>VXAB01006005.1:122394-177387 GCA_013399175.1 Odontophorus gujanensis | reverse complement strand
TTTTCTTTTGGGCGGGGGATAATTAGTGACACACCTGTCTGTCACAGAGCTGTACGTAGAAGTGGCATTTCTCGCATCTATGACCATTGTGCCATACGCTGTGGCTCACATGACAGGCATTTCAGCTGAGAACGCTTCCCATTAAACCTAAGTTTATGCGCCTCGCTAATGTAAAAAGAAGCTTTTGTTGAACGCAGTTTGTAGAAAAAAAATAGGAACGTCCTGTTACAGTATGGAGTAATAAGGGTAATTGCTAAGTGTTGTGTCTGACTCTTTCTCAGTGGGCTGCTTTTCTACGTTCATCTGGCGTTTGTCTTTTTTTGCATATTTTATGCGTACACCTTAGGCTGATGTAAATTCCAGTGGCATTACTCTGGTGTAAATGGGCTGTAAACGTGTGGCAGCATACAAGAAAAGAAGGCGGAGAGCTAATAAAATTATTCTACTGTTTGTCAGACTGGATAGCGCATTCCTCTTCAGTCCTTCAGCAGTGCTACCGGACTTTTACCAATTGTATGGCATCTGTGTCCAAGTCCCTACAATAATGGATTCTTATAAGCTTTTTAGTACCGTGACTAGCAGTTGACCAGAAACTTCACTGATTTCCATGAGAATTGTCACTTAAAAAGACAAAGGATGCCATTGTGGCAGTGTGAAGCAGATTGCCTGTTGCTTATTGACTTTTTTGTCAGTGAGAGGAAAACTCAGTCCTCACCTCTTTCTTTCCTCAGTCATAGTGAGTACAGGACCACCTGGATACTGCAGAAATGAGGAAGACTTGACCAGTTTTGCAGTGAGGTACTTGCAGATGTCTTCACTAAGGCACAAACAAGTGTCTCATTAGATGTACTCTCCCAATAGGATTTTACAAAGAATTAAATTCTGAAAAGGAAAGGCTGTTTGAGTTCTGTAGCTTTCTCTTGTTAATATTTCTTTATACATATATATATATGTATATATTTAATTCCTTGGACCTCATACTGTTATTTTCATTTTAACTGCACAAAGTAAGCAACATAATACTTTCAATATCCAGTGTCAGAGTTCGCAGAAGTAAATTTTCATTGTCTGTGTGCACGTCTGAGCCCCAACCTAGGCAATAGAGGCAAGTGTGTTAGCCACAGGAGACTCAGATTTTTTTTAAGAAAACAAAAAAAAATTCAATTTGTGCAGATGAGCAACTGCCACGTACTTTTCTTCATGTGCTGAAATCTTAAATGGAACTGAGAGCAGAAAGCTCTGTTCCTGTGTCTGAGTTGTGATATGATTGTTGTGGCATATGGTGAGGTATAAATTTAGCTGACTTGTATAGTTCATCAAGCAAGTGTGAAAAACAAGGGGCAAGGGGAGCAGAGAGTGGGAGAAGCAAGCGTTTTATATTCTCTTGGCTTTTTACATTAGAGGAATTCCATGGGATTTCATCCTTCTGGAGTGAAATTGACTGTCAAGCAAAAAGAGGAAGCAATTGGGTGACTGTGGTTTTGTTTGTCCAAGTTGTGAACTTACTCTTGTGTGTCTTCTCTGTCCTAAAAGATGTTCAGCAATCTCCTGTTGCTTGGAGTCAGGCATGGCCTCCCAGGTAGCAAGTGACAGAAGTTATTCCATGTAGTCTGTTAATCACGCCAACTTTTTATTTTTATTTTTTTTTTAAAGAAAGAGAAGAGTTAAATCGTGTAAACTTAATTTCTTTTTTCTCCACATGAATGTCTTTCTCCAGATTGCCTCTTAAGTGGCTTCAAATGCAAAATGAAAAACAATCCCACTTTTTTCACCATAGCACACGTTCTTTTTATGCGTATATATTTCTACATGTCCTTGTTACTTTCCCTGTTACATGTTAAGTTGCAAAACCAGAAACATGAAGTATTCTGATATCTTGAGGAAAATATAGAGTCACTGCAGATCAAGACTGAAGTTTAATATTATATGTGAACTCTCTATTTTTACAGACAATAGTCTTGTCCTATGAAATTACAGGTTCAACATTTTCCTCTAGGATTGGGAGGAGTTTGTAATCTAATGATTTTTGCACTTTCCCTGTGTTTCCTAATCTGTAACTCAACCAATTGGAATGGATTTGCACGCAGATTTACTTGAATCATAGGGAAAATGACCCCCTCAAGAAAAACGCAGACAATTTCAAGGGTCATTGAGGTGATAAATTACACAGTAGGAATGTGAAGAGAAACACTGTGTGTTCTCCTGTGCAATTATAATTTGATAGCATTTCCTTTTAAAAAAAAAAAACTGTTGAAGGGAGTGAAAAAATATAATAGGCCTTTAAATAACTGTAAGACAAGCATAAATACTTTGAGCACATAAGTTAAATGGGCAGCATCACCATAATGTGTAAGAACACTTAGATAATCCTAACCCAGCACACTGAAGGACATAATGAAATATTTCCTCCAGTCTTCAAAAGATTTTACAGATATCCTGTGTTTCACCTGTAACATTTTACCTGTCTAAGCTTCTCAGTCTATAAATCTTTCATTCCTTATCCATCTTGTAATCACCAGTCCCATCAGTTCTCTCTCAACATCAATTTGTGGTCTTCCAAACACATCAATCCTTTGCCTTAATTAACTCCTCCTCTTTTCCAAAATTCTCCAGTCATTATTCTGTCCTTGTCCATCTTGAGACCCATGTGTCAGCCTTCTTCTTGCCTTCCCTGCTCAGCTCAGTGTAACTTCCATGGGGAAACTTTGTTTCCAGTCCTGTATTACATGTCATTCCTTAACGTTTTCTTGATCTGTACTCCAGGATTGCCAGTTCATGAGAGTTTATCATGTTTTCATGGCAAGATTATTTCCCTGTGTGTCCTTCAGCTTTCTCATCTGTCAGTAGTGAGCACATGGAGTAAATGTGTCCCTTTTTCCACTTTGACTTGCCTCTTGCTCCTCAGAGTCTGTGTAAACAGATCCTTTCACCAACAAAATGAGGATGACAGAGTTAGCAGGAAACAGCGATGTGATTTAGTAGCTTCCTGGTAACCCCCAACTTATAGGAGACATTGATTCTGTTCCAATTTTTCTGTATTAAATCTGGCTTCAAACAAATACTGTGTGATTGTAATGTTCAAAATCAGTTGAAGGAGTAGCATTCAGAGCCCGGAAAGTATTCAGTTGAGTGCATGCGTTCCTGGCCCACAGACTTTCCTTAACACGCTCTTTTGGCTCTGTTCCTTCTTGCAGCCTGGTGCAGTAGGGATAGAAGATGCCTTTTGCCCGTCTTCCTTAAAACTTCCTTGAGCCTTCACATAGGATAGTTTCAGTTAGTGCTGATGAAATATGGCTCCTGGGAAAACAAGAACCATGAGGCATAACCTCTGGCAAAAATATAGATGGAACTGAGCTTCCTTACTTCTGCATGAAGCCATTCCTTCTCATTCATTCTTCTTCTCGTTCTGTAAATGTAGTAGCTGTCATGATTTATATTGCAGCTTGTGCTGCCTGGATCTTCACCTTGCCCACTACACGGAGTTTCTTTCACTCTAGAGAATGGCACTGAGTTCTAAAACCCTTTCATCATGTTGCTGAATTTCAGTGGAGTTGATCTAAATCTTTCTTGAGGAAGTTCTACATTGTCCGTATCTTTCAGGAGAAATGTTCAGGCTGAACAGAGAAACACCTGAAGCTATAATTTGAATGTGGCTTTTTCTATCTCTGTTTAATTTAGGATAAATTAATCTGGATAGATTTTCTAATACGCTATGGATTTCCCTCTTAGAGCCCTTGGTTGGGTAAATAAGCTGTTAGGGGAAAAGGTGCACCCAAAGAATGAATTTGAAGAGTTTGTCTTTGTCACTCCCCATAAAAATATGTCCATTCCACTCCTAAATTTAGCCCAAGGAAGAATTTGACAGATCTGATAAAGTAGGATGTGGTTGCCAACGATAGTGACTCTTCACAGTACCAAGTTTGCTACAATGATAAATACTTATTCAATCATAATATGCCACTTCAGATACATCTAGTATTTTCATGGGGCTGTTTGAACTTAGACATGATAGTCAGTTAAATCGTTGAATTAAATGTTGTGGTTGTTAGTTTGCTTGTTTGTGGTGTTAGTGGTGATGTTATCTTTGCTATTTTCTTTAAGAGGAAACTGCATAAAGGTAGTAGAAAAAAAAACTTAGTAAATAAAAGACACCAGCTTTAACCATGCTGGCACTGAGTTGCCATAATTGTGCTATTTAGTCTCTTGTGAGTACTTCCTAAAAAACTAAGACTTACGTAAATTCATTAAGATTTCTATACTTAAAAGATCTCAGTGTTACAAAGCAGAAAAACTAAATGTGAAAATCGGTGATCTTCCAAGATCTTCCAAGATATATAACCAGGAACAGATCGCACAACTCTGGGAGGACATCACTTGTGACGCTGCCCATTAAAGCTATGGAAGTCTAAGCAATTTGCAGTTATTTTTGTAACTCACCCTTATTTGAAGAACACAAAAACTTTAAAATGGGATTTTATTATGAACATCTGGACGATAAGTTGTAGACTCATTTTGCCTCCTTATAAAACTCTCAAAACTTACTAAACAACAAATGGTTCCCAACTGGCAGTCTTGCATATCCAACTTAATATCTGAAAGTCAAATGCTTTTCATTCTCTCTCATTTATCATCAGTGTTAGTTGTGACTTGGATAAATTCTACAAGTTTATGCCTCAAAGTCACATGTTATGTCAAGAATTTTATTAGTGATAAATGCACTTATGGACATGACTTAATTCTTAGAACCCGTGTGTTTTTTTTTATAGCTGATGAGTGGGAAAAAGATCATTTTTGCATTAAAAATGAAAGAGGAAAATTAGTCAAATTATCTGCAGAAAGAACTACAGACAGTTCTAACTGAAATATTTCAATAAAATAAAGCCAACTTTAGTCCCCAGGTAAGCCCCTCGTGCAACTGTGCATCTTTGGCACTTCTGAATTTTTATAAAGAAAATAATGGAAAAAATGCTATTAAAAACATTGCACACACAAAGTCTAAAGAGAATTGAAATGTATCTCTCTTTCTTGTATCATGGTGTTGAAATCAAGCGTGACCACTTACACCATTGACATGAAGCCCTGAAATATGTTTCCCATAATGTCTTTTAGTTTGAGTGTACTGTTTAGCAGGACATGCTTTTGAGCTATCTGCACCACAGTATGAAGTAATAGGAGCACTTCCTCTGTAGGTAATAGGAGGTGAATGAGAGAATGGAAAGTATGGCAGAAGGAATTACAGGACTCAAATATGTTGCATCTTGCATGGAGGCTTGAAACTGCAAGCTAATTTTATCTTCATTTTCTTAAGTGCATTTTGGAGTAGTATCCCACAGCTTATTCTCTATGTACACGAGCAAATGCTGTTACAGAAAACAGTCTATAAGACAATGTTAAGGAGAGAATCAATATATTGAACATACAAATTTGAATAATGATAATGAGCAGGAGTAGAAGGCTTTGTTGGGGATGTTCTCTACAGAGGAGAAAACAGGATTTTCAGTTACTAGATCCTGAACGATATGTAGAATAAGAAGAATTTCTGTGCAATAAAGTATTATCTCAGTTGAAAAAGTCAAAAAATAACAAATACTTCAGTCAAATGATCATAGTCATCCCTTAACATTTTAGCTTAAAGGAAATGCAAAACTTTTACTTGCATATTTCAGAATACATAGTTACAAGGTAAAAGTGCATTCGCGCCACACGTTTTGAGATAATGGCATTTATTAATCTTAAAAGTTCTGATAACAAATACCAAGATATTCTAAATGAAAATGATTAAGAATGGGATGGGCACTTTCTTCCTTGCTGTAGTTAAACGTCATTTACATTTATTTCAATTGCCTGGAGAGTGAGAAGGAGAGGTGTTTTTTTTCTTTTTATCATTGGCTTATATAATTAAAAGATTTTCAATGCTCATGTTTTCATTTGACTGTGTAATTCATGTCTATTTTAATTTCTTACATTTTGCTCACAATTATGAGCAATTGTCCTGACTGTAAAGTCTTTCCAATGAATAACAATCCTCCCAAAGCCTTCAGTAGAGGAAGGCTGAAGCAGATGCTCTGAGGATTTTCTCTGGGGGTTGTAACTACTCAATCTATTACTACTCCTTAATTTCATGTATGAGGGATATGTCATAATGGGTATGGATTTGTTTCAGTTAATAAAATGTTAAGTACGAAGACAATGATTCTTTTGTACCTATTCCTATTGATGCTATGGCAATGAAATTGTAGCACTTTATGCAACTGGTAGGAATAAACAGTACTTCAGAAGATGAAACCAGACAAAGCTGATCTTAGTTTTACTTCATCATGGTATGCTGAATAGTGTAAAGAAAAATCTTTCACTGACCAGAAGGAGCCCAGCCACAGGTGAGTTGATCTTTTTTACAACAACAGGGACCAATTTGAGTCCTGCAGCTTTGATGCTCATTGCTTATCATCTCAGATGGATACAAAAGAAGGTTCAGAAGGGGAGTTGTTTTACTTTACCAATTACAAAATAATCCAGACTTCTTATTGCTGACCACTATGCCACTCTGCAGCACATTTCTAATCCCAGATTACGTGCAATTTCTTATGTCAGGTGTAGCCTATGGTAAAACCAACTACTAAATATTTCTTGTAGTTTGGTAGAAGAAAGTACTGCTCTGTTATGCTAAGATGTTTATGTACGACTGACATCTTTTCTGATCTTATTCCCATTGAGCTCAGTATTTGTGTCTTAATATCCTAGGAGTTGTTACGCAGCTGTCTTTGGCCCAGGATAACCAGAAGCTTTTTATGCTCAGTGGAAGATTCTGCTATGAAGTAAAGTAGAGCTTCTGTAAAAGAGAGAACTCTATAGGTATATATGCTGAAGCACTACGAAACTGCTTGCCTAAGGAATTAGAAACCAACATTTAAATCTGTCGTCCTCTCACAGTGTGGTACTCCTTTATTGTGGTCTTGTCTAGATTTATTGTGTAGCATATTGTACTTGTGATGTTTGTTTAATTACTGTGTGTCACTTACCACAGAGAAGATTCCCGTGTTTAACAACTGTCAGAAAAACCCAACCAGTAGGCAATAATGTGCTACTATGCTTAGCAGAGTATACAAGTCACTTACGTGAATGCTATCTGAATACCCTAAAAGGGGGATTGTATACTGGTCTCCACATCAGTCTGCTGTTCCAGAGGTGAGGAGGACAGGAATGCATGTGGAGTTTCAGCTCTGCCATATACATCCTCATTTTCTGGTACAGCTATTCTCTGGCAGCGGAGATGGATGGCTTGGACTGAAGCCATGTCTTCTTGCAGACTTGTTTGTCTGCATGAGATACAGCTGTCCTAATGAGCTTGTTTCCTCTGTGCTGTGCTAGCTGTTCACAGGACTTGTCCTAACCAAAGTATCTGAAATACTTTCAAGAGTGAATCATCTGAATCATTCATTACAGTGTTTGCCACATAGGAACTCTGATGTGGAGACTTCATGAATTTTCTTGGAAAAAATAGAACCCTTGCATAAGTCTCAAATATACTTGGGGAAAAAATACTGTAAATAAAAATGTTGATATCTTGTTTTTTTATCAGTTATTTGTAATCTGTAAGCTCTTAATTATACGACTTTTTCAGAAGGAGACAGTAACTTGTCAGCAAACCTTAGCAGTAAGAAAATATAGATTAAATATAATATCTGTGTGAAGTTCTTCAGGAGAGAGGAAATAAGCTACAAATTGCTGCTCTGTTCCAGATGGATTTCTCAATTATGCTGTCCTTTGGCATTGGGATAAAAATAAATATTACATGAAACATGATTTTTAATTAAAAATGTATCTCACATTTAGCTAAGTAAAAGAAAATCACGAAATTCCCCTTTCCTAATAATGTATGCAGAAATAAAATGGCCCTCAGGTGAGATTCTTCTTTTTTTCTGTGTCTGTCTCTGATACAGGAAAGAAAAGATTTTGTTGTTGTTGTTGCTATAAAATACATTGGATACATTGACTTCCATGTTTCAGTTTTGCTCTCACAGTTCATTGTGATATCAAGCCATACTTCACGTAAAAGTTTAGCTATTATTGTTTGTGTCACTGAAATGTTAGTTGTAAGTTTATTTACTGAGCCTGCTTTTCTCTCTAGTCAAACAGATACTGTTCTTGTGAATAACTCCGGAAAAAAGTTATGGAAATTCACCAAATTGGAAATTTCTTTTTCTTCTTATTTGTTGCAATGACCTAGAGAACACAATAGGTAAGGATTTTTGCTATAGGCAACTAAACCAACTTAAACGCTGCTCCACCTTGATCAATAAGTACAGTCATTGCTGGAGTGCAGGACTGAGGTTTTGTCCCTCTGCATTCAAGAGTCCTCAGCAGTAGGGAGTATTCTAGGCTTGTGACAGCAAGTTCTTTATCTGTAGCAGAGATGTGGTTTTCTTCTCCAAAGCTCAGCTTCAAATAATAGTATTTTTAATTGGTATGTAGTAATCATTAAGACAAAATGTCTGCAAGTCAGAAGTGAACAACATACAAATTCATTTGCAGTATCCAGTTTCAGATATATTGTTCCCAAAGACAAGTAATTAAGAACTTCATACTTTTGAAATGGAGCTAGTGATGACTCTTAAGGAGAAAATTCTTTGTAATAATAAATAAAACAATAAAAAAAAAAAAAACCCAAAACACAATAATCATTAAAAAATTCTCAAGAAATGCAATTTCAGAAATGACATTAATGGAAAGATTATTGATATAGTTTTGGTTCAAATGTACCATTTCCGTTCCCTTAGCACTAGGTTATTGATTTAGAACAGAGGTTTGCTGTGAGAATGGTGGTTGTATGTCTGTCGTGGGTTTTACTAGAGAATATGATATGTATGTTTAAATTTAAAAAAAAAAAAAAAAAGGAGGAAAAATACCCATATATATGTTGACTTTCTTACCCATCAGCAATTTTCAATGGTTTCCATGAAAATTGCTTGAATAATACATAAAAAAATTGAAAAGGTAATATGAAGGCCTATTACTTGCCTGTTTCAGTAATGGCTGGAAACACTCATTTGTGACTCTGATGTCTGCTGTTTTCCCCCTTCATTACAGCTATCAGTCCTCTGCTCTCCTTAGAATGCCAAAAGCTATTACAGTATTAAAAGATCAAAAGTGTCTGTGTGCTAATACAATTCATTAATAAAGTGCATTTTACTAATTGTTCATGGCTTCAAAAGCTGTTAATAGCTAGTTATGCATCAAATTCAACTCTTCCATAGCAGTAACAGAGAAAACAGTCACCAACATCATGACTTAAACCTGTAACTAAATAAGCTAATTTTGTCTTCTGTAGGTCAATTGGAATATATTCACTAGAAAGAAATCACACAGAACACATAGGATCTAGATTCCTTAGAGAATAGGAATAGTACAAATAGAAATAAAAGACTGGAATTTTCCAGAATTTTGCTCAGGTCTCTAAAGTCTGTTGTCAGGTTTTAAATTGCAAAATGTAAAAAAAAAAATAAATAACTGCAATAAGAAAGTAAGGGTAATAAATAGGAAAAATACTGTGCAGTACTTTGTAAATGTTTTCATATTTTTCTTTAAGTGGTATATGATTTATAGAGTGTGCCTGTGTGAATCATACCTCCCACCAGTAGCTTCTCCATATGGAGAAAGTACAGCTTATTGCAGCTGTCAGCTAATGAAATGACTCCTGCAGTTCAAGTAGTTGCAGCTTTGGGCTGAAAACTGTGGTTCTGACATTTTTTGGCAACATCTACCAGTGTCCTGTGGCAGAGGGTTGTAGTTCTTTGTCATGATCACAACTACTGCAGTGAGCAAGGATCAGGAAGATTGGAATATCAGAAATAATTTTATACTTTAATCTAATTTTGTTTGTTTGTTTTCTGAGAAGCAGAAAGTCTACCAAATTTTGTAATTTTGTGCAAAACATGATTTTAGAGGTCAATGAAGTGTCAGTGTGTATCATTACTTTCTTAAAATGTAAAAAAAGGAAAAAAGAGAGAGAGAAACCTTTACAGAAATTCATGTAGGAGAAACAGTATGGCTGCCTGGGCATAAGAATAAATATCTTCCATGTCATATTAATGCTTTTATTTGTGAAGCCTTCAGGTCAAGGATTATGTCATCTTGTATGTATTCTGCTCCTAGGTTTCTTAAAAAATCAGTAAGTCCAGATATCATGCAAATGCACGGATAAAGTAGCTGAAAATAGCCTGTTTCATCACTGCAATATTTATGGCTGTAACTCAGAAAAAGATGATTGCAATGCTAGCATTCATACCTGATTCCTTGGAGTGTAAATGCATCTACAGACCTTTTATTACAGTCTAACTGGAGGGCTGGTGACTAATCTCAGCATGGTTGAGCAGCAAATGTTGGAGGATAATTGGATCTGCAGGCTAAGATAGTATGAATGTGCGATGTAGGGAAGTCTGATAGGTGGTTATTTTACATTGTGTTTGAAATCAGCTCTTTGTTTTTAATTTTATGTGGAAGACAATTTACCTCAGAAGTTAAAAATTATAAACTTTCATTCAAATGAAAGATTGAGATAAATATTCCTGAAATAATGTTTTTGTCATCATGAGCTGGTAAACATATGCTGAAGAGTTCATTCAATAAAGCTTTTAAACCTTCAGTAAATTATGAACATATTTGCAGAGTGGTTTAAAAGTGAATCTTTGAATGCTAAATTTGAAGTTGAATATCTCCTACAGAAACAGTATACTTGCTTATAGTTTTTTCTTCTGAGTGAGAATTCAGTAGATTACTGTATAAAAAACTACTAACAAAAAATACCACCAAGTTTCTCTGGGTCCATTCTGGCTTTCATCATGTCATTTACAGTGCTGCAAGTGAAAGTTTTTGTAGCAGGGATGGCTTGAACAACTGCTGCTGCTGCAGTGAGTCTTGAAGTGTATTATTAGTTCCCTGTCTGTCCATTCAGACATTCATGTTCCCTTTGTAAGAAATCTTTTCTTTCACTCTTCTTTAAGTTAGAACATTTAACTGCTCAGGGTGGAATACATTTTGTTGCCTTCTTTCCAAATTCATCTTGATGAGAACATATTCAATACAACCATAGTCTTTAAGATAAAACTTGTTTGAGAGGAGGGCAACACAATCCTTATGGTTGTCAGTCACACAGTTCTGATTCATCAGTCGTGCTGTTACTCATGCTAATTTTCAGAGTGGTGGAGTTCATCATACACAGAGTGTAGTAACTTCTAGTTGTAAAAATTTAACATTGTCCTCTTCTTACAGGGTTCAAAAAAGTAAATTAAAAAAGCATGTCTGATTACAGTGATGATCGTTTTCTCCTTGTAGCTGATTTTGGAATTGGCTAAGAGAGATTCAGGTCTTAAAGATCTATATTCCAGTAAATAGCAGTGTAGAAAGGCACACATTAACATCCATATAAACACATCAGTTATTTATTCTGTTTATCTTGCTGAATGATTGATCAGTATGTACTTAATTGCTGGCTAATGAGTAGCTCATTGCTTCAGATGAATCCCAACTCCTTGCTTAGTTTGTCCTTCTGATTGACGTTAGTATGTGCTGGAGGAGGATTTGGAGTTGTAGAGTTCACCAGGTGATGTGAACATTTTTCTACTGTGACTGGAAGGAAGGAGAATGATTGGAGACTGGAATTGCTACAGAAGAACTGGAGATTTGGGATCTGAATCTGTAGGAAGGGAGGCTTTACAGAACAAGTGTTTCACTGCAGTCATGCATAGGTTCCCCCTATTACATTTTGCATAAGAAGCTGAGCTTACAAATTTCAAAAGAGGAATAAAATAGAAAAGAAAGGAAAATAAAAAGTGGAGTGGGTTGGGAGGAGTATATAGTCTCTATCAGTAGTAGTTTCTGAAAATGCCAGTAGATATCCTCTATTTACTATGAAACCAATCCATAAGTCAGCCCTTGCTCTGTATTTGAGAAATGCAGCTATTAAATCCCTTCATTCCAATCAAAGAAGGTATAGGGAACAATTTTACTTCAGAAGTTGATTAAATATGTGGGACTGAATAAAATGTAAAGTGTTTAGTCTTTATCGCTGAAAGAAAGGAGAGCTGGAATGTCTTTAGCTGTTATTGTTCATTATTGATATCTTAAATGAGTAGTGCAAAATGCTTAAAGGTGATTTTTTACTTTAATAGGCATATTTAATAGCTGGCTCTGAATCCTGCTATTATAACTGCAAATAAATGGTGGAAACTTTAAGCAGTCTGATGCAGTTTAAGCGGTATTTTTGCCAGCCACCAAGCCTTTTCTTTTACCAGTGTTCTGACAAGAATAATAATGGATTATTAAAATTTGGGATAGAAGTACAGACTTGCACTTTTGTAATTATGGACCATATATTTAAATTCCATGTTGTGACTGAAAATTTCAGTATTTTTCCTTCCTGGCTTCAAACTGAAGTACTTCAGCTACTTTGAAGTAATAAACTTTCTAATTGTGAACAAAAGTTAAGAGAATGAAAGAAGTAAAATGAGCTTTAGCTGGGTTCTGGCCCAATTGCTGTAGCAGATATTTGGCATTTAGTCCTTCATTTCACTCCCACTTATTACCTAGTATTTGGCACCCAAGATTTTCTCATTTCTGGGAAGTGAATTAACCTTTGGCTGGAGAACTCCTGTTGAAAAATGTATAATCCATAATTCAATACTAATACACAACATGGTCTTGGGAGAGGACCTAGGCAAATTTGATTGCATTGCTCAGTGTTTCACAAATCCTCTGCCACATGTGAATCAAGAGATAATTCAAAATTAATGTTAAGCTTACTTGCTTACAAAGAAAGTTGTCTTTCTAATAAGACATAAAAAGATACTTCCCTTTTAGGGTTATCAAGCTATCAGCAGCAATATTAGTACACTGTGTGTACTTCCAGTAGCCACCTGTACTTTGGTAAAAGTAGCATCAGCATACTTATGGCATGGTTCAGTCTAACTGATGGAAAACAGTTTTAAGTTTCTTTTCCTATGAAATATAGGTAATGAAAATTGTATTAGAAAACCATTGAATTTAGCTGCTATTTTAGATCCTAATAAAGCAAGCATATGGAGACAAATACATATACAGTGAAATTGTAAAGTGGATGGTTTAGTTCACTTACAAGCAAAACATGTCAGTGTGGGAAAAATCTGCCCAGGTGTGGACAATCTAATAATAATACTGCCTAGCAACTTTTTCTGTATAGCTTCTTTAGTGTCCCACCCATGCTTTCCAAAAAAACTGGGAAAACAGTTAAAAACTTAGCTAGCCACAATCACCCATGACAGAAATATGGAGAACTAGATGTCAAAAGACAACAGCTGCAGATCCTCTTCTTCATATGGAGTTAAGATACCAGTGTGAGCAAAATATGTCTTCGAGCGCAACCAGAAGGAAAGTGTGACGCTACAAATGTAACAGTGTTACCTTATTTGACAGAGGTTAAATTTTTATATCTCATTCATTTCTTGATGGATTTTGAGAATATCACCAAAAACATGATAGTGTATTGCACCACATTTACTGTTGAGGTAAATGAACGTTCCTTGTGCAAAGCAATCATGAATAACAGTGCTCAGATTTCCATTGATCTCTGGAGTAGGTAAGTATTGCTGGGAATATATAGGTAAGGGTGAGCAGTTTTCATTAAGTGAGGGTCATAATTGTGATTGCATTTCTGCATGTCTAAAGAAATGACTCTACTGTCTGTAAGCAGTTAGAACCAATTGGAGAAACTCACAGAAATAGTTGTAATACATAAGACAGCAGGTAGTGAAGACGCGAAAGCTTTCTGGTAGGTGTAAAACAAGCAAAGAAACAAAAACAACCAACAACAAGAACTAAACTAGTACCTGTTAACATGACATACAAGTTGAAAATGTTGAGTAATTTTAATGCCAAAAAAAAAAAAAAAAAAAGAAAAATGTTAACTCTTTGTTACGTAGACAAAAATTTCTAATTTGTTGTCTTCGGGAATATCTTTAATGCTAAATGTCAAAAAAAACAGCAGCAAATAAAATCTTTAATTATTAAAATATATCACTGATTTCAGTATGGCAAAATGACTGGCTTTTTTTTGTTGTTTTTTTTTGTACCTTTTCAGGTATATTTTTTTAATAACTTGTAAGTTGAAAGAGCTCACTTCCATTATATGCAATTTAGCAGCTGCTGATCAGAGTACTGGAGTTTACATGGATGCTGTTGGAAGACATGATAGTTATTATAATTAGTTCTGAAAGAAGCAAAAATAAATAATTCCATTATCTGTATTGGCAGAAATGAAAAAAAGACTAAATTATTCTTGTTTTAGAAGTTTCAAATGAGTTAGTGTGAAAGTCGATTACTTCTTTTGCATTCCCTCTGTTGTACCACCAGTTTTATTGATTGGTTTCAATTAATGTATGCCAACAAGTAAATTAACGTAGCACCTGAGGCGGAATTCTCTGGTGGTTCACGTACACTGACTTCTTACCATTCTTGCTGTTTTAACTCCTACTGAGCATATTGCTGGGAGCTACAATATTTTTCAGTCTGGACACGGACATTACCCATGGCTCTAATGACAGGTCATTTACAGCAAACCCATGTTTCACTGCAGAGATGTCTCTTTAAGTGACATCTTATCAATGGCAATTCAATTAGTCAACCTTAAGACTTTGAGATATATCTCACGCTGTGTCACACAATACTAGCAGATTTGCATTTTAAATGTTACCTTTTGTCATTGCTATGCTTGTTCGGTATACATAAAAAATGCATTTTCATTACAATTCTTCATTCAAAACTCCATGGAAAACATTTTCTACATTAAAATCAACTGCCTTCATTTTCAACAGTGTTGTCATCTGAAAAGACTTATGGACTCGTTCTGTGGAGAAGTTTTTTCAGTGCTGGTGCACACCATAAAACCATATCTGACATGCTATTACTGATAAGCATCAGATAATTCTTAGCGCAAGTATCTAAAATATTCAGCTACTGAGATATAAATATATTACTGTAGTGGACACAATCTGTACATATAGGCAGAAACAGGAGATTATTTTTAAGTGGAGAAGTGGCAAAGAATTTAAAGCCTGGATCTGAATTTTCTGGGTAAATAACAGTGAAAATATCCTAGCAGGACATGGCCTCTTCACTCTGCACTGGCCAACTGAACACCTTATATGCTGCTTTTTATATAAAGTGGTTATTTTCTGTACTGTTACAATATAATGCACTTCATAGAGCGTCTTTGTAATCACTGGGCAATTACATCACTCACTGACATATTGGGAATGTATCTACCTAACTTACACCATTCAGTATGCATCAATATGAAGTAGAGGAGTTGGTGAATAATTATAAGTGGTGCTATGCAAAATCCTGAGCAAGAATTTGTGCTAATTAATATAATACCTTTTAGTAAATTTTACAGATGCATCTAAGAATCTTTTCTTTGGGAAATGTGCTGTGTTTAAAAAACACAAATGCTCCTCCGAATGTCTGCATGTTGGAGTTGAGCACAAGGTCTTCAAAGCTCATGTAAATAACTTGAATACTGAGAATTTCATCTCCCTGTGTCTTGTCTTATATCTCCTCTGTAGCAAGAGTGAATGAGTAAATACACTGTCTCTGGGTTTTGATTCTCATCCAAATTCTTATCGTTATCAGTCTTCGCAGTCATACTTAAATATTTTGTGGGTACTCCGTATTTCAAAAAAAATATTTTGAAATGTTATTTTTTGAGGTTGTTCTTGTGGATGTAAGAATCATAAGATAAAGCGAATTACGCCACTTCTGGTGAGAAATAAAACACGCTTGTTATTTACATGGTAAGAGTAGTACTGTGTGAATTTTGCTAAGGCAAATCAACCTGTATATTTGACAAGTTTATGAGATGAATGTACACAGACAATTTTTCTGATAAGCTGTGGTGCTATTACAGAATAGGAACTTGATTAATGTACTTTTTCTTTTACTAGAATGTACAACAGCCGATTCAGAATTCCACACTAATGGACAATTTTAGTTTCAAATAATCAAGCCATTATTCTGAGATCAAATTTTAATGGAAGAAAAAAAAGTGCATAGTAAACCTCATTAAAAGATACTAAAATTTAAGTACATTGAAGTTAAATAAAAATAGTAGGTGGATTAATCCTGATACACCTATACTGGCAAGAGCGAAGGAAGGAAGGAAAGAAGGAAAGAAAGAAAATAAGCCAATGAATATATAAAAGATATCCATCAGCTTGTGTAGAACCACTTTATTATTTGTATTAGCAATGCATATGTGCATATCCATGTGGGCTGAGGTATTAGTAAGTATTTTCAGGGTTCATATTAGTTAGTTTCTTAGCTTGAATCAAGAGAATGCTTTTGAAGTGTATCCTTTCTTATTGTGCCTTGGTTTACATCATGTGAAGCTTTTGCAGTACCTCAACTTGATTCCTTTCATGTGAAACTAAGATTCAGATTTGGAATATTTAGTACACTCCAGAAGTGTAACTAATGCACTCCAGCTGCAAATGGACATTCAATGGAGGGAAACAGACTAGAGCTGATCTGAAATCAAAACCCTTGAAAGGTGTATGATATGGGCATGTTGTCAGCATCAGATACAGGGTTGCCCCTGTCCATCTGTAACGTGTCTGTTAACCTAGATATAGTCATTGACTTCTTACATTTTAATAATAATTTTTGTTTAATGATTTTGTGTAAAGGAAAAGACACTATTCCTACACAACTATAGCAGGCACTTCTGTAATACAGCATGAGATGCGTGTATACATATATTCAGTGAGATAGCCCAATATAACATCTTCATTACTGTATAATATTAATAAGTTGCAGAACCCTTAGGGGTCGGATCCATAAGCAGAAGCTTATATTTGTGACCCAAGCCATCTCATGTCACTGCTGTTGACTGTTAAAAGCTTATCCTGAAGACTGGATCTTTTTACTCAAGTTACTATGCGATTCTGCTAAGCTAGTGGAAGGCTGTAGGAGCTCACAGCCCTGAAATTAATCTTAACTGAACTCACTTCATTGTTCCAAACTATAAATTCCAATGTGAAGAATATCTCCTATTTTTAACAAGAAATTATAAAAAATCAGTGCTTGTTATGAGAATGAATTACAGTTTGCAGTAGTTGTTTGGTGGGAAAAAAATAATCAGAAGAGATTTGGCAGGATTTTAAGTTTGTTATGCACAATGATGCACAAGTTTTTAAACCCAAATGTGCTTAATCTGTATTTCTTGAAAGCGTTTATTTTTGTTACTGCACTGCTCAACAGTGCTTTTCTTTTATGCATTTGATTAAAACGGAGTCTCGGAGGAATATTAACCCACATGACAAAATCATCATGTAATTTGGCAGAAGCATAGCACAGTTGACAGAATCTGCTTAGGGAAAGCCCCCGGAAAGAGCTAGCACTGGGAATAAATTCACCTTTGACCACGAGCAAAAGTGATGCCTTTTGGACTCAGAATGAAAGCTTTGCTGTAAAACAATCCATCTGCTCTTAGAACAACCATTCAAATAATTGCCACAAGAGCACTGAAATCTGAGCTTTTCAGAAACGTACAATAAATTATTCTATTGGTTATATCCTTAAAATGAAATTACTCAGCTACTCCCATATTCTGACAAAGATGTTTGCACTCTTAGCTTGACCTGTGTAAAGGATAACATGGGGGTCCTCAGCAGTAGGAAAAATTATTTCTTACAACTTCATCTTGTTCTCCCATTTAAGTTGTAGGAGCTTCTCAAATATTGGATGTTCAATTCAGGATAAGGCAACCATTTAAAATGAAAATATTACTGTATTTTCAAGGAAAGATGCTGCTTGCTACACAGCTCTACTTTCCTACGGATGATGTACACATTTATCCTCAGTGGCAAGGAAACTTGTCTTTGCCATCTTGTTGTATCTTCTAATCAGTATTCCGGGATTTTAATGTAATGACTTCCTACGTGGTTCTTATTTTGCCTTTTTGCTGAGCCAATTATAGATATGCTTGCTCTTGGAGGTGTATTTGCTGTTTTTCTCTCTCCTGTTCCCATTAATAGAAAAGTAAGGACCAGATAAAGGGGGACAAAACTGCTCTTAAAAGCAATATGAGATAAGCTAGCAATAAATTAACAGGCAGAATAATATCTTTGTTCAAAAAATACCCTCTTCTCTGTTGTGCAAATCTCCACATTTTCTTTGTCTAAATCATTGATCCTTGAATGCTAGGAAATCATGTTCATTCTTTGCAGCTTTCTAGTATATATATATCACTTAACAAATTTCATCTTGTGACTTTGAATTTTTTTAATGGAGCCATGATAATTTCTCTTAGTCGTTTGTAATATCATGTAAAAAAGAAAACTTTGGCTACAAAGCACGCCACAATCATAAAGCTGAATACGTTGGGAGGTTCTACTGAATCAATGAATCTCAAAATAATCCCCGGTTAATCTCAATCTATTCACTACCTAAATGGATACGTCCCAGGAGAAAGCTGGTTTTGTAACAGAGCCTCAGAACTGTCCCTGGAGTATCTATATTAAGGACACGCGTGTTGTATTTCATGTTTAATTTAATCAGGGTGTTGAATAGCGCAGTTTAGGATAAAAATACTTAATATTGTTTTTCTGTTTTGCTTTGCTTTGTTTTTGAGAGACATTTTTGGGATGTCATAATATCTCCCAGTAGTTCATTAATAACATATTTTTGTAGAATGTTCATTCCAAAGAAAAGCTATATATATATGTTTTTCTAAACAAAACAGCACATTAACTCTGATAATGATTTATGAATTTTTTTTTTACATCCATTGATCAAATTGACCACATATTTGATGATCAGTTTGCTGAAACTTTGGAACTGTCAAAAGATTTAAAACAAAATAAAACAAGGAAAACCCAAAACAAGCAAAGAAATGAAAGTGAAGCGGCAGGATTAGTTTGGCTAAATGGATGTTTTCTGAAGTCCAATTGATGGCCATATATTTCACAATAACTATTTCCTAACATGTTGTTTTTTTCTAACACTTCAGCATTTCTATCTTCAGTCCATAACATAAATGTATTTGTTTTTCTTTGTGACCTTTACAGAGGATTTCAAAAAACTGTATTTTTATTGAAGTTAATCTAAACAAATAAATAGCTGTGTGGATAAAATGAGTCTTCATTGTAGTAAGTGCAGTATGCATTCTCTTTGGCTTTTTGAAACAATCCAGGTAATGTTTTGGTTACAGACAATGACTTGGAGCAGATCAGCTAACTGTTGGTTACCACTCACTTTGGAAAAGAAAAATCCCCAAATAAATAAAAAAATATTAAGGAGTGACTTAATTGATCTGTGATTTCCAGATGAAGATCAGTGCTTGTAGTCCTGAAGAAAATAATTTTTCATATAAATAAGGGAACTTATCACTAAGATGATGCTGGGGAAAAAATCCTTCAATGCTGAATATACTGTGATGTCCTTTTTTTTTTGTTTGTTTGTTTTTTTGTTATTATTTTCTAACTAAAGAGAGAATAACTGCCTTAATGATAACAGTAACCCTCTTGTTGTTTGAAAAATAGTATTTCTTGTTTCTCCCCTAGTTTTGGTAAAGAGGATGAATTGTGATAATCTTCTATATCACCACATTGTAGCTTGGATATTATGGACAGCCAAAACCTTTATGACATCAAATAGTGCAGATGCTACTTCTAGCTGGGACAAACAAAAACTGTTTGTGTAAATTAATTTTCTCTGAATTTTGGTTGAAATTGGCTGAAAACTCAAAAACATTCTCATGGGCAATTTGATAGGGAAACATCAGCAATTTCATAGAACTACTCAAGAGTAAGAATGGAAATAGAAGTATCAATACGGTAATTATGAAAAATACATATTGTTTATTAAGATCCTCTATGATCTTTTGTACGTGTATAACTTGTACTTGTGTAACTTGTGTCTACATACAACTTCTGTGTGTGAATAGCATTGTTTCTGCAGAAAGAATTAATTTGTTCTTTAGTGATTATAATACACATGAAAATAATAACTGGCTTTGTCTATTTTTAACAGCTTTTAAGATGAGCTCTATGCATGCAGAAGAATCATCTACTGAAGAAAAAAATAAATCTTAATTTTGAAAAAAAATCTTATTTTTTAGAGTAGAAAATCATAAATTGCTGTTGCCTTTGACAACAGATGTTAAGAAACTTGAACTTTATTTATTTCTAATTTATTTTTGTTAATTCAGCGGCTCCTGGAGGGCAGCCCTGTGGAGAAGGACTTGGGGGTCCTGGTGGACGAGAGGCTGGACATGAGTCAGCAGTGTGCACTTGCAGCCCAGAAGGCCAACTATATCCTGTGCTGCAATGAAAAAGGGATGGCCAGCAGGGAGAGGGAGGTGATTGTCTCCCTCTACTTAGCTCTTGTGAGGCCTCATCTGGAGTACTGCGCCCCTGTCTCAAGAAAGATGCAGAGCTCTTGGAGCAGGTCTAGAGGAGGGCCACTAAGATGATCAGAGAGGCTGGAACGTCTCTCCTACACGGAGAGGTTGAGGGAACTGGGCTTGTTCAGCTTGGAGAAGGCTCCAGGGAGACCTCACTGTGGCCTTCGAGTACTTGAAGGGAGCGTTTAAACAGGAGAGAGAACAATTGTTTACACAGATCGATAATGATAGGACAAGGGGAAATGGTTTTAAACTAAGATGGGAGATTTAGGTTGGATGTTAGGAGGAAGTTTTTCACTCAGAGGGTGGTGACGCACTGCAACAGGTTGCCCAGGGAGGTTGTGAATGCCCCATTCCTGGAGGCATTCAAGGCACGGTTGGATGTGACTCTAGCCAGCCTGATCTAGTGATTGGTGGCCATGCTCATGGCAGGGGTTTTGAAACTCGATGACCTTTGAGGTCCTCTTCAACCCAGACCATTCAGCGTAATTGCTGTGTCTGGAGAAAAGTAGTGAGGTTGGTGTGGTTTAACTCAGCAGATAGCTAAGCTCCCCGCAGTCATTTGCTTACAGTCTCTCCCTCAGTGGCATAAGGGGAGAAATTGAAATAAATAAATAAATAAACAAACAAACAAACAATATAGAAATTTTAGATTGGAGTAAAAGCTATTTACTAAGACAGAACAAGAAGAGAAAAAAATAAAGTAATATTAATATATGTTACATACACAAAATTATGTACGTGAATGCAAAAATATAACAGAAGTGATGCAAAAGTCATTGCTCACTACCCCCTGACTGATATCCAGCCTGTCCCCAAGCAGTAGCTGCTCCCCCAGCCAACTGTTTATTATTCTTTATGATGTCACATGGCATGGAATACTCTTGGGCCAGTTGATAAGCTGTCCTGGTTCTGTCCCCTCCCAGCAACTTGTGCCTTTTTCTCCAAAAGCCCAAAGATAGCACAGTATCAGACAATAATAAGAAAAAGAGAACTCCGTCCCAACTGCAGCCAGGATAGGTGGTGATACTGCTCTTCATGGTCATAATAGAAGTGATCATTTTGTAACTATGTTAGATGTTACGTACTGCTTGAAAACAAAAGGCAGCATCACTCACTGACTTCTGATCTTGACCTAAATGTTTACTAAATTTTCCTTAGACATGTTAATGTAATTGAAAATTATTAAAGGTTAAAATATGAGAGAAGAGGTTCCTACAAACACTGATGTTCATTTGAGCTTCCTGATAATACTGAATTTTTACTTATTTCCATCATCTGTACAATATCTGCATTCTTACAGAAAAAGTTAAAAAAAGACTAAAAAAAGCTAAATCTGTTTTGCATTTGTAACATGAAGTTTCATCTGCCTTGTTTCATGAAGTTTGTAAGTTGTGCCCATTGATGTCATCTCTTGTTCTTCATATTAGATCATATTTCTTATTCAGCAACTGAAATAATTTTACTCTTGTGACAGAGTATAACTTCTTTTACATATCTCATGGAAATAAACTCTGTAGTCTCAAACCATATGGAAAAGAGTTCAGTGCCAGGAGTTCCATTGGGATCTCTAATCATAGGAACTATGTCCCAGCAGAATCGTACAATGGTTTGAGTTGGAAAGGACCTTTAAGATCATCTAGTTCCAAGCCCCCTGCTATAGGCAGGGGCACCACCTGCTAGACCACGTTGCTCAATGCTCCATCCAGCCTGGCCTTGAATGCTTCCAGGGAGGGGGCATTCACAGCCTCTCTGGGCAACTTGTTTCTGTGTCACGCCACCCTCACAGTAAGGAATTTCTTCCTAATATTTAGTCTAAATCTTTCCTCTTCCAGTTTAAAGCCATTTCCCCATGTCCTGTTGCTACCTGCCCTTATAAAATGTCCCTCCCCAGCTTTCCTGTAGGCGCACTTTAGGTACTGGAAGGCTGCTATAAGGTCTCCGTGGAGCCTTCTCTTCTTTAGGCTGAAGAGCCCTAACTGTCTCAGCCTGATCACACAGGGGAGATGCTTCAGCCCTGTGATCATCTTTGTGGTCCTCCTCTGGACCTGCTCCAGCAGCTCAGTGTCCTTGTGTTGGGGGTCCCAGGACTGGACACTGTANATTTAGGTTGGATGTTAGGAGGAAGTTTTTCACTCAGAGGGTGGTGACGCACTGCAACAGGTTGCCCAGGGAGGTTGTGAATGCCCCATTCCTGGAGGCATTCAAGGCACGGTTGGATGTGACTCTAGCCAGCCTGATCTAGTGATTGGTGGCCATGCTCATGGCAGGGGTTTTGAAACTCGATGACCTTTGAGGTCCTCTTCAACCCAGACCATTCAGCGTAATTGCTGTGTCTGGAGAAAAGTAGTGAGGTTGGTGTGGTTTAACTCAGCAGATAGCTAAGCTCCCCGCAGTCATTTGCTTACAGTCTCTCCCTCAGTGGCATAAGGGGAGAAATTGAAATAAATAAATAAATAAACAAACAAACAAACAATATAGAAATTTTAGATTGGAGTAAAAGCTATTTACTAAGACAGAACAAGAAGAGAAAAAAATAAAGTAATATTAATATATGTTACATACACAAAATTATGTACGTGAATGCAAAAATATAACAGAAGTGATGCAAAAGTCATTGCTCACTACCCCCTGACTGATATCCAGCCTGTCCCCAAGCAGTAGCTGCTCCCCCAGCCAACTGTTTATTATTCTTTATGATGTCACATGGCATGGAATACTCTTGGGCCAGTTGATAAGCTGTCCTGGTTCTGTCCCCTCCCAGCAACTTGTGCCTTTTTCTCCAAAAGCCCAAAGATAGCACAGTATCAGACAATAATAAGAAAAAGAGAACTCCGTCCCAACTGCAGCCAGGATAGGTGGTGATACTGCTCTTCATGGTCATAATAGAAGTGATCATTTTGTAACTATGTTAGATGTTACGTACTGCTTGAAAACAAAAGGCAGCATCACTCACTGACTTCTGATCTTGACCTAAATGTTTACTAAATTTTCCTTAGACATGTTAATGTAATTGAAAATTATTAAAGGTTAAAATATGAGAGAAGAGGTTCCTACAAACACTGATGTTCATTTGAGCTTCCTGATAATACTGAATTTTTACTTATTTCCATCATCTGTACAATATCTGCATTCTTACAGAAAAAGTTAAAAAAAGACTAAAAAAAGCTAAATCTGTTTTGCATTTGTAACATGAAGTTTCATCTGCCTTGTTTCATGAAGTTTGTAAGTTGTGCCCATTGATGTCATCTCTTGTTCTTCATATTAGATCATATTTCTTATTCAGCAACTGAAATAATTTTACTCTTGTGACAGAGTATAACTTCTTTTACATATCTCATGGAAATAAACTCTGTAGTCTCAAACCATATGGAAAAGAGTTCAGTGCCAGGAGTTCCATTGGGATCTCTAATCATAGGAACTATGTCCCAGCAGAATCGTACAATGGTTTGAGTTGGAAAGGACCTTTAAGATCATCTAGTTCCAAGCCCCCTGCTATAGGCAGGGGCACCACCTGCTAGACCACGTTGCTCAATGCTCCATCCAGCCTGGCCTTGAATGCTTCCAGGGAGGGGGCATTCACAGCCTCTCTGGGCAACTTGTTTCTGTGTCACGCCACCCTCACAGTAAGGAATTTCTTCCTAATATTTAGTCTAAATCTTTCCTCTTCCAGTTTGAAGCCATTTCCCCATGTCCTNCCAGTTTAAAGCCATTTCCCCATGTCCTGTTGCTACCTGCCCTTATAAAATGTCCCTCCCCAGCTTTCCTGTAGGCGCACTTTAGGTACTGGAAGGCTGCTATAAGGTCTCCGTGGAGCCTTCTCTTCTTTAGGCTGAAGAGCCCTAACTGTCTCAGCCTGATCACACAGGGGAGATGCTTCAGCCCTGTGATCATCTTTGTGGTCCTCCTCTGGACCTGCTCCAGCAGCTCAGTGTCCTTGTGTTGGGGGTCCCAGGACTGGACACTGTACTCCAGGTGTGGTCTCACAAGAGAAGAAGAGAGGAATCACCTCCCTTGAACTGCTGGTCACTCTTCTCTTGATGTAATGTAGGTGAAGATCTAATTTACTACTGTTTGAAACTCTGTCAAAAGCTGTGATCATAAAAGGCACATTAAATTTTAAGTATACCATGTATAAACTGGGTTAGTCTAGCCATTGTTCAGGTGCTTCCATATAAGATTGAAGTGTTTTTGAAACCTGGAATTTCTTAAGGCTGCAAAGGTTTTTGAAAGACATCAGTACAAACATCCAAACCTAAAACAACTCCCCCCTCCCTGCAACTAAAATCTTATATGTGTAATGGTGTTTCTTACGTCTGTGGGCCCTATCTACAAATTCCTACTGAAGTCAGCTGAAAGGCTTTGTCATCTCAATGAAGCCTTCGTAGTTCAGTGATCTCCTCCATAATAAAAGTTAATCATCATTATGTGGCTTTGATTAAGGAATTAATCTGCCGTGTCTTAGTTCAGCCATCCATTACAGCATATTTGTGGAAAGATATTAATTTGTCCTCACCTTCATTCATTGAAAAAATGTATTTAATGTAGAATCAGTGTGGAATAAAAGGAGGATGCTGGTCAGCAACTGGCTGAACATGAGCCAGCAGCATGCCCAGGTAGCCAAGAAGGCCAGTGGCATTATGGTCTACATCAGAAGCAGCGTGGCCAGCAGGATTTGGATGTCATTGTCCATATTTACTTGCACTTGTTGGACCACACATTGACTACTGTGCTTAGTTTGGGCCTCTCATTCAAAAAGGATATCGAGTTACTCATGTGTCTGCAAGGAAGAACAATGAAGTTTGTGAAGGGTTTAGGAAACATGACTTATGAGGAATGGCTGAGGAAACTGAAGCTCTTTAGTCTGGAGAAAAGGGTGCAGAGGGGAGACTTCATCACTCTATAGGTGCCTGAAAGGAGGTTGCAGTAAGGAGGATGATAGTCTCTTCTCAGGTGACAATTGTTAATATGCAAGGAGACAGTCTCAACTTGCAGTAGAAGAGGTTTAAACTGAACGTTAGGAAAGAAAGTGTCAACAGTTTACGGGCAGGTTCGGCCCGGTTCTGTGACGATTGGTGTGGGGGACCCACGGATCCACGCCCCAGGAAAGGGGAAGGGGGAAAGGGAAAAGGGAGATGGGCCTAGAAACAAAACGGCAACGATCTGAGGAGGAAAGCTAATTTACTAAATAGATATCGGAAAGCAAAATAACACAATATAATACACTATAATTGGAATTGAAGCTAATAAATCAAATAAAATGAACAGGAAAGAATGTCCGATAAACTGAAGGCCTTACGCTAAACGCTGAAGGCGAGACGGCAGCGAGCACCCACTGCTGAGTTGATCCCAAAGGAAAGAGAGTCCCATGACTGCAGACAGTTTTTATCTTCCCCTCTGAGCGTAAACACGTAAAATGCAAAGCATCGCAAAGTCCTCTGGGGAATGTAGTTCTTATTCTCTTCTGAGACAGGGATACCTGGAACTATTGATGATCCACGGAGCTGGAGCACTAACTCTTTAACTCCCAATACACCACATGATGTTATGATGTGGAATATCAATAATACGACAAAAATCATAAAACCATAACAGAAGGCTTCATGAAAAGGGTGTTTAAACGTTAATGTTGAACATCCGCCAACCAGGGAAGGGGTGAAGTCTCCATCCCTTGAGGTACTTAGGCATTTGGACATGGCGCTGAAGGACAGGGTTTAGTGATGGGACTCAGTATATCATGTTGATGGTTGGATTTAGTGATTCTGAAGGTGTTTTCCAACCTAGTTGATTCTATGATTCTACAGTTAATAGTAGAGAGATTCTTCTTAATTATGGAACAATGAGCAGTTTTCTGGGAATAGTCCTTGACATTTTCCTTCCAGTATAGAATATTTATATCACTAATAGAAATATCTGAAGCACAGTTAGAGTCAGGAGCTGTTCCTCCTGGGAACATAGGCCCTAAAGCAGCAGACTTTTTTGGAGATATGCCAAATATTTGAACACCCTAGAGCTGTAATTTTTCTGTGTCAGTTATATAGCACTTAGATTTAGAGAATATAAGATGAAGATACAGCAAAACCAGTTCTAGTGACAGTTTAACAGCTTGAGTCATCCAAACAAACTAGTGCTGAGATTTCTTCCTCTGGGAGGTTACTTACGTTAAGCGTAGTGTGTTACTGTAATTGTAAAACAAATCTTTTCACACACACACACACACAGACACACACACACAATATTAAAAGAAACTTGTGAACTTGTGCTTCTCAGATATTGCCAGCAAGTTGGTCTCTTAGCTTCCCATACTGGTGAGGCTGATGGAATGTCCTTCATTCATTCGTTTTATTATAAATTAAGGGATGAAATTATAAAACTGTAGGTCTACTTCTATCTTTACTTAGCTTCTGGAAGAATTCAACATATATATTCAAAGATGATGTACTGGCTGAATTCTGGAGGGGAAAGGTTTTGTATTTTAACAACTGGATCAAAATCCTAGGTTTTTTTTTTTCATTATATTGTTATGGCTGTATTTGGCAGAAAAGTACTAGCATAATCACTCTCAAAATAAATTTGTAAAACAATCTTTTCCCTCCTGATGATACTAATGAAGTGGTCCCTCTGTAAGGCTGACCTGAACTTTTGGATTTGCTCTGCCATTTATTTTGGGAAGGAGTATTCAAAGTTTGTAAGGTCGTGTTCTGCATTTGACACATCATCAGTATGGCTTCCTAGATATCTGTTTTCTCTTTTAAAGAAGTTTAGTAATAGTACATGTTGTGCCTTTCTTTCCATCCAAACATTTGAACTGAGGAAAGCAGTAAACTTCTACAGCTACACAGACAGAAGTTTCAGGTGAAGCATGGGTATGAGGCTTGGAGATGGTATGATGAAGTTATGTTGCAAAGAGACTGTCCATAATTCCAGCTTTCTTAGCTTTACCTGGCACTTCCTGTGAAAAAAAAATGCTGTTTTCAAGTTGCTGAGGTGCTTTACAAAATCCACTGCAGCAACAGATAGGATGTGTCAACACAAGATAACTGTTTGAAATCGTGGATGCTAACGGTACTTCAGACTAGTGTCCTTTCTGTTTCCATTCTCTCTTCCATTAATCCGAATGTTTGAGAGTTTTCATTCCGAATAATCATTTTCTCTTTAATAAAGTAAGATTCCTGGCCTATTATATTAAAAACAAAAAACAAACAAACAAACAACAACCAACCAACCAACCAAACAAACTCTTGGCATTTATAAATTCCTGACCTTTTTAGGCTCATTGTGTTTGTAGATTTAGGCCTTGACCCAGAACTAGTTAACAGGTTGAAAATTCAAAGCATGCACTGATTTCGGAGAAGTCATCAAAATTACGTATGTGTTGAATCCTGATCTTTTTGTGAAAGTGGATGCAATCACCACTGTAGGCTTTCTGCTGTTTACTTTAAGAATTATCTCACAAGATGGCTCATTAATTTCAGTGATGTCAAATATTAATTTTTTGAATAAAGGGCTCACAGTCTTGCCAGTGGTTTAGAAATGCAAGTCTACTGATCTCTGTACTTCAGACATCATGAGTCTGGCGTATGATATCTCTTTTCCTTAAACTCATACAGGATTTAGATTAACAAAATCCAGATGGTTTAGACTGTTCTTTGACCATAAGTTCAAGAAATTATTTCTCCCTTGAAGGAAAAACGCCGTGCCTTTTCAGTTCTTCTTGCACTTTGCTAAGTTTAACTTCTTCTGTTTGTTTGTTTAATTCCTTAAAATATACTCTTTTCCTTAAGGCAGCATACATTCTTGGAAGTAGTGAGAATGTGCTTAATGAATATCTGATACAATATTAAGGTGCAGTTTTCAGACAGGTAATTCAATGCAAGTATTCTAGAACTAGCTTAACCTTCTGACCATCAGTTTCAGAATTTGAAAGTTACCTGAAGGATACGTTGTTTTGAAAAACAAAGGTTAATGTTTGAACTGTTGATAATGTGACTTTTTAATGTTCTGACTTCTGTTACACACATAGTAAATATTCTGTTTTTGCCTCAAAATTCGGCAGTTACTTTCCATATCTTTCTCCTGAAAATTAATCATCAGAGAGAACTTAAAAGCTCCTGTTGATTTCTGCAAGAATATATATACATACTATCAGGTTTTTTTGTGAGTTACTTCTCTCACCATAGAGGATGGATGTCACATAATTGCAGAAGTCAGTAGATGCACTTTTGTAACAAGCTCTGTTAAAAAGAGATTGTCTTTCCCACAAACTGTAGTGTTAGTCTTCATAATAAAAATTGCAGCTGTGCCTTGGGTAAATAGAATGTTTTGGTCATTAGTGAAGACTAGTGAAGCTGATTGTAACATCTAGGCTTTAAATCAAAGCTGAAACCTTTTTTCCTTTGGGTGTAGTTCATTATTTATACTTTTTTTTTTTTTTTTTTTTTTTTTTTNNTTTTTTTTTTTTTTTTTTTTTGCTAGATTCTTCTAGTTACCTAACGAAATGTTTCTGTGATACAATTTCAAAAATTACATATGGAGCTATTTAAATGATATTTCAATAAATAGTAGAAGTATTTGGTAGAAAATAAGTCAGGAATATAGGTGTGGATGTCTCTGGACTGCTAAATGCTGTATTTTCTCTCTGTGGCTTACTCATTTAGGACTCAGATTAGACAGGAGTCAGGATGAAGCAACACTGTTTGCCATAGTGACTGATAAATGATTGCACAGCTCTAATGGGACAAATAGAAAGAAGAAATGAAAGGGTGAAAAGACATCCCATCATGCCTAGTTAGAACAGTACCCTGTACACTAATGTTATATTTTATGGTTATTTGTCCCCTGGCACTATTTAACACCACCAATTTTGAAGATAAATGTAGTAAAAGCATTTTTATCCTGCTGCTATGAAAATGTGCTTTTAATAGATTTAGGTTTTCTCGGGTCATAAGGAAGAAATAGAAAGATTTTGCAGCTTTCTGAAGGGCTGTATTATAGACAGAGTTTAAAATGTCATAAAGCAGCTTGAAACACTACAGGGAGTCTGTGCAGTAATTGGAAAAATGTTTCATACTAATGTTTGGATTGCATTAGTGTGAGCCATTGGCATACATTCCATGACAATAAACATGTCTTTGCTTAATTGTAATTATAGCTTACAAAAGGCTTGAAGAAAAAGGAAGTGAGAAAGGTACTTTGGTGAATATTGGTAATGACATGTTAATACACTTAGGACACAAGACAACAATTCTAAAGACTAGTTCTAGCTAATAAACAAGCTTTACAGTTTTATGTAATAAAATCTATCAAGACTAGAGAGTTTGTTAGGATCCCTCTGTTCCACTCACTCTGCCTGCAGATTAATAACTGGCATGGTTATCTTCCTGTGATTTAAGATTAAATTCCTGTTCATAACACAAGATCAGATTCTAATTTGTATCATAGTCTTACTCATGTTGTCTCCATGTGACCACTCCCATAATAAGTTTTAACAAGCATAGCAAAAGACAGGAGAATCAGAGTCTCCCACCTATTTGAAATTTCACTTGGCAAGAAAAATACAAGTTTAGAGGTAGGAGGTGTATCTCATACTTCCACTGTAACTCTGTCTGAATGCCAACCTGGGTTTCTCTGTGCAGCTTTGGACCTTGTGAAAATAACTGGACATCATTATGTAGTTTTAGGCAGCTTTAGATCAACTGAAATTACTACGTTTGAGTTTTAAAACATAAGCAATCAGTAAATCTTCTAAAATCATCTAAAATATTAAAAATATATCATCATGTTATTGCTTGCTTCCTGAAGGATTAAGACAAAATTTAGAACGGACTTTGTTTTTTTTTTTTTATTTATTTATTCATTTGTTTGTTTATATTAGGATCAGAATAGTTTGTGGTTGATTTTATTCAACCAAATATTTCTTTTTTTTTTTTCCCTCGTAAGTGAAGCCTTTTGGGATTTAAGGAGCTCTTTAATTAGTGTAGAGTAATAAGAAAATATCTAACTTATGTGAAGTCCCACTGAGACAGTTTTAAGATGTAGGTGATTCTCTAGAGTCCTGAGTGTCCTTTTGTGCAACTCTGGGTACTAGTGGATCCAAGCTTCAGTCTGGAGTTCAGTGTATACCTGTTTTTTGGCAGGTCCCTGTAGGTGATAATAGAGTGGCACCTTTGCCAGGACTTAAGGACATTTTAGGGAAGACCAGCCAGACTGCATAAAGGAATTGTGCATCTCTCCATCAACAGTCATTTGAATGTTTCTTTAGTATTTACAATGCTGCATTTTCTCTTTCTGTATTAAGACTTTTATTGAAAGGTCATAAAATCATAAAATAACCCAAGTTGGAAGGGATCCATATGGATTATTGAGTCCAACTCAATAATAATAATATGAATATGAATTATGAGCTTCTTATTATTAGCTTCCTAGTCACAGTTTTCAGTGATATACTACATATCAGTTTAACCATTTGAGGAACTGCATTCTTCTAAGTGTGTTCCCTGGGGGACTGGGAATTTGCAGGAAGTGGTTGAATATAACACAAATCCTCTTTTCCAACAGGGAGATGCTAGGAGAGTAGAACAACAAAGAATGAACAACAAAGAACAAAAAAGAGGTAGCTCTGAATGTGTCTAGCAGAGGACAGCTATGGATGCCAGAAGGCAGTACCCCATGTCAGGACTGATTGTGGGACAGGTATTATGGTGAGAAGCTGAGAAAACATGGCATAGTTGCTTTTATTCCAGCATGTTGTACCAGGAAGTTTTTTGGTGCTGCACCTGCAGTTGAAGCCATCTCTAGCTCTCCTTCAGTGACTCTTCAATGCCTTGATGTCTTTGCCCTCTGAAAAAGCCCTGCAAAGAATGCCACGTACCATATATCAATAGAAATAACACCTTACTGGACTAATGCACCTTTATGTGCCTAAAGCTCATGCTTAGTTCCAAATACACCAGGAACTATGTTACATAATGTATGCAATTTTATGCCTATTGCTTGAAGGGGGTTTTGAACAAAAAGAATATCAGAGAAGCTAGTTTAAGAGTAAGCATGTAATCCTAGAGGATTTTTGCTTCACACATGCATCTTGTAAGTTACCAGTTGCATTTTCAGAGCTCATGTGCAGCACAGTTATTTATGGTTTGAGAGGAGCATTTATTTCCCAGTTAATCTTCAGTTTAATCTCACTGAATGTGTTAGCACTGCTCAAGATGAGTGTGTTTCACTTTTTCTGTTTTAACACATTTGTAGATAAAATTAATGGGTAGATAATGAGGTTTCTGGAAATAAGTCAGATAATTCTGCTTTATATCTGTTCTTTCTGAAATTCCTTTCTTGAATATACTGTCAAAACTGTGGAAAAAAGCTGAATTGCATTTATTTATCCTTTATAGGCCAAAGCATGTGTGCTCCACAGCAAATAATCACTGTCTGCCTGACTCTAGAAGAGCATCCATGTCAATTTGCACAATCCTTTTCATGTAAATAATTTTAAGGCATCTGGGACCTAAGTATAGGTATACTAATGCAAGTTCGTGAGACAAAACATTAAGAAATCATCCTCCTGACATGAGAAAACAAACCACTTGATGTATTTTATATAAAAACATATTGAATCATTGAAAAGTAAGTTCCCAAAAGGGAGGAGAGAATCAAAAAGTAAGATCCTACAGTAAATCTAGGAAATAATTCCTCCCACATAATATCCTTGGAGATATCCTTTTTTTAAAAAAAATTTTAATTTTTATTTTTTTAAGGGGGGAGAGAAGGGGGAGTAATTCACCAAAATAACAAAATTCAATAAACTCACCCCCTATATTTCAAGTACGTGGAATATTTTACATCCTAAGTGCACACTTTGGTTATTTTTAGGAAGTTTCTAGAAAGATTGTGCTTCTAAATTAATCATACACAAGACTCCAAGCTTGGATCTTTTTCTTAATATTCATTGGAACTCACTTAATGTTGGAGTAGACAGATAATACTTGAATGCAAGGAGCAGTTACTATCTTTCCATAATTCAAGACATCAATTTGGTGCCATCTCTTTGTCTTATTTCAGTTGCAGGGCAAATTGTTCAAATTTCTCTGTTGTGTGTATGAAGGGATAAATGTAGCTCAGAGAAACGTGCAGTAAGAACTCTGTATGCTGGTAGTAGCTCTTATCCATCATCTCCAGAACACTCCTCCTGCTGGTTTCAGCTCCTTACTCCTGTTACCTGTGCTTATGTGAAGCTGAATAGACTGCACTTGCATATTTAGGCCTCATTTTTTCTGAAAGCTTCATTCATAATGATTATATGTTCTGCTTGACTGACAGTTTGTGGGAGGGCAATTCGTTAAGGTTAATTGAATTCTGAAACGAGGAAAAAAAATCTTCGGATGTGAATGTCAACTACTGAGAATTAATGTAATGTACAGACTTATAATCTTCAGAGTATATAATAGCATACTTTTAAAACAACAAAGGTAATTTCAGGTTTGAAATAACAGAGTTAAGAATGAATGTGGAAGGAAAAACAGCACCTTTTGCTTCCTTATTAGTAATTATGATTATTTAATCAATAATGGGCATGAGAAGCAACACAAAAACCTGCACTGCTGCAGAAACAGACAGGATATTGACATTCAAACAAATGCTTAAAATACACTGTGCTTACTCTTCTGGCTTTAATAATAAAACTTGGTGAGGAAGCTTGTCTTACTTTATCATTCATAATAATCTTGCACATACAACAAATTTAGGATTTTTTTTTATTTTCTATATGAAAGAGGCTTGGACATACCTACCAAATACTCATTTTTTCATTTTCTTTCAAGTGATCAATTGAAATCTGTGTAACATTTGGGACTTTGGGAGATGTTTCTATTGATTTCAGTTGCTGTGAACATGCCTAGTGTTCAGGATGACCCAAAACGTTTCTTCATCTTAATGATTCCTATCTGAAACTTTCCAGCAGTATACCTGGCTTCTAGTGGATATCTGTTTCAGAAGAAAACCCCTCTACAACATCACCCATAGCAGCTGCTCCATTTTGATGAGGATTCTTTTGTAGGTGAGGAGTCATAGGAATGACAGGCAGTCAGGGTTCCCTATAGTTGTTCAGGTACTTAATAACAGACACCTGTGCAACACAGCTTTTCCTCATAGAGGTATTTCACAGTCCTCTCCTTATTTTTGGAGAGTAAAGAATAGGAGCTTGAACTGCTTTTTTCTCCTTCCTTTTTTGCTTTTCCTTCTGATGCTCCTTTGGGAATTCTTTGGGAAGAGATTGAGTGTTTTTAAAGCAACTTAGGCTCATGAAAGATGGGATAATGACTTCAGAAAGAAAAATAAGAACTTTTTATCAGTGTCTCATGTCTATGACTGAGGCATTGTTGGATGAAAAATCAAGAGCACCATTGTCCCCTTACATCTGCTAGAACCTCAAAAGAAGATGGTAGAAACTCTTGTTTGCATGTCAACTTCCAACCTGCAAACTTGTTTTCAAGGGAGCTTCTTGAGGCGAGTACTTTGTGCAGCTTGCGTACTACAAGGCTTTCTCTGTGACTCCTAACTTACTGCAGGTGAGTAAGTTGATGAGCTTTGGTGCTCCAGAACATTCTCAAATAGCAGTGTTTAACTATTTAGAGAAATTTAATACTAAAAGCTTAAACATCAATGGATGTAATATGTCAGTAATTAGTTGTGTTGGCGTTTCAGGAACCTGCTTTTTTTGATAAAAAATTGAATGTTTCTTCATATATTAACCATAATCTTATTTCCTGGGTGTTTTATTTTTGTTAGCAGTGTTTGTTTTATTTTTGGCCCTATTTTTCTACTTATGAGGTTTTATTTGTGCAGGGCTCTGACTTGGAAACATAGGAGTAATCCTCTTGCTCTCATTAGAGCTATTAAGATTTGAAAACTGTATAATGTGTAGCTAATAAGATGAAATATTTGCAGTTTAACCAACTGTAAGGTAAATAGTCCCCAAGAATGGTATTCAATGGAAATAGTATGGAAGATGGTATATTTAAGTAGGCTTATATACAGAAAGAATAGCAAAAAGAGAGTAGCCCACCTTTGTGATGATAGAGGCTTGCTGTTAACTCCACATGGGAGGGATCTCTGTGAAGAGATCCTTCCCTGGTGGTGGTCAGCCCTTAAATGGGGTTTGGGAGAGGTGGAGCCAGGCTCCACACCTTCCAATCACACAGGTATATCACCTTCACCTGTGGCCCCTGTGGCTGACTCGGTGCTTGCCTCAGGTGACCAATCAGTGGTTCAGGCTGTGATTCAACAGTTCATATGCACCAACTTTCAATGGGAATTGGTTATTTATAGTGTTGTATTTTGTGATTCTCTGTAACTTTCTGAAATACTTAAGATGCATAAATGTGTTTGTAATGGAACTAACATTGTAGGCTGTTTTTTTTTTTTATTTCTTTATTTTTAAGAATTAACAAATCTTTAGTCATTTTTATGCTATGTTAAGATCCTTTATAGTTTAAATGGACAGAGTAAAGGACATACTGAGAAAAATTATATTCTGGCTGTATTGTGTGAGTTAAAGATGTTTAAGTAGGTAGGACTTACTCAGGGGAGGTTTGGGTTTTGGTGCTTTAGAACACTGTGAGTTCATGGAGCATTTTAATTATTTTGTGAAGGTGTTCAAGGGGATTTTTTCTACTTCTAACATAGATTACAGTGAATGTGACTCTAACCAACATGACAAAGACACTTATATTTGCAAGAATGCTTGTTAATTTACATGAATAAACAGGACAAATACCTTAAGTCTGTACTAGTAAAATTTCTTGTTCAGCACAAAAGATTTTAACTGAGCAGAGTAGGAAAACAGAAGTGAATTTTTGTATTTTTGTATTTATTTATTTTTTGTATTTTTTTCAGCTGCTTTCCATTTATGTATTTATTTATTATGTGCAATTCTTATTGTGTTAAACTCTTGCTGCTGTGAGGACAGGTGTCATACTAAGCTCCCTAGGAGTTAAAGTGAGGGAAGGGTTTGTCTGCTGTTCTATATGAATCTGTATGGTTTCTCTTTTTAGGTTTTGTATATTTTTAGTGTAAAGCTTGTGGGAATGTATTTGTCCTGAGATTTATAATTTACTCATCTTCTTAGACTCTTGGGTATGATGAAGGCCAACGACAAGTGGAAGTTTTAAACTGAGGAATCTTTTGTGATGTTAATCTCTCTTCCATTGTTTAATTTCTTATGAATCTACCTAATATGTTAGTGGGGGCAAAACAGTCTCAGCTCTGGGATGTTCTGCTTCATTTATTGCCAGTTAACTCCAACTTTTAATAACTAATTTAGATGTCAAGGAGAAAAGAGAGTGTAAGTGCACTGGCACTGGGGCAAATGCCTCTCCTCCCCCTCGCCCCAGCTCACCTGGGTCCAGACTCTGTGGCTCAGCTGCCTAGCTCCAGCACACGTAGAATCGCAGACTGACTTGGTTTGGAAGGGACCTCAAAGATTTAGTTCCAACCTCCCTCCATGGGCAGGGTTGCCAACCACTAGATTAGACTGCCCATAAACCCATCAAGCCTGGCCTTGAATGCTATCAGGAATGGTGCATCCACAACTTCTCTGGGCAACATACAAGAACAGACCACTGAGATTTCTGTCCTGTTCTTCAGTTGGCTGGCAGGTCATCTTTTGTTCTCTTCCTTCGCAGAGATGAGCTAATCATGATCAAGTTTTCCCAAAATGTGAGTGAACACTTAATTGTTAGGGAGAAGTGTTACTGGCAGTTACTTTTGGTGTGGGGAGTGTGGCAAACCAATAAAGACATCTGAACAAAACAAGTGAGGAGCAAGAGCAACTACCCTTGAGATGTTTGTTAGAGGCCAAGGTCGATAAGCCCTCCATGTCCACAGGGTTTTATCATGGCATATAGGTTAGTAGTCACAGCACATTTAGCTGTGGAAATCTCTGTGGTTACCAGCTAATGAATATTTATTAGCTGATTTCTGACATGATTACATTTATTTTAAAACAAAGATTTCTGTGTGAAAATGAAATTTAATGTTTCATATGACTTGCTTGCAGTGCAGGGAAAAATGAGATTCTGACCTATTTAGATGATGAATTGCATCTATTTAAAGGATGATTATAATTAGTTGAATAAATATCTAGAAAGTAATGAGCTGTAAAGATACTACTATCCAACTTCCACACACAGTAATGAAAGTAATGGAAATTATTGGTGTTCTGATTTACCAACAAAAATAATGCCTGCACAGGGTATCTTTGATTCAGAATGTGATAAGATACTCACGCTTTGAAGATTCGTTGGTAAACTTATGACAAAATTGTTCAACCAGTTTTAGCAACTGGAAGTTGCTTCGTTTGAAGTTCTTTGTGTATATTTTCTATCTTTCTGTCTATTACTGTGAATTGTTTGATACAGTTGGAAATGCATATTCAAATGGCAAAGTAATCAAGTTGAAATTTTCCTGTCTTAGACTTACTGAAAAACAGTGCTTATCTTCAGTAAAAATAACATCAGTCTGTTTGTAAAAATGCTGCTCTTGGATTTGAGGGTGAATGAGAGAAAGATTGCTTTGTTTTCTGTAGGCCTGTGAGGTTTAGTCTTTGATTTGTTGATGTACGGCACCTCTCTACAAATGTTGCCTTATGTGTTATACCAACATTATACCAAGATGATGATTACACTATTTACTCATTAATATGAGTGTATAGGTGTATTTCTTATAAGGCATCATCATTTGGGAAATAAAGCAAGGTTTATCCTGCATTTTTTCTAATTCTTATCTCACGGAAGACTTTTTCTTATGCCTTTGATAGATGGCATCTCCAATAGATTTATTTAGACATTAGAAATGATACTATTCAGAATTTACTGTGTTTATATCTCAGAAGAGTTTACAGGTTCACACAGGGCACATATGACCATATTTGTTATGGAAGAATACATAAAACATAATAAATGAAAAGATAGAAAGTAAATCAAGGGCAGACAAAAAGGATTTCAAGAGCAGATTTTATTCTGGTATTAATGTACAGTTTTGGTTTAAGTTAGGAATCAGGCTCATATAAAAACATAGTTTTCACCAACTGACATAAAAACTATTTAAATAACAATTTGGATTGAATGGCTAAAATGGCAGGTTTTGAACAGTTATAACTTGTGATTGTCAATTTGCCCATAAAAGGGAAATCAGTGCGACCTTCATCTGAATGAAATTAAGGGTATTGCCTACAGCTTGTGTTAGTTTATCTGTGTGCTAGTAGTTAAGCTGATGTAACTTGTATAGACCAGACCCTTACTGCTTTGAGTCTGAGCGTGAGTAAGGAAAAAAGTACTGCCATTCATTTTGGGTTTATAATAGTTACACTTAATACTCTGTATACACTGTTATAATCAAGAGGGTCTACCCATGAGGTTGTGAGTTGAGACAGAAACTTTGGTGACAGTATAAGCCAAGGAGTTTCCAACTGTTTGTCCTGTCTGTGCCCTGCCAGGGATGTAATCACAGTTATATCCCAGGTTGCTGTGCTCCATGCTAAGAAGATGATAATTAAAAGTTTGAAAAGTGCCTCTTTAAAGTTGCTTTAAAAAATAAAAAAAATAAATAAAGTTCTTCATTTTCATAGCTGTGTCTAGTTTTAAAGGTAATCAGTCTCGGTGAGTAATCTCAGTTCTGCTCGTTCTTACAATCTAATGTTTTTTTAATGCTCTGCCTGTCTGTTTCTCTGTCCTGTAGCCCAGTCCTCATTTTCTGTGGGCCAAGAGGCCATCCTGCTTTGGGATCAATTACGTCTTCCCTGAATTGCTTTTTATCTTTTCCAAAATAGCGCCGGAAGGTCCACGTGCTGTATTCCGAAGGGGTAATTTTCTAGCCCTTGGTTAACCTGCTTCTCCTTTGGCATGAGTGGACCCTGCCATTACAACTGGGCTTCCTTTTGAACTATCTGTTTAAATTTTAACTGCTTTCTAGAGTGCTCCCCTGGGTGTTGTAGAGAAAACTTTAATCTCATGGCTGTGCGGAGAGGCATGAAGGAGGCCTCATGGTAGTTCCTTTTGACAGGGAAATAGATGCTGCCTCACAAAGGAAGTTTGAATTTTACTCCCAAAGTCTCCAAGCAGTTCCTTCTTAGCCTGGCTAACAAACACGAACACCACATTAAAAAAAAAGACTTAAAATAAAAATAAAAACCTAGCAGGAATTGAATTTCAACTGGTAGTATACAGCTTTTCAAAAGTCTAAATTTTAAATCTACCTGATGGCTTCAGACACTAACTTTTGAATTTCATCTTGAAATACATTCAGAAAGTTATTTAAAGACTTCTCACTGAAAATTTACTGGGATGTCCGGACTGTCCTTGCTTTCAGTCAATAACCGTTCCTTTAATGGCATAGAAGCCTGTTGACAAGAAACGCGTAGTGGAAATGTATTTCTCTAAATCAGTCAAAGGGGATAAGCCCAGAGAAAGAATGGAAGCTAAATTCCCCAGATCAATAGTTACTGTAGTGCATCTGTCACCTCTGCTGGGAAGCAGGAAATGTGGTTAAAATGGAAGGAATTAGGGATACATTTCCAAATTTAAAATGATCGGTTACTTGAAACAGGAGTTTTTAGGGCACCTGATTAGTGATTCTGACTTTACTGATGTGCTTTGAAAATTACAGTAGATCTTGTATTTTTTTACTCTTTGTACTTGGGATGCCTCCTCTAAAGAACCTGAACTGACTTGCATAGACAGCACAGGACCGTCACTGCTGCTACAGTTTTTAGAGCTGAAAGCAGAAGTCCTGTGCACCAGGTTGCCTTTATCTCCTGTAAAGGAGGATGTGCAGCTGACCACAGGTGGTGTGGTGCTGGGTCTGAAAGGTAGCAAGAAGAGGACAAAGGAGCTTTTCATTGCTTGTCTTAGTGTAATTTACCTAATTAGGCTGGATTACTACTGTTGTTATTATTTATTATTTAAATGTGCCTGTTATTTTTGCTGCACTTAGAGGCTACTGTTCTCTTCATTTATGAGCAGTACAATATGTAAACCATTATAAATAATTGTGAAGGGAAGAAGACAAAGTAAAATTGGAAGGTCTAGGAATCAGGAACTGTTACACACAGGAGAAAAACGTAATTCTTGTCTAAGGTGGGCAGATAGCATTCACTGTCACTTGTGGAATTATGTGGCTTAATGTGGACTGAGGATGTGCCTCTGATGTTCTGAACCTCTCCTCACTAAGCGGTAATGAGTGGCTGGGAGAGGAAGTTCACTATGGAAAGTAGAACAGTGGTACAGCGTATTGGTTACCTAGAGGTACTGTGAACTGATTTGATGTTACTTGACAGTACATGCTTAGCATCCCCTGAATAGCTGTGTTTTCAGCATGCTATTACCCAGCTCTGCCTGGATCACCACTTCTGTTCACACACTGACGTTGCATCAGTTTTGCTGGGCCATGAAGCAAACTAACAGGAAAGTATCTTTTATTGAACTGCAGAATGGCAAATCGTTTACTTTTCCCTAAGTGAAATACTTCTACTAAGCTTTTTGAATAGAAACTGACATTTATTGTTTGGTTTTTTTTTCTCCTGTTTTTGTAAAAACTGAATACATTCCTTCTAATGTTAATGGCATGCCTAACAAAGAAAAAATGTGTAAGAACTTTAATAAAGTTGTACAGCTGACAGACAGAAGAGAAGTCATCATCTTTGGGATGTGTGTGCTATTGGAATGAAAGGAGGGAGAGCTCTGTGGGAAGAGGATAATGTTTTTCAGTACTAAGATCACATTAAACTTTTCAGAATGAACCTGAGAACCTGCTTGGCCAGATGCATATACATTTCCAAGGAAGAAGAATTATGTAGGGAAAAGAAAATACAGTATTCAGAAAAAGGACTTTTCAAGTGAAGAGTGAGTTAACTAGGCTGTTTACTCCAGAGATCAGATAACACAGACATGCCAACAGTCTTTGAACATGCAGACAGATGTGAATAAACCCTTCTCCAAGATGACGTGAGTCTTTTTTTAAACATCTGGGAAGCCTTTTCAGTGATAGAGATGATAAAGCGGGAATCCACATAACCTTATTAATAATATCTTATATCTGCTTATCTATTAATATAGAAATTGAGCTGTATTGGAATGTGCTGTGCCTCGAGCAAGGACTGAATCCACCTTCTTTGAAGGTGAATTGTGTTACTCTTTAAACATTCATAATAGAAAATCGTGCTGCTGAATTATTTGCAAATGTGCTGTCGAAAATTAATGATAGTTCCACAAACATATATTTTTAAAATCCTAGTGCTGGTAAGAACTATAGTCTTAGACTTGTATTGGAGGTTTTACAACTGCACACATACACTCACGCTCCTTGAAGAAATTGTAGTTAGGTTTTTTTTTTTTTAATGAACAGTAGTTGAATAAATGCTGATGAGATTGGTATAGGCATAGGAACAGCCCTTGATAGAGAAGGAATACATTATTCAGTACAGAATAATGTTAATATTAATTTGAGTTTTTCAATTTAGCTGTGAAGTTATATTCAAACCCTGTTTATAGGTATTGAGGTCAAGAAGTGCTCATTATGTGCCCTTAAATAGCAATTTGTTATACTTACATGTACATGGAATGATGGTTTCTTTTTTAGAAATACTTAGTTCCATACATAAAATATGAAACTATTAGGAAAATATAGTGGCCAGCTTTACAGAGTGGAATTGCCTTATAATTCCAAAATACAACAGAATGACCCAGGGCATGCTATAAAAACATTAATTTAGGAAAATGCATATGTGGAAGTGATTTGATAGAAAATGGTAATTATTTTCTTCCATATTGCTGTAGCAAAATTGGTAGGAGATGGATTTTGTTTTTATTCTCAATATAAAGTGTTTAAAAAAAAAAATAAATCTGTTGTCAGCTGAAACCTTGCCTGCAGAGCCCCAGCCTAAAGCAAGATTTTTGCAGTCAAGTTTTAAATCCCTTGATGTATCTGTGTTTGTAATGGAAATGCTAACATAACCTTAGCTGTTACAGGGGAGACAATATTGCAATAATAAATAATGACGAAAGTGGTTTAATAATTTGAAGCAAATCATGTCATAGGCTTGGCAAGATTTTATGACTAAATTATATGGGCAGGAACCTATCAACAGACATGCTACATAAATACCATAAATAGATGGACTAAGGATTTGTGTTCATGAAGCTGAAACTACAGTTTTCATGAGCTAGGAGATGAGGGGCTGTATGAGGCTGTAAAGAATTGGGTAGAAGCCTTAGGCGAATCTCAAAAACCCGAACAAATGGTCAATGTGGCAGTTTTTAATCAATGGCTATTATCTCTAGTGCTAATGATCTGTACAGTGGCTCACAGAATCTGCTTGGCTTCTGAATATGGATGTTTTGGTTAATGATCCATTACGTGGCATGTTGGTAAAACTTCTTGCCTTTTAATAGCAAAAAAAGTAACATATTGTGTATGTGTGTATATAATATTTCTTTTCAACTCTATATAGAACCGCGCTGAATGTTTTCCTCTGAATAGCTTAAGATAGGGATTTCCCTGGCATAGTGTGGGTCTAGTTCAGTTAGGCTAGTATATTTTCTGACCATGCCTACTATGTGCTTCTAATAGGATGTTACAAATCACAGAGTAGGAAATGACCAATTAGTTTATTCTATCCTTATCTTCTATACCAGAAACTGCTCTTTGGACTTAGTGAATTTGAAGAGCATCTGTTTCACATCAAGAAGTGTATCCTCAGTCACTCTATTCTTTGACATAGATCATGAATAACACAGGATGAGGGTGACGACCACAGGCATAGGTTTTAGTTTTTAAAGATATGAAGGAGTAGGTTTATGATCAACTTGAAGCTGAAGAACAGGCAGAGGATGCAGGAAATAACTGCAGGTGTAGTGGCTGCTGCCCAAAGTGGTGGATAGGAGCAAAAGATATCTGAAACCCTGGTACCAGTCCCATTTTAGTCAGGAAAGGTCTCTGCTTGGGTAATTTGCTGAAAGGGATAGTTAAATGGACAGGGAAAAAATATTTATGTGGCAGTTTATTATCAGGTAGACTTCAGTGCTACGGTAGCCGTGTGATGGGATTCATACCAGTAGCAACACGGCTAAGATTTTGGAGAGGATTTATTTTCCTTTAAGTTCCTATGGACAAATACAGTGTTCAAGGAAGAAACTGAAAAGGTGGAAAACTTTTCTTCCTGTGGGATTTGGTTTTAAAGTTCTTATGTCCCACATGGCATTTAAAAATGCCCTGGTGGTGCTAAATAGCTCTTCCCAAGCTTTTAGGATTATTTTCTTCTACTTGTGTTATACATGCACAAGCAATTTATTGTCCTAGTGTTAATACATTGATCTTGCAGCTATCTGACACTTCTGCTGACTATTGATGGTGATGGAATTTGTCAGGCTGCTGTACACTCAGAATGGAAGCCAACAAGAGAATCATTGAGCATATCACTCTGTAAAGATAGGATAGGACTTCCTGAGGTCGTATTTGAAAGGTCTTTATCTAAGAGTCTTAAATACAGGCCAGATTAGTTCTTGTTTTAGAGATCGTAACTTACTCACAAGTGAGGAAAAAAAAAATTACATTTCCTACATATGCAAAGGGATCCAAATTTTATAGAATGGTGTGACTTTTTTCTCTACCTGTCTCCATGATTTAGTTTTCATAGAGATGCTGCCCTTTCCTTGTTCTCAAGGCAGCCAAGATGGGGTGCTCTGATTTGGTACCTTTTAGTATTCCCCTCTTAACTCATCCGCTTGTAGAAAGGCATAGCAGATGTTCTGTAAACTCTAGGGAAGGCTCTGTGAGCCTTTACCAGGAAATCTGTACTCGCAGTCTGTCACATGAGAGGGAAGGATTTCTTTTACTAGAGCCCTCCTAAAGACAGCACGCACAATACTAAGGTTCATGATATAAGAAGGTGAACTTTGCTGCAGTATCATGTCTCAAGTTTCGTGGAGGAAAAGAAAAAAGGTTATAAACATCACCTTGCATGCTGAGATTGCTGAAATTTATGTATGCTTCAGACTTCTGTTTAGGCAAGGTGAAGGTGGAAACATCCCCTAGTAATATTCTCTACCACTCACTGTAAATTAACACTGTGGATTCAACTAAAATTGTCATTGTAATTTAACTGGCTTTAATGATTTAGTATCCTATTAAATCAGGTCTCCCATCTCAGATCATAACAGTTTAAATCTATTAAGGCACGTCTGTTATATATTACAAGGAATACAAGGATAGCCCCACTATCAAGATAATTTCAATAATGGGCCATTAGTTTTACAGTTTAGTGCTAAATTTGGAAACAAACATTGTTTAGACCACAATGAAGGGCTGCATTTTGTCTTCTTCCAGCTCTGTCATGAAGTGATTGTTGTTAGGTGTACTCATCATCGGTTGTGTAATCTGTATTTGACAATTTCTGTGTTTATAATTTCTTGGAATATTACCTTAGCTTCTGTATGTTTTTTAGAGATTATTTTCTTCTGTTTTTTTCAGTGATTAATTCAACTGAAGTCACATCACCAAGGTCTTTTGCAGGAATTGGCAGTCAGATTGCAACTTCTCCACTCCTAAACCTTTCAGAATCTTCTCTCTTGAAGCTGTTTTCAGTGAATGAGATTATATTATATAGAAAGTGTGTTGAAGCTAACATTTTTCAGAATGAAGAGGTTTATAAGATTGTTCTAAGGAAGAAAGAAAATGGAAAACAAATGCAGAGTTATTAAATTATCCAATTTTTCTTCCATGTATGTAATTCATGCTTCAAGGCTTCTCCAAGAGAATCTTTGAACAGAAAAAACACCCCAATTCGGGCTTGCTTCTACAGATACTATCTATTACAAGCATCAGATGCGAAGCATTCTGGAAAATCCTTCTTTTGTCTTTCTAATGCAAGGCAGATGCTTACACTCCCTTGTAGGATTCAGCTCCTTATTCCACAGACACCAACTATATCTCCTATATATATATATATATGTTTTATATATATATTAACATTTTATCAAATATGCTAAGAAGATACTGTATAAACTACCTTAGTTTTGATTGTTACAACTCAGAAACAGAAAATAAACAACTCTACTCCCAGCTCCTTATTAAAAAATAAAAATAAGAGAGGAAAAAATTCCTTTTGTGGCAGAAATCTGCATGGTAGATGATTTTTGACGTCTTGAAACACTGTAATTTTGACATAAAAAAAAAATATTAGAAACAAGGTGTTATTTCTCTGTTCAGAGGGAGGGAATGTTGTTTGTATGACATACGTCACAGAAGCAAGCAGTAAGAAATATATTAATACTAAGTTGTTCAACTCCCGTATTGTAACAGACGTGTCTGTGTAACACATTTTCAATTAAAGTGGCAGGATATGCTACATAAAACACAGTAATCTCCCTTACAAACTTTGAGAACAGTTTATCTACACAGTTGGCAGCGCTGGTAAATATTTAAGGCTGACAGGCACGGATCAGTAGCACAGTGTTTGGTGTGGGGAGAAAAACCTGGCAGTGAGAAAGAGCTGGTTGTCGTTCTGTCTTTGTCTATCTGTATCCAGCAGCTTCACATCCCTGGGAAGGAGAGACTGTGCTAAGTGCTTTGACTATTTTGCTTCCAGCTCCTCAGTGCTGAGGACCTGTGCTGCATCATCTGAATCTGACCGGTAGATGCCAGGCACTGCAAAGCATGGCAGTCCATGCATGGCACTGAGGCTCAGCCTGGCCTCAGGCCTGGGATCCATCAGCTGCCTGCTGGATGGCCCCCTCTCTTCTCACATGTCTGATAGCTGTCAGTCATGAAGCTGCAAACATCCCACATGAAGTTGATGGTCAAACTCTTAGCACCCTGTGTGGGGACGCTGGGGCAGCCTGCAGGAGGTGTGAGTGTATGCCATTGGTCCCAGTAAGAGAGCCCAGGGTCATTAGGGAGAAAGCTGTTATACCTGATAAGTCTGCAATGTTAGTATTAGCTTCTTTTTGCTTCATGTTCCCTTGCGGTGACAGGTGCTGGGATAATACAGTGGGAGAAGTCCATACAAATGGACAGGGTGTAGTTGCTGTTCCTCTCTAGCTCTGAATTGGACCTGTCACCTCTGTGGTCATCTCTGTTTTCCTCTTTGCTGTGCTCAGCAGCTTTCAGTAGGATTTAACTTGAAGTTCCCACCTGCAAGGCCTGACCTCTTTAATATCAGCTGCTTTGTTGCTTCTGCCCATCTTTCTCCTGCTGTTTTGGCTCTTCCTTTCTCACCTTGTACTGTTAACAGAAATCATCAGTTTTTATGGTGTGCTTTTTCCATCTTATTTTTGTCCTGGGAAATGTGTTCCATAGGAGGGAAAGAATCGAAAACAGTGCTGTAAGGCAGATAGAGGAGGGGAACAAAGGAGATGGGAGATAAGAAAAATTTGAAAAGTATTCTTCAGCAGTAAACAACAGTGCCTTAAGCAGTATTCTTTTTCTTTTTTTCCCTGTTATCTCAGAAATACATTTATTTCAGAAATAATTCAGTAGGGAGCTGAAATTAATATTATGTAATTGAAGCCTGTCCCTCATCGAGGGAAAGAAAACAGTTATGTCTAGCCAAATTCTTTTTTCAAGGGTAGGCACTGCAGTCTTTCTTTTTACCTTGTCAATCACACATAATTATTACTTTCTGTGTACAGAGAGTTTTCACTGTCATGTAGATTGATTGGAAAAAAGCATGTTTTCCAAGCCCACCGTTCTTCTGATGAATTAAATAGTCTTGCCATTCAAGTTAGTATGAGTAGGATTTGGCACACATCATGTATGTATACTTTCAGCAGTATTTGAAAGGCTACTTTGATTTTCATAGGATTTTAGCTTTGACTTGCAATGCCTGCTATCATAAATGTAAGCAATCTCTCACAATAAAAGTTTTGGCTGTATTTGCCGTCACACATGCCCCTTCATGGAATATATGCTATTTTTTGCCTTCTGCAGGCTATCACTGTAAATTTGTATTTAATTGGCACCTATGCCCTATTGAAATTGATGTTCCACCTAGTGTGTGGGCTCAGTGCCCCACTGCCAGATGGACATCAGTGCTGGTATGCTGGAGAGCCAATATCTGCATCATGTACAAGTGCGAGTGGCTAGATTTTCCTTTACAAATAGTGAAGCTGAAAATCTTACAGGGCTTTTGTCTTTGAGGTGTGAAGGATGTACCGGTGCTTTCCAACTCCACAGTTGGAGTGTGGAATAAAAACAAACCTGTGGTGTTATGAAGCAGCTGTTCAGCTTTTGTAAACCAGGGCTGCTGTTCAGAGGGAGGATTATTATAGTCACCATCCTCGATTAGCTCTCAACAGGGCACGCTCTGACTTTTTAGTAATGTTATTTCCGTGACTAAGCCAAGTTTCTCATGGAATACCTCTGCTGAATACCGAAATCTGATCTGTCTTGCATCCTATGTACAAGTCTGCCTATTACTTCTGCTCAATAGAAGCTTTATAAAGACAGCTTTGGCTAAAGAGCATTGCTCAAATGCCTATTTAACTCCCCGGTGAAGAAGCTAAAATGTTAAGAAAAAGAATAGAAATCAGTAAATGTGCTGCCTTATTATTCTGCAGCATTTAATATACATTTCAATACTTCCTGTTCGGTATTTCTTTTCCTTTCTTCAGGCAATTAACTGCTAAGATAGAAACATAATAAAAGCTAAACTACACAAGAGAGGGGTTTTCATCCCCTTGCTAATGCAAGTGCAGACTCCAAATCTCGACCTGAATACTCTTTGCAGATTGACAAGCGGTGCATTAGTCACTCTGTATTATGTGTGAAGAGTGCCCCAGCTGTGTCATTGCTGAGGTTAAAAGGTGTTAGTGCTTGCATCTTTTAAATGAGCATAGTAAATGAAAGTGAACAATTAAGTAAGAAATTTGGCTTGCTATCTCTGCGTGCTGTGTTTTATTGTGGAGTTGCCAGCTTCTCTGAATGAAAATACAAGAGCAAATTAAACAGCTTTATGAACTCGCAGGAGGAGCAGTTGTTCTAGTGGCTTTCATACAGATGTCTAATTAATTCTTGAAGTAACCCAAATTGTTCTTTTGTGATCTGTGAATGGGAATTTGTGAGGAACCTGTGCAGATGAAACTCGGTGAAAGGAGAACTGGGATTTAATGATTAGCTGGCAGTTTGCAGTTGCTGGGTCCAGAACATTTTAGTTATTTTTCTCATTAATATTGCATTACTAAGTTAATGAAACATTTGGATGAATATGTTATAAGTAATAAGGCATTAATGTTATTCTTTTGAGCAGTCAGTTATGCTAATGGGCATCTGTCATATTTTTTTTCCACCAGTGTTTGAGTTATTTGTGGGAATCCTAAAATAAAGGCATGTAGCAATTAAAAAACCAACCTTTTAATATTGTCTACGTTTGGCTAGAGTCTGTGTGCTTAAATCGAAGCAAAGTGTTACTGCAGGAGAAAAATTCACTACCATGTAACTTTCACTTTCATCTTGTTTATTTTTAAAAAGTCTGAGGTTAAGTTGTTGAAGGTGTTCATTTTATTTGCTCCCAAGCTTATACAAAATGAATTCATTAAAAATCATTATAAGACATTCATAGTGAAGTACATACTAACTTAAAAATCCTGAAATTACTGAATTTATCCTAAATCATTTTTTATGGAAATGATATTCCTATTTGCTTTACCAGTACTGCAATGTTACTTCCCCTGTAGAAAACCCATTTAGCATCCTGTTGTCAAACCAACAGCGCTTTCACGGTTAGCATTAATCTCAGCTCCTCCTTCTGGAAGTACATCTTATGTATGGAGTGCTTGTATCCCAGAAGTGCTGTCAGAGAAACCTAAGTTCATTTTAGTAACGGCTGACAAGGTTTTGCTCTAGGTTGTTCAGAATAAGGCGCTCCATAAGCTATCGGAGTACAGCTTTGTTAATGGCTCGTTTTATAGAGGAGGATGGATTTAACAATGAGCAAAAAATGTAAATAACACTGGAAGTTTTTGAGAGAGTGTATTACAGTGTCTTCTTGTTGGTGGGCACCTTTAATTGTTAAATGATGCTTACACTTCCCATGTAGGGATGCTGAAAGGAACTTCACATTTCCTTGGGGAATGGAAGAGCTTTCTTGCATAAACCTCAGTTAAAAATGAACACCTTATGACTTATTCTCTACTGTATTTTTGTTTAACTTTGGGAACAGTGAAGAACTCCTCTGCTGTCTTTTCTTGGATCAGGCTTTACTGATTTTCAGGAAGAGCATAAGATATCTGAGTTTGCTTCTTGCTTAAAAGTACCTTTCCCTTTAAAATTTCCACATATGCTTGCTCTTACAATAATTTGAATTGAATGTCAAATTAAGCTCACCAGAGCTTTAAATCAGTCTGATTTAACCTATTGTTTTCATAGTGGAGATGTAATTTAGCTTCACATAGTGTGATTGAATGGACTGAGGTACGTTTCCGTAGATCTACAAAGCTTTATCCAGCTANTGCCTTACAAGGAAATTTTACTCCTTTAAATAACTTTATATGCCAATTAGAATTAAAGCCAATTTAAAAATATTGTGTCAGCAGCTTTGACTTTCTATCTTTTGACACGAATCACCTTTGCATGTTTCACAGCCTATAAAATGGAATTTCTTGTAAAAGCTAATCTCTCCACTTGACTAAGATTTAAAATAAGTACCTCAAATGAAAATCTGTTTAAAAAAGAATAAAGTAAAATTGGTTTATGTTTATAAAAGTTCACTTTGGGATGATGTTATAAAGACAACAACAAAAAAAGCATATCCAGCCATAGAGACATAATAACAGAGACATAATTTCCTTTTTGTTGTTGTTACTATTTTTTGTTTGTTTCTTTTCCTTTTTTTGAAGACATGTTCTGGGAGATAGACAATCCTGTTTTTATTGTGTGTGTAGGGTAGAAAATGTTCTGATCCTGGAAAACTATGAGCTTATCTCCCGAACACAATTATGATTTAATGGATAAACCAATTTTTTACTGTAATGTGACCTATATTAATAATTATTGAAGAATTGACATGGGCATGTCAATTCCATGTCAGAAGTGACAGGAAACTGGCAGTATTTTGGTTTGATCAAAGGCATTGTACCAGGAAGCATGTATTTTCCACTGTAATAAATGATTGCTCGTCAGTTGAAATCATACCCAATACAACTCTGTATCTAATCAGTAAAGGGTAATCTGTACTACAGCTGTAATTGTAGCTTAAAACATAGCTTTTTTTTTTTCTTTTTCTTTTTCTTTTACCCTAAGCTATTCATACTCAGTTAATTCACAGAATATCTTACAAATATAAGGATTTTGTTTATGTATATGCTCAGTGTGTATTAACTTGCATCCCAGTGGAGCATTTTCTTTATTAAGAGTTTGGAAACTTGTGTTGAAGAAATAAGAAAGCTTAGCTGGAAGGAGTTACATTAAGCCTGTAAACTACACTTTAATAAAAGAACAGTCTTTGCCTTTGTGACAAGCAGCACTCAATCAATATTGAACAGCCACCTGCCTATTGACATAGTCTTGAAAATCCTGCAGGAGGATGAACAGTCTCTTTCCTGGCTCATGTAAATCTGCTTTTAAAAATATGTATGAATAAGTGCATTTTAAGAGTAACTCAGAGAATCTGAGATGTTGCCAGCATCATGAATGCTTCAGAGATTATAATGGTACTTCATTTATCTGACTGTACAGAAATCTAAGTTATTGAAGCGTGTGTCACAGTTATAAAATAAAGAATAGCACTGCTTAGCCTACTTATATATGCTTACAAGGCATAAACTGCACTATTGCAGTGTGTATTCATAATTCTTAGGGCAGTAAATAAGATTGTCAGTTGCAAGTCTGAGTTTGTCTCAACTCCCACAGAGGTAAATAAAGCCAAAATGTGATAGCCAGTGTGCGCGTGCACACACAACACACATGCACACACACTTTTATAGGTAACTATTCTTTGTCAGATTGTAACTTCAGCAATGCCTGAAAGTTTTTGGAAGTCCAGAGCAGTTGTATGCTATAATACAGCCAATGTTAGTCGTTCTTTGCCAAGCACGACCATATGTGGTATAGCTAATTCTCTGTAACCCCTTCAGTTTTCTGTCACAGTTAGTGCTAATGCACTATATTATTTTCCTGGACCCGTGACTTGCGTCTGATCTCCCACCGGGCTGTAAGTGACAGCTCGGTCAGGATGCATAATGCCTTCTATGGCCGTGTGTCAGCTGCAGCGCACTGTTTTGCACCTTTGTTCAGTGGCAGTGGTGGTGCTCCATAGCAACGTCAGTCTGCAAGCTGTGCATAGGCTCCTGCGTGAAGCCTATAGGGAGCCATTAGGGGCTGTGGAAAATCTCCAGGAAAGATGCAAGGTGCCAAGCACACAAAGCAAGGGTGGTGGAAGTGCTTGCTGTTGCCGTCTGTGCGTTAGCACCATAATCGTTGCTAAGCCCTCATGAATATGCTCAAGTGTTGCCAACAGGCGCACCTTTTGACAAAATACTCTTTGTATTGATTGGAAACCCAGGATAAATATTAATTTATAAAGTAATCAAAGATATAGCCCAGAGTAGCTATTGTGCATGCCAACTGTAAGATTGGAAAGATTTACTTATGCAAACTAAGGAATGACATTATGCATAAGAGAGTTTTTGGGATGGATTTGGACTAATTGATGCTAAAAATTCCTGTGATAGAAGTGGAGTCCTGCCATCTTCCTTGATCTGTCAAATTTGCCATGTGTCCTATGCAAATATATTATTTATCAAATTACTGAAATATAAACCAACAATATATAAAATTCATTGTAAAGCTTAAACTGAAGCTCTAATTATCCTGAAATTGCAGCATGTATAGGTATTCTAATGAAAGCTGCTATTGTGAATCAAACCTTCTTTCAGCATTGTCTAACTTGAAGCAGAGGCTTCAAATTCTCATTCACAAATTCGTGCTAAGCATTTCTTGAAGTCTGGACTTACTGTAGTAGTATGTAAAGCATGGGTTTAATAGTAGTTTTGTATGTTTCAGTGTAAGTTATTCAATCTGAATATTACCACTCTGGATATATTTTAGGCTATCTTTTCTTTCCAGCTTTGAGTTTATCCTGATTACTGAACTTTGAACAAATGTTATTTGCTGGTTTATCATTACAGAGCTCTCTGGTCTGTTGGTTTTTTGCTATCTATGTGATATTTTTGTGAGTTATTGCTCTGAATTACACAGCCTTGGCTTTGGAAACAGCAACAACAACAAACCATTTAAAAAATATATATTACACATATGAAACATGCTATAGAATCATAGAATAGTTTGGATTGGAAGGGGCCTTAAGACCATCTTGTTCTAGCCCCCCCCTACCCACTAGATCAGACTGTCCAAGGCCCCCCCCAGCCTGGCCTTGAATGCCTCCGGTGATGGAACATCCGCAACTTCCCTGGGCAGCCTGTGCCAGCACCTCATCCCTCTAAGTAAAAAAATTTCTTATGATCATCTAATCTAAATCTCCTCTATTTGCTTAAACTGTCCTTCCCTTGTCCTACCCTTATCAGACTGTGTGAAAAGTTAATCTCCTGCCTTTTCATAAGCTCCCTTCAAGTACTGTGAGACAGCAATAAGAGGTTTCCCTGGAGCCTTCTCTTCTCCTGACTGAACAACCCATCTCCCTCAACTTTTCTTCGTAACAGAGGTGCTCCAGCCCCTTGATCATTTTTGTGGTCCTCCTCTGTATCTGCCCCATGAGCTCCATATCCTTCTTGTGCTGGGGGCCTTAAGGCTGGACATGGTACTCCAGATGAGGCCTCACAAGGGCAGAGCAGAGGGGGACAGTCCCCTCTCTCTCCCTACTGGCACTCTTCTTTTGATGCAACCAAGGATACTGTTGTCCTTCTGGACTCCAGATGAACACTGCTAGCTCTTTTCCACCAGAAACCTCAAGTCCTTCTTGTCAGAACTGCTCTCCGTGAGTTCTTCACCTGGTCTGTACACATATTTGGAATTGCTCTGAACAAAGTGTGGCATGTTTGGTTCACATGGCCTGTCCAGATTTCTTTATACAATGTCACTACCTGCTATTGCAAAGACATATTTTTTTTTTTGCATGTTTATTTGCCATGTGAATGCCATATGCCTTGTACAAGTCAAGTGAAACAGGCCAAGGGCCAGCATTAACTTGCCAGTTGTCAACGGCAAAACCATAACACCAGTATAAACATCACCCATATTAAATAAAGGTTTATTAGGAGGTGGCTTAAAGCACGTGCAGTGGACAGTGGGTATAGTGAAGCCTTAACTTACAGTGCTGTAGAAATGCCAGGGAATGCATCCATTGTACAGCAGGCATCAGCTTTTTGCTGATTATTAGACATTGTGGCTGGAAATTTGAAAAAGGCTTCTTAATTTTGGATTTTCATTTGTTGTTTTAATGTATTTTACTTTTTCGTGATCTTCTTCATTAGTTGATAGAAGGCTTATGCAACGGCGCAGTTTTATTCTTTTTTCCAGTTTCATGGTCATTTTGATGTATCCCTTTTATTATGCCTAAACTGTAACTTGTAGAGTACTGGGGTGAAATAGAGACTGATGAGACAATTACTTAAAAAAAATCTGGGATATTTCATCTATCTAAAGGGTATGAATTGTGTTAACAAAGCAAAACATCTTTTTTGGAAGTTGTTTTCAACAGAGGAAAAAAAATCAGCAAAATAAGATGGTCAGTATTGATCCTTTCTTCCTTCTTAAATTTCGGGGAGGGGGAGACAGAGTGATGCAGGGATACATACTTTGGTACAGATCTGTGGCAGTGTCAATGTAAGGTGTTTCAACTTCCCTTTCCATTGGAAGCAGGAGGGTTTTTAACAAAAGATGTCCATACCATCCTTAAGATCCAACCTCTAGGGGAATGCACTTCTAAATTTATTAGAAGTGGATGAACAAGGTGAAACCATAGGCATTTCATGCTAACTGTATGAAGATTTGCAGAACAGTCACCCCAAGCCCAACTGCCCATGCTGGTGAACTAGCTCTTCACTGCACCATCCATATCAGCATCTGGGCATCCACAGTCCATCACTAAAGATTTTCTTGATTGAGAGGAGCACCAAAATAAACAAATATCAGTGTATGCATATATTAAAAAAAAAAAAAGTTTTTTTTTCTTATATGCTATGTTAATTAATTGTAAAGGAATTGCTTATTATAGCACGTGAACCATATTGATAAAGGATGCTGTTACAGCTGAAATGGATTAAGAAATGATTAAATATATTGAAGAAAGGAAAAATCTAACCTGAAAATGAAGAATAAAACTGTAAATTTGTCCTCAGACTGAGGAATCTGCCCCAGATTCTAGCAGCTCCTTGTTGAGGAGTCATCCTTGAGAAGTAGCTTTGTGTACTTAACACTGATCTCGTCCTTCACTGACTGGTATGTTCAGTGAGAGTATAAGCTAGAAAAATCACTGGTTTGAGACATTACAGTTGGATGTATCAGATTATCACTACCTGTTTCTCCCCTCCTACTTTGAAATTGTAAGGCTGTTGACTATTTGGTGCAATACCATTTAGAGTATTAACCTTTGCTTGTGTAGACCTTCAAACTATCTCACTGAAATATTTTTAGTATCTGGTAGCTTTCTCCTTTATTTATTACAATAATGAAGCAAGTCTGAATATAGAGGATTTAAAGTTTTAATCTGAGGCAAAGAAGTTTGCTGAGTAGAAATGGTTGTATAAGGTTAAATGCTTTGCTGAACTGGTATTCCACTGTCTGTGTACACACATACAATTCTTCCTAGGTTATTAGAGGAATAAATAACAATTTTTAATACAGAATCCAGTTTTAAAGATCCAGAGCAGGGGTAAATGGAGTATAATACTCCTTTTTCGTGCAAGAGGCATTGAACAGTGGTTTGTCTGTACTTACATTTGCATAATCTGAATTTTCTCCATTGGCTTCATGTTGACAAGGAGAAGTGTGCAGGATCATATCCTTAAATCAGGATTTGGCCTCAAGTGGTAGTGACCTTCTGTGCCAGGAGTGTTTTGCAGGGGCTGAAATGAATTTTAGTTACTTTGGCACGTGCAGATTAAGGTGTTCTTTGCTTCATCACCCATGAGAAGTAGCATTGTGAGCAAAGGATGTTGACTCAGCAATTTTAAGAGCTTTAGAGGTCTTAGTATCAACATAAATTTTGGTACCATTTTGTTGGGTAATTTAGGGTGCCAGGGTCAGTCAGGAATTTTGTGACAGTGAGAGAACCCTACTATTGTAGTTTACGTTATTCATCCTGCATCTGTCATAGTCTTTCTAGAGTTATCTACTATAAAGATTATTTTATAGCCTATTATTCTTTTGTAGAAGAATATATAATATTTCAAAATTAAAAATTACAAAAAAAATTCCCCAAAATATCTTAAAACGCTACGATGTCTTGATATCTGAGAACTGAGATCTTGGAAAGAAGGAGGAATTGTATTCAGTACTCATTTTCTACTTACACTTGTAGAGTAATTTGGTTTAATTACTGTTTCTTTTCTTTTTTTTTTTTT
>VXAB01006005.1:33639-122375 GCA_013399175.1 Odontophorus gujanensis | reverse complement strand
TTTTTTTTTTTTTTTTTTTTCTGCTGGAGTTTGTTTATACTGTTATTAATTCATCTTTTGCCTAAGCTTCTGCATAACATCTATTATATTTTTAAACAGGTATTTTGATATGACCTTGTTAGTCAGCATATGGGCTGTACAGATGAAGAATGAAATCACAAATGAGAGACAGCAAGGAAAAATGCTGAGAATGAGCAAGGTTTTAGATAGGTAGAGAAGGGAGGAGAAAACCATCTAGTTGATTAGTTCTGTGATGGACTTCCTTGCATACAGAATAGCAGAAATGGCATTCTGGAACTGTTGAAAGTGATGGTTTCCTTTTTTTTACAATTTCTTTTTGCTGATTATAAAACATTTAAAACATATAAAATGGGTATTCACATTGGGGAGTTTAGGATTCTGCCATCCTGAACTAGTTGCCTTTGGATTTGTCTTGTACTGTAAACTCTAGCAGCTTGAGCACATAGTCGGGAACAATGAATATGTCCAGAGAGTCCTCCTAAAATAAGTGTTTGAGATGAGTCATGTACCTAAAGGGATCTGAGTTTCTTTTTTGGCTCCAGGTACTTAACTTAAGGTTAGTTCAAAGGCATTCTTACTTAAAGAAGATGAAGCTTCCAGCTGTATAACCTTACTTTAAAATTTAATGGAATTCTTTTTTTTTGTTTTGCTTTATTTTTTATTTTTTTCACAGGCACTGTTAAATGCTTAGGTTTTGGGGTTTTTTGGGGTGGGTAGAAGTTATTTGTTGTTGCTGTTTACTTTTTTGTAGAGAGAGAAGAGTCTGCTATATACTGTGTAACTATATACAACATTGAACTTACGCTTTTAGGAAGAGGAATCTACCTCAACAAATACTTCTGTAATAACCCCCCCCCCCCCCCCCTTCTGTTTTCTGTTGAAGTGTTTACTGAGAATATGTATAGCTTGAATTTCAATGACAAATTGTTAATACTGCAGTAAAAGCTGTGTTGGCTAGAGCTCAAAGATTGGGGCTGTGATATGGAGGATGCAGGAACTTGTGTGTTGTAATTTTATGAGCTATTGTGAAATTAATCTGTTCAGTTCTCCTTGTTAGCCAAGTGTCGTCTTTCTGTGAGGATGTATTCTCAGCTACCAGTCAGGTACTTTGAATGGTTATTTTACAGTCTCCAAAGTGCCAAATTCAATCGCTTCCTTCACAGCTACTAAAATTTCCTGCTTCATCTCCACACTGTGATATTTTCAAAATGCAGTACTCTGTAGCTTTTTATGCATCTGATATGTGGATGCGTTGTAAAATTAACTTAATTTAGTAATATCCTCTGTGAGAACTACTTACAGATGCTTTGTATTTAGTATAAATATTTTTAATTTGAAACATGCCTCTGAGACATCAGCTTGAGAAATCCAACTGTGCAAAACCTATGCTGTACCAAATTATGGTAGGTTGAATTTTTGTAGAAATAAACGCTACTGCTTACGCCCTCTGCTGCTGAAGATGGCTGTTTCTCTTGTATGTTGGTTCTGGTCTTCACCAACAGTTCCCAGTAATTTTCTCACATACTATTCGTTTCCTTTCTTCCTTCCATGTGGTATTTCACATATAAAGTGTCTCTGCATATGAAATATTTATTTCATAATTTACCCTAAATAAAATACAGTCTCTGCAGTACTCCTGGGAAGTAAAAGTAAAATCTAAGTGAAGTTCATTTCTTGCTTGCGTTTTCCTTTTCCAAGGAGTTCAGCCTGGCAGCATAAGAAGGAATGCTGCAGTAAGGATCTGGGTCTCCCACAGTTCTCCAGCTACACAAACAATAATGGACCTAAGATGACAAGTGGCCTTGCAGCAGGTTCTCCTGCCCCCTCTTAGATGTATGAACCAGCTGAGGCTTGTGTCACATGGTACAAATTATGGGAGCAACCTATTACAAGTGGTTTTGCTTCAATAAACAAAAAAAGTCTTTTCACCATTTTCTGTCTTTTTCAGTTGACCTTTAATCTCTTATTTTCCTTCTGGACTGTCTACTATAATTTTCGGATTATTGTGGATTTCTTTTGTTTGTTTGTTTTCCTTCCAGTAAATAAAACAAAGTAGCCTGAATGGTGCCAGTAAAAAGAATTTGCAGGCTCTGAAGGACTTGTGAATAGTAAAGAAAGAAAGAAAAAAATAGAAGAGCAGGACTTTATCCTTTTTATTTTTTTTTAATGTCATCCTGCTGCCTCTTCAATACAACAGCTAATAGATGTAGTTCCCATTGGTTTCTACAATATATAGAAAACAGGCAATGAATGTGAAATAAATAAAAGATTGATGGGAAATGTCATTTTAAATTCAGTAGGTCAGATTCTCAGCTGGTATAAAATAAAGCATTGTACATCTCCATTTGTTTAAGGTCAGGCCTAATATATTCTCAATGAGCAATTCTGTATTGCCATTTTATACAGTCATATAACTTTCCATTCTGTTTTTTATTCCATTCCAAATTCTTCCTTAGTTGGTGCACATCTGAAAATCTATTAAAGGTCAGGTGTGAAACAACATAAAAGCTCAGATGTAACATTATGGCTTTAAATGAGTTGTTCACACCATGATTTAAAAAAGAAAGTCTGAAAAGTAACCAATTCAGAGATTTGATTCTACTTTTACTTTAGTCATTCAAAGAAAGTTTGTGCTGTAGTTCTAGCTGGAAGGGCACTGGCATGCTTTTTTGGGATGTTTCCTTCTGTGTTTGCTTCATCCATGAGCCGAGTTGTTAATATTGTAGAAATGAGGAGTCTTTTTTTCCCTGTATGACATTGTGATAATTGAAAACTTGTTATACAAACAACAATCAGCCACATTTCAGTAAATAGAAGAGGGGGAAAAAAGCATATGTGGTGAGGAACTGAATGTGTCTGCAAGTGATAGAAATAAGACAGCTGGATATTTTGCTTAAGGTCTATTCCTTAAACAATCTTCAATGCCCTTCTACATCTTTACTTTAGTAGCCTTCTGCTATGAATAATGACTCTGACCTCCTTGACTTTTCTCATGGTATTAGGTGCTGGCCAATATGCACAGAACCAGCAGGAGTTAGTCCTTAAAGGAGCCCCAGTGAGATGCTGTATTTCCTCACACCCCTTCTTTTCCTGTCAGTCACCACTTTAAAATGCAATATAATTCCTCATGCCAACACTGAATGTTCCCCAGCAAGAATGCTGGGAATTCTATTGCGGCAGAATATACCAAGTCACTTGAAATTTTAAACCAAATTTGTCCACATTATGTAGTGCACATAACACAATTGTTTAAAGTCATTTTGGTCGTCTTACCAAACACAGGTTGCTGTTAAGTTTTCTGAAACTAGTTCTGTGAGTTGTCTAGTAATGTAGTGCTCAACACTGAGCTCAATTTTAGGATATGTTTTGTTTTAACTTTCATATTTGCTGAAGCTAAAAGTCATTATCATATTTCATTGCTTTTTAAATTCGAAGATTAATTTTTTGTCTAAATTTCACATCAGAAATCTGAACTATTGCTCGAGGACTTGAGTGTTCCGGAGGAGACTTCACAAAGGCTCTATTCAGTAAAACGTTCTCAAGAAAGTTTTTCTAAGGTTGTTCAGTTGTCCAGATTCTTTTGTTGTTGTTTTTTCTTCCTATTATTTTTTTTTTAATTTAAAATGGTGATGGATTTTGCATTCCCATTAGTGAATTCTTTGTGTTGCACTGATCAGTCTCTGAGTTTCAAAAGACAACAGTGGATCTTCCTTTGTGTAGTCTGTCTGCGGAAAGGCAGCTAAAGGCATATCCTAGGCTAAGAGGTTGTTCAATAACGTCAAATGAATCCCTGGAGCTCTGCTCTCTGTCATATTATTTTCTGTGAATGCTGACACAAATGAAGTGAAGCATTTATTTATATTCACATACCTATTATTATGGTAATAGGGCTGCTATTGTAGTATCAATATGAGAATTTAAATATATGGGGTGTAACTTTTGATTCTTTTTTTTTTTTTTGTAAATGATTTCTGTACCATATTTTCCTAAAATTGGAATGGGTGCTCAGATGCAGTTAAGAAGTACTGTGATTTGGTTTCTGCATAAGTAAGGAAAGTAATGGTTTGAGAGATTAAATAGTTCTATTGTAGGTGGTGGGATATACTTAACTGCTTTCCGCGTGTGTATATAAATGAGATATACCTGGTAAAATATGACAACTGTGTGACTTGAAAGGATACTTTAGACTCTGTCAATGTGTTGCGAGGCAGAAGGAGAATACAAGTTTTCATCATTCCCCAGAGAAGAGTACCCATTGTGAACTCCATTTATTGAAGTGCATTAATGTGCTCATAGAACGCTTTTTGGTTATGGTTCAAACAGAGGAGAAACTAATTTAACCCTTAGCTTGCAGAAACATCCAATTCAACTTATAATTCCCATTTAAATTAGAACATTGAAGCATAAGGTAGCACATTTACTTGTGAAAGAAAACAGATTTAATTTCAGTTACCTTGCTGACAAAAGCATGACTGATTTACACCTCTGTAACCATTTGCTGATCTGTGAGTGTATGTATATAATTTATGGTTTTACGTACTTCTGAACTTTTTACAGTCTTTAAAAAAATCTGATTAAAAAAATTGAAGGAGGCTGCTAACTAATCCTTCCTTTCAGTTGTTGCATTTGAAAAAGGTTTTAAGGGAAAGTATTGAATGTTTTGGAAGTGTTAACCATTGTGCTAGTATTCTAGTTCTAACTTTTGTTTAGTTTTCCATATCTAAGGAATTAGGTATACAGAGACAAAGCTTTTTAAATTAAGCAAACCACCATTAATTCATTTCCCTTTCCACTTCCCTACCTGTTCATTATATTAAGTAAAATGCCATGGAAGAGTAATGGATAAAAGAATTGGAAAAATTTGGGGCTTCTAAACGGTTGATATCTTTTTCTCTCTTTTCTTAATGGTAGTTTATTTATCTTTAGTTTCTCATTCATAGATGTTGGCTGTCATCCCTTCTTCATTGATTTGAGGATTAAGTGGTTGTTACCTATTCATCTTCTGTTATTTATACACAAGAGTTGTAGAAAACCAGAAATATATAGTTACTTCAATTTTTTTCTGTCTTTTGATGTTTCTTTTTATTTCATTCTCTAGTTATATCACTCTGTGATTTTTATCATTCTACAACATGCATTGCCTCAGGCTAAGTTCAGTAAAATCCTGCAGGAGCTTGCTTAGTCTTTAAGATACATCAGTTTCTTAGTAATGTTACAGGAGTTGGAAGGTGGAAAAAAAATACCCTGTTTTAAGTAGGAGTTAGCTGGCATTTTGACAGATTTATTAATACATCATTTCCTTGAACTTACTATCAGGGCAGTATCTACACTTTTCATTGCTCAACCTCAACTCTGGTGAAATTTATGTGCAAGTACAAGTCTGAGTAGGTCATTTTGGAAGTAAAGCCGCCTGGTTATTTCCATGGAAACCACAACATGTACAAAGAGCGCGATAACACTATTTAATAAAGCAAATTCTCAGCAAAAAAATGCTATTTTTTTCAAAATAGTCACCACCACTGGCTTTACATTTTCACCAGTGATGAACCAAGAACCCACATGATGTACTTGTAGGAATCTGTACAGCAGAGGTGGTCCACTGCAGTTGCCATTGCCGAAAAGCACCACCCACTGCCTCACTGTGCTCACATCTGCTGTTTGGTCTCCTTAAACATTCAGCAAGTGTTGATGAATGTCATTGGGTATTATTTTTTTCCATATAGAGTAATTCAATGACACACCTTTGCTTCGTATACACTTCCACGTCATATATCATTTTTCAGGCTTTCCCTCTGCTGCCGTCTGCCACACAGCAGCAAATTGTAATGGAATATCATTTAGGAAGGTTCAAACTCTTCTGCCATACCACCAACAATCACCTCTGACATCATAGACCTACATAATACAATAAGGAGGCATTACTTTCAGAGCAACCTTCGTACATATGCATTTGTATAAAAATGCAACATTCTGATTGACATTATTGTCCTGGCTTTGAATTTTAATCCTTCCACGCTTAATCCTCAAGTCTGCATCTCAGCTATGAGGTAGAATGTGTGTACTCTTTATTGCATTTTCCATGCTGTAATCAAGTGTCTAGGTAGCCAGCAATTGTTCTGTCCCTGGTCATGGGTGTCTAAAACAGATTCTCCAATCAGAGCTGTCTTTCTATATAATCAAAAAAATACATTCTTTTGACTTATTCTTTTTTTATGAATTCAGTGCATTGTGAAAAACTTAGTAGACTTAGTAGACTTAGCTAATGAGAGAATGAAAGATCATGAGAGAGAATATTTCACTCTTAGATCACTAGTTCAAATGCCAACTATCTTAATAGTTGAATTTTTTCCAAATTGTTTGAGGACAACAAAGATGCTCTGCATCAGACAACACAGATGTAGATTTATTGGAAGTTCACTGAGTAAACACAGAAATTTTCAAACTGATTTTGAAAAATAAACTTACTGTCACTAGCATTAGTATTTTTCCTTCTAATTCAAATCCAGAAGTGGTATTGCCTATTCCAGATAGTAGCATATTAAATTCTTAGATTATAATGCCTTGTGTACTAATGACAGTTAAGATAAAAAGTAGCTGTGCTATTTACATAATTGCAGTGGCCACTGTGACAAATTACCTGATTTTTGCTTTATAGTGCTTACGGTAATAAAGTAAACATCTTTATATGTTGTATGCGAATCAGCTGAATGTAAGATTACAGAATTGCAGGGGTTGAAAGGGTAGTTATTTTTGTAGAGGCTTTTATAATTATTTGCAGAAATTTTCAGTACTTAACGCATCAAAGATCTCAGGAATTGATTCTGGAAAATTTAAGAAAAATATGAAGAAAACTCCAGACTTACTATATCCATATGTTTGTAAGTCTTAAATGGTGAATAAATTTCCCCTTACCCCCATGCAAGAAAGTACTGCATAAATATTAAAGTCAAATATTACCACAACTGGGAGAAAAGCAAGCTATGTGACTACTTACACATAGGTCAGAAATGTGTAACCATTCCTTTTTCTGATTTAGAAATACAATGAATCGTTTCCACAGATATTTTAAAATACAAAATGAAAACTACTGACATCTGTTCTTGTTGTATTTGTCTGTCTGCTTGAAGGATATGGGAATGTTGTCATCCATTATCCATTCTTCAAACCTCAGGAATCATAGATACTACATGAGTTAGGATTTATTAGAAGACTTCTCATTTATTTCAAGTTAGCATACTTTATCAGTTTCTTAATGACCCGAGGCCTCAAGCCTTATTATCAGTACTGCGCAGCATCTGTACACCCTTCTGACTTCAACAGCCATTGCAAGTGTTCAATGATTGTCCAAATCAGACTTGCAATCCAGAAGAAGCTTCGTTTTCATCAGCATAAATTCATTTTGCACGTTGGTGCATCTTGTAAAAGCTCATCAGGTTAACACAAGCACAGTCCAGCTGCTAGAAGCAGAGAAACCTGATTTTGAATAGTTTTGGCTTTTACAAAACATAAATGATGCATAGTACTGATATATTTGTAAGGGAAAAGAATATAATCTCTGTCAAATGATAGAGCACATGTGAGCAGCTGCTTTTTATGTGTAATTAGAAGCCAGATGTGGTAGAAAGCTGGTCATTTAACAGTAGTTAACAGCTAACATTAAAAACTTAGTTAAAATAAAACTTAGAGACAATACATTAACAGATGATGGAAATTGGTAAGCATAAACCAGTTTTGATTTAGCTACGGTGCTTTTCATTAATGACTTGTCTAAATAAGCAACTACATTTATGTACATGTAAACAGCTATAGCCTGGTTTGTCTTTTTTTTTTTTTTTAATTACAATCATAAAGTATTAATTTCAATTTTTTTTTTTCTGACTATAATGGAAGTTTTTAATCATCTGGTCCTAAAAGGCCCTTTTTTCTGGTTTTAACACTTCAACACTTCTGTTGTTAACTTATTTCAGGTACCCCTACTCAGAAGGTTCTTCCTGTTACTTTCTTCAAATCAAAGGAACAGTTAATTACTTTTCTTAAAATCATTTGCAGCTTTCAAACTGAATAAACCTGCATATATCTATACTAAATATCTGACAAATTGGTTTCTTAGAATTTAGTGTCTTGAGGCTTCAGTTGAAAGCAGGACTCTAAGTAAAATTAGGTCATGATCAGAAGCAGAATAGTCTCCATTATGCAGGCATTTTTATGTGAAGATGAGACACTATAATAAAAAATAAAACCAGTATTTCAACTGCTTATGTACATGGTTGTTTCTTATACTTTCAGAATACACATGTATCTTTCCAATGTTTGGATTATAGTTTGTGGTATATAGCCCATTGATGGAATCATTATTTACTGTAACTTTAAAACTTCCAAAGATGATACATAGTCCCAAAACTCTATAATTGGTAATTTATTTGTTTTTCCCATTTTTATTGCCAGTGGAACTTTTTTTTTCCAAACTCAAACTTGTTGAAGGAAGAAAACAGCAAAAGAATTTCAGTCTCTTATTTGCAAAGTGAAACGTTTCACATGTACGTTGGTTCATTTTTCAGTAGCTACCAGTCTGAAGAGCATTGTTTCAGTTGTGCTGCTTACTGATTTGCTTTGCAGAAGCTCACCTCTGAAAAAAATTGTTGGCTTATGTCTAATGGCTCCTGGTTTCAGAACTCTGAGACAATGTACTTCAGATAATAACATTCCCTTAAATTCTCTCTTCTCTTTATTGCTATTTAGTAACAGTCTGATGCAATTTAATATTTCATTCTTACATCTTGATTAAAAGAGCTTTGTAACATTATGAGTAGTTTATTTATTAAAACCTTTTTGTTTTGCATATCACGATAAAAGAAATCAGGTTGAAGAAGGATGTGTACCTAGTACTTCACAATCAAATTGGAATGAGCAAAGTAGGCCCAACAGAGTGGAATGGAGATTCTGTATTGTGCTATGCTCTCTGTATAAATCTGTAAGTGAGGTGGACACTTTTTAACATGCCTTTAAAAAGGTTGCTTGGGACCAAGAACATGGTGGTTGAACATGTGTACATAATGTACTGCACTGTAACAGGTGCTCACTGATTCGATCTTGTCCAGTCTAGAATGGAAGCCTGCAAAGTTAATGTTCTGCAGCATAGCAATGCAAATTATGGTTTATGAATGCTTAGACAGCAGTAGCAATGTGAACAGAGGCAAAAAAAACATCTTTCATGCAAAGAGGAAGTGAAAGTGGTACTTCTGGTTGTCAGAGCCTTCTGGATTGACAAGGCACTTTTTAACAGTACAGAAAAGCCTACATTCAGTGGAGGTCATTGAGATAGCACAGAATACATAGTATTAAAAAAAAAATGAATTTTTTGAATAATGAGGGCATATTCGGGAAGAATGTGTTTCTATTATGTTCCATTCAAAATGGAGTGGGCAAATTCAGAGACTGCAGTGTGCAGTTAAAAATACCATCTATCATATATGGTAAACTGAAAATAATTTTCTACTTTGAATAGTGGAAAGAAAGGTCGGTCTGTAAAGGAGCAGAAACTGCAGACTGAGAAGAAAAGCTGAAAACAAGAGAGGAAAAAAAAAAGAACATTTTCACCTACCTGAATTAGAGCCTACAATGAATATTGCATTTTCTGATTAAAATTCAAGCTATTCTTTTTAATAGCTTGAGACTTAATGTAATGGAAGCATTGGATTGCCTAGATTGGATAGTGCTTCTCTCAATCACTTTTTCTGCATTGAACTTTTCTTTTGTAATTTATGTACATACAGATAAAACAAAGATGGGAGTTTATAGCTAGCTATTGATTATACTCTTATTCCAGTTGATTTAATTAGGTCCTTTGCTCCTTGAAAATCAGATCTAAAGCTTAGATATGGATACATTGCTTAAGGCATTCAGGCTAAGGTGATGGAAGGAAGCAGTGAGTCCATTGTGTATGGTTTGGGATTGAGAGAGGTGGGGGGAGCCAGTGAACAATCACTCGAGATTGCTTGCCTTTAATGGAAGAGTCTAGCATTGAAGCTGGAAACAAAGATGTGCAAATGAAAGCATAGAAAGCAGTATAAAAGCAGACTGATAAGGAGGGAGATTCAGTGAACTGTACGTATTTGTGTATTCTGGATGTGATTGAAAAGAAATGTAGCAGTCTGGATGACAGTGTTTGGGGTTTATGCAGGAGTGTGCTGAGTTACTTTTATGTATAGTAATCCCAAATGATGCAAGGATGTTAGTTACCTACATACAGGTACTATTAAAAACAAGTACTTTGAAGCGAGCTCTATTGATAGTTCTCATTGCTAACTGGTTCTATTTGGCAGTAGTTATTTTTAGAAAAATGGCAAGTGATGAGACGCTTAGTCTGACAATAACTGTTTTCTAGCGTGGCATACCTTCTGTGGAAACTCTTTCCTTTAAGACATCAGTTTTCAACTCACTTGTATTCTACCTAGTGCAAATATCAAACAATTTTTATATTCCCTAGATATTTTCCTGTGAGCTGAGTAGCAACTCTGCGTACCTACGGAGATATAATCCTAGCTCTAAAATAGCAAGTTATTACTGCATTTTTAAGTGAGCCAAAATAAGAAAGTCCAAAATAATACTAGTGTAATTCCTAAAGTAATTCCAAAAGGTTTTATTTCAATAGTCGTGTTTAGGCTGATTCTGATAAAGCAAAATGGTGTGATACTGATGGCTTCAACAGCATTACATTTTCTAATGCTGTACTGTAGAATGCCTGTTGAGGAAGATGATCTTCCTTTCTTTGAGCGTGAGTAGTATATAGGTATTGTCTTTTTTGTGAAAGCTGCCAACTGCCTTTTTTGATCAGATAGCAAGGCAGAGAATCAGGATTAATGAACTGAAATGGTGGAGGAAAAAGAGATTGTTTTCTCATATATTTGTAGTTGGAATATGAACATATAAGATGAAATATGTGCAAACATCAGTCTTTGGCAGCGAATCCAAGCTCCTACTGAAAGCTGCACTAGCTTCAAAGTTCACATTCTTGGTATTTTTCTTGATATTTTCTTCTATTTCATGAATACTGTAGCTTAATCTCAAGGCAAGTTTTCAGAAGTCAGTAGGCAGGAGAGAAAGTTTTTGTTTTTTTTTTTCTGCTACCCAGTTCCATTTGAGCAAGGCTACTGTCGTATAAACTTAGGGGGAGAATAGGGAGGTATGTACCATCTGTCTCAAACTTCTCCAAGAAAAACAACAAGGATGTCTCCAAAACTTGTGAATGAGGCATTACTTTCTGTGGGGACAGTGAATCCAGATGTTTGACTCAATTCCTTACATCCAAGTGGGAGAGCAACTAGGAAGGAGTGATTGATTCCTCATAGAAGAAGGTGGCTGTCTTCAAGTAATTAAGTATTGACAACTTCAACTCTATAATGTTATTTTTTCCAGGGAGCTTTTAAAACTCTTTTTCCTAGGGTCAAATGCAGTAACCTCTTAACATTTGAAATAATCACCATCATCTCTTGTGAGAGCTGGATTCTGTTGTCCCATTTTCTCACTTCTGCTCTCAGCATGTCAGGGATTATGCCAGATCCTGCTGGGCTGGCAAGCCCACTGATGTTTCAAAATAACAAACTGATTTCTACTGATTTCTACACACTATGGGGAAGTGTGTCTTTGTGACTTGAGTATTGCCTCCAATCACATGGAAGGCATTTAAAATCTCAGAAAACTGTTGCATGTAGCCCTTGACTTTGTTGCCAGAATACCCTTATTGAAAGAGAATGTGCCACCTTTTTTCCTGTTTGGTTCAGGATATCTAGAACCAGAATAATCTATTTTAGAGGGGAGTTTCAGTATTTGGAATATCTTTCAGAAAACAGATACTCTAAGATGGGACAGCATATGTGGAGGTCTGGCAAGGATTCCGTACAGTCCAACTACACTGTATCTCCTTTGTGGTTTGTATAGCATCACTCCACTTCCTCTTGTTGCTCTGGGCACCAGTGCCCCTGACCATCTTTACCCCATGGCCTCCATGGGCTGTGGAACAAGTGTGTCTTGACAAAATCCAGTGGTGGTAATAGAGATGACCGTGGGTGAGTATTTGGTATTGGTACCAAGCCACAGATTCCTCTGAATGCCATGTAGTGTGAATGTGATGGGGCAGCTCTGAGCAGAGCTCACATAAAGCAGTACTGGATATGAACTGCTCTGAGCTAACTGGCATGGGAAGTAGGAGTTGATCTGAAGTGGTTCAGAAAGACTGTATGGATACACATAATCCATGACAAACTTGGAAAGACTGTTGTAAATCTTCCTGTAGTGCCAAACAAAATATCTATCACACAAGCTGAGTATTGCCATGGCTTTCCCATAAGATGCTTTTTCGAAAGACTGTGCTATAATACAACTTTGGACTGCTTCTCTCCACTTCCAACGAGACTGGCTCTTTCCCAACCCTTATTCCCAGGCAAACATATTCTTTTAAATTTAAGAATTCTTTCTGTGTCTCCAAGGGTTGAAGTTTGCTTGTTTCCTCCATCCTTTTCCAGACTTTTAAATATGCAAGCAACTAATAAGCCATTTTGCTCTACTCAGGAGTTCCTTTAATTATCATAAATTTGTTAGCACAGTATCTCTTTGCTTGAAAGAGCATAAATGCATTTAATTACCTTGTTTTGACTTGTCTAGATATACAACCTAACACATTTTGGTTTTAACTCTTTCTATCTCTTCAGTAACATATGTTTTGAGTATGGAGACATACTTGGGTGTCTCCATTTTAGTTCTGACAGTTAGAAAGTAATTAAATTTAGCAGAAATATACGTTCAAGGAATGCACAGAAAAGCCTGAGTAATTACTCCCACAGACATCCAGCCAAAGTATAGGACCCAGTGGAAATAAGCTAGCATTGTTGCTGGCAGCGCTTTATGGTGCTATTCATTATGACGTGATATAAGGTTAATGAGTGATATCCAGGGCTGGGAGTCCAACAGCAGTTGTGAGCACTATGTTCACTGAAGCATAAGGAGGGAAAGTAAAGGAAGTCCTCTCCAAACTTCTGGAGAAGTGTAAGCAAGTCTGAAGTCCAGAATGAGGAACTTGTATCAACAGGTTGTCAGAAGTGATAACATGCCCTCTCTCATGTGGAAGAGCACATCCTGCTTATGGTTTCTGCTTCTGCTGTGACATAAGGAAGACAGAGTTTGTTGGTCCAAAGCACTCCTTCATAAGAAGCAAGGAAATCGCAGCGAGTCATTTCCATGTCCTTTACTGTCTGTTTCTCTTGATTGTATCTTTTAGTACAAGTGGAGTCTTGAGAGTGGTGGCCAAGTCCCTGATATACTTAGACCTGGCAAAGCAGTTCTGGTTGTATATTGTTACAAGACTAATCCTTGGGTCTCTACTGGGCTCGAATGACATTTCAGCTAGCAACAATTAAATGGAGAGGAGTACAGACTGTTATGTAGAAGATAATATCAAATGATTAATATGTGTGCTGGCCATTTTATTCCCTCATTGAAAATGTGCTGAATTATCACTTCTGCCAGAAATTCTGTAGTGCTTCATCCCTATGCATATCTCATGTGAATCATTTTTGGCTCCAGTACTAGAAGCATTTTATACAAGATACTTAATAATACATATTGAAAAGGGCAGTTCATATTTCTTTGATAACTAGAGCTTTGGACTCAGAGGTTTGTTTTTCTTTAACTGCAGGCTGTAGGTAACGCATGATTTAATAAAATTACTTGAGCATTCCCTTCTGAACACTGATCATGATAGAATAATACAAATGATTGATACTCAGCTCCTTTATGGTAAGCCAAAAAAACCTGATCATGGCATCGTAAAAAAGAAATAGCGTTTTATAGCAGCAATCAAAGTTGAATGAAAGCTAATGAATTAAAGGCAGAAGTTTTAGTACCTCTTTTAAAGAAAATTCCAAGAGTTTTATGGAATGCATTTATGTAGGTTCTAACGTAGGGTTGTTTGTTTTTTTTTATAGAACAGATAAGAATACATTTTGCCATCACATTTAGTATTTAACAGAAGCATTCTAACAGCAAATAAGGTGTAACAGGGTTTACCAAATAAGACTCCAATGCTTGGATTAGAATAATTAAACATTTCTTTAGTTTGTAGCTCTGTATGAAATATGAAAATGAAATAACATGTATTTTTAAACGTGGAAGGAAACGCACAGTTTGTATACAGTAATTTCACTAAGTATAAAGCCTATTTGTGAAGACTCTTGAATATTTTCACCTTGAGGTTTTATTTTGTTCAGCTGTTTCACATATGATACGTTCATCCACCCATCCAGAAGGTAGAGATTTATTACTGCAAGTCTTTGATAATTTTGTTATCTGCTAACGGATTCATTCTGTGTTTGTATAGCCCCGTTACATTTGGGACAAGCGTGAGCTGCTGCCAGCAGAGGCATTTCCTTGCTTCCTCTTCTGTAGTCATGGCTGCCTACTCTTATTAGTGTTTCCGAGCCTAAACCACAGAATGGATGAAAAAAGAAAACACAGTGGAAGGAAAATGGTTTACTTGTGAGGTGCCTGCATGACTTACAAAGTTACCAGAACTGTGTCTGTTTCTTTTGTTTGTTTGTTTATAATGTGACAGAACCTTTATAAGGACAGAAACTTTTAACACCTGAAACATTACAAGGTTTCATTTTGATAGTTGAAGCCGTACAGAATAGGGAAGTGGAGACAGGCAGCCCAGTCCACTGAACAGAGTAGGAATTGCTACTGTCATTTTGGTGTCAGAAGTGTTTTAGGGTTAATTTGGAGTCCAGGGATAGAACTTGCTATTTAGCACAGCTTCTAAGACACACTGTTCCTAGGGAAACATTCCTCAAAAGTGCCCTGGGTTGGAAGTGGAAACACTGTGGCTGGGGGTTGTGAACTGCTGACTGCTCTTCCCCTTACCACTTGCCATACTGGGACAACACAGAGCCAGGTGCTTCTCCCATACCTTAAAAGTTCAGTACTCCTTGTGACATTAAGTATTGGCTTAGTGCATAGCCAACTGATTGTAGATCAAGTGGTAGTTCATTTTGCTGAATGTCTGGTCTTATGTGAAGTATCACCTGGGCCATGCCAGTCCACGGGAGGGAAGGCAGGATGAAGGGCAATTGCTACAGCACTGCTGTCATCTCCAGCTGCTGCACTAGGAAAAATGTCCCAAGGAGGATATTAATTCTGTTTGAAGCAGACTGTGGCACAGGGCCTTCCCTCTCTGTTCTGTCTTCTGCGTTCTGTCTTCTTCTTCCCTCTGGAAGCAAGTTATCATCTGCCACCAGCTGTGAGACCAATTAACACAGCTCTGTGTGTGACTCTTCCATCATCAGTGGACGCTTTTTCCAAGGTCAGCCTCCTTATGAGCTGATCTTACAGCTCCTCTAACCTGAGCAGCACCTAGGTGTGAGTGGCTATTGCACCAGATGCTGGAAGAGGTTGATTGGACCAACTGTTCAGAAGACTGGAAGAAGACTGTGTCCTCAGGCACCCTGTTGTAACCTAAGAAGAAGTGGTTGAGGTATTTATTTCTCCAGACAGCAACAGAAATGCCACAGGAGTTCATCCAGCCAAAGTGGCAGTAACTCTTGTACCAGGTTTAATGTTTGTCACGTGGTAAATCACAATCATCTTCCAGGCCCGAGGGGAAAGGTTTGTGCCCACCAGCAGATGGCTGTCAGTCTGCAGACAGTTGAGGAAGAAGCTGTGGTGCCAGACATGCCTGTCTGTCTGCCTTACAAACTGCATCTCTGCCACAGCATGTTTTTCTAACTGTGCCACGCTGCTGGTGAAACCAGCATCAGTCTACGCAACGCCCAGAAAAGTCTCTGAGCCCTGAGCACCTTCTCAGTGGGAGAATATGTGCCTGGAGGGGATGATAAACTTGATGTTGCAGGATCCTTGAGAGGACAGCATCTTCAGGCAGCAGACATGCAACTGAGGCAGATGTTTCCAAGTTGCGTTCATCTGGTTCTGGAACCAACAGGTGATTTTCTCCATGCACAGGCAGGGCTTCCTTGCCGATATCTCTTCCACGTTTCCCAGCTCCATGTGGAAGGTGTGCCTGGGAGGAGGCCTTAGGGACACAAGCAGGTAGAGAAAGTTGTCTTAATTGGCACTCCACCCTTTGTAGATGTAGGCCACCCTGACTGCCAGCTGCAGCCAGGGCTTGAAGCTGTGGCAGGAGTATCCTCAGCATGTGCAAAAGTGGTCATCTACCAGCTTCTCCATCAGCTGGCTCTTGTTTTTCTCTTTCGTTTTATTACATGGGTTCAAACACTGCAGCATAACCCATGTATATGAAGAACAGAAAGGAAAACAGGTGCATAGGGGAGAAGTGCACAACAGAGGAGAGCAAACTGAACCTTAATGCAATCCACTCAGTCTAAACCTGAGGAAGAAATGGGAGACTGCTTCAAAGCAGCAAAGGCAAGCACAAAATATGGTAGCCACATTTCTGTAAGAAGCTTCAGTTGGTTCTATGTGTTGTTTGTATATGCATACAAGTATGTGCTGTACGTAAACATTAACTTTCTTTGTGACTACTGTAGCATTGACCATCTTAAGACTTAAATGGCATTAGTGAACTGCTTGTTAGAATTAGGTGTACTGTTAAAGACAAGCTCTCTGAGCATATTTTATTACAAATGTGTGAAGTAAAATGAACTTTTGGACATTTACAGGAGAAAGTGATAAAGCTGTATATGGGATGGTATTAACAGAGAAAAAATCTGAATTTAAAATGCCAAGAGCAAGGAGTAGACAGAAAAGGACAGAGTTGAAAAATGATCTGAAGACATTGGTGCATGAAACAAAAAAGGGTTGCAGGAGGATAACAAGGGTGGATGAATGTGTAAAATTGTCTAATTTCCAAGATACTTAGGCTCAGAAGTGCTGTTGTCAGAAAAGCTTTTGTAGATGTTCATATGTCTAATAATAATCAACATTTTTAGCTGCATGAGTGCTTACAAAAATGACTCATACCCACTTAGAATCCTAAATGTATTCAAGGATCTCTGATTTTTAGACTGTTTTATGCTTTTGGAATTTTTACCCATTCTGCTCAAACCTAAATGATGATAAAACTAAAAAATGCATTTAGAATGGGTTGAAAGGGAATTGGTGATACGATGTAATGGAGCTTGAGAATATATGAATCAAAATGAGAACCAAAAGCTTAAGTGAGCATTTAGCTGTGCTGGCAAAAAGGAAGAGAATTAATGTGTAGAAGAAGCAGCAGAAAGATATATGTGATCTGGATTAGGAATGCTAGGGGAAGGTAGAACAAAAATGTTGTTTTTTATTAAAGGCTTGAATGACAGGGACGATGCTCGTGATGCAGTGCTTGAGTGGGAATACAAAGAGATCAGTTTGGGTCCTGTTAAGCCAATGACAAGGCAGCTAGGTGAGGTATCACTGAGACAGCTGAGGGAGGAGATGCGGTAGCAGAGAGGTCAGGAGTGGAGAGGTTGATCTGCAACTTGTCAGTAAAACAGCTTATTTACTGTTTAGTAAGTATCTTCATTAGGTGTACGTTAGAACAAAAAAAAAAAAAAAAACAAAAACAAAAAAAAGAAAAAAGAAAAAAGAAAATACACTGATGGTGACTAAATAATTTTTAATAAAGGATGCATTTACTGCAGGTTTCATGACTTGAAGTATAGATCTGGCACCAGAAGTTTCTTACACCTTCTATTGTTGCAACACTATGTTTGATTTATGCTTGAATGGAAACAGTGATCCATTAAAAGAAATTGCCTGAATGTTTGCCTAGGAGGTCAGGGTAACTTTCATGTGTGAATTAGTGTTTTAGACTTAAGACTAGACTGACAGGTCGCACTATATGGAAGAATTGCAAAACTATATTGTGTAATTCCTCCTCTGTTTTGTAACTTCCTTTTTTCTAAGACTGTGTTCTGTATCTGCTGTGTTGAACATGCTGTACAACTCAGGTTATTCCAAACATTCAGAGAAGACATATTTTCTATATGATATATCCTGTAAGAGGGAAAACTGAAACATAGTTTGCCAAGTAAAGAGTAAATAAACTGCTTAAGGAATGTGATTATGTAGTTGACTTAATTTATATGTAAATGTGAGCAAGGCTATTTAAAATTAGTGCAGCAAATTGCTAAAAATGGAGTTTCATAAATATTGGCTTTTGAAGACTTGAGTCTGAATATTTAAACAGGGAAAGGTTTTTAGTAGAGAAATTTTGATTTTCTAAATATTAAATTTACCCATTTAAAACACAGAGTTTTTTCCTGCTGTAATTTCTGTTCATGCACCATATTTTTATTTGCATTCATCTTTCTTGCCTGCAGTGATAGAGCAGTACCTAGTACTTTGAAGAGCGTTAACAGCTTGTCAGTTCTATGTTATTTTATATTTGTATTTAATCTGTGACAATATTTTAAAACTGATTTTACTGGAAAAAAGATGCAGTGCTTTTCTAGGCATTCTTAAGGGTAAACCTATTCCCTATGTTCTGCTGAAGTTGCTGTCTTCCAGAATACACAATATAGTGAATCCTAATGTGTATCTTCATAAGGCCACAACAGAGCAAAGCAGCATATGTTGGCATGCTCTTTCTTCCTGATTTAAATTTAACTTTCCTTTCTCATTAGTAGCACTTTCAGAGATGAACTTTAAATGCTGGGGACAACAGCTGGGAGAGGTAGTGTTCAGTTTATGAAAATGAGATGTTGATTTATCAGCTGCCGGCACTTCAGTTCATGGTCTGAGCTATTTGAAAGCTCTGCATGAGCAGCGTCTTCTGGAAGTAGAAGACACCTTGGGGAACTGTGAAGCAGTTCCTCATAGCATCATCACTTCAGCCCAAGAGAGAAAAGCAGTGTTATTTCAACTGTTACACATTTAATTCAGTTGCTGTGTGTTTATGCCAAAGCAGCTTTATTTTTGAACATCATATTATTGAACATCAATTTATTAATCATGGTCATATATAGTTTGAGGTTTCAAATTTAGTGCTTGCTATGCAAGGTAGTCTTATACTGTGAGCACAGATACTAGTGTGTACTCGTTTTTATAGAAAAAGATGTATAGCTGTTACTTTTCTCCAGTTAAAAAGTTTAAGGATATTCTGTACTCCATAGAGCATGCTCTTTGTGCTACTTACCATATATAATTTTTGTCTGCCAGTACATACTAGAGATCTAGTAGATCAGAGCAAATTAAATATGCATTTTTTTTCAGGAAATGATTGGAAATTGGCATGTGTTATGAGTTGGCAAAGATACGAGTGAGGACTTAAATTTATTCCTGTCTTACTAAAAGGAAAAGGACTAGAGGAGAGTAGATCTGAATCAATTTAACGTGTGTAAGAAGTGTGCCTTTGAGGCATGTGGTGAACTTTGTTAATACTGATTAGTTCATCTGACTATATGGTGAATCATATGCTCAAAATGTAGCAGATATTTATTCTAGCTGTACGAACCTGCTGCTTTCTTCTCATTGGTTGTAGCATTAGTGCTGCAAAGAACCCATCTGTGTGGATCTAGGTTTTCAGACCATTTGAGAGGAGGAGCTTGGGAGAGGGTGGGGTTAGGGCAAGGAGAGGAAGGACAGGCAAGTTAATAGAAATAGTAAAACAAACTCTTTTTAAAAATGAGCTACAGTATTTGAAGAAAAGTTACCTTGAGTCCCTTTTTTATAATATCTTTCACCAAATTTAGTTCGCCTTTTCTGTAGTCCTAGAAAAGCAGCATTGGCTTCTAAAAGAGGCAGTAAAGCACAGTAGCACAAGCCAGCATATGTACATCTTTATCTGACATCTCACTAACAGCCTTCGTTTCTGTTCCCATTTGAGAAAGAAAGTATATGATATTGTTGCCTGCTCTCTTGTTTCTGGAAGCATAGGACTTATTAGAGAAGGAACACCAGTTTATTTCAGTTATTTCCATCATGCATCATTCATGAATCACTCAGCCTTTTAAAAATTACACTGGCACAAGGCTGTATGATAGTGACACCTCTAGTAGTGTAAGACTGAGATAAGTGCTTAAATGAAATGAAATATGCTAAGATACAGGTCACTATAAGTCACTGTTCTGTGAATTCAGCCTTTTTTTCTCTCTTTTTCCTAAGAATTCATCAGTGATGAGTTAGTTTGACTCTCATGGCTTACTACTAGGAAATTGGTTGTTCCCATCTGTAAAATTCCAATTGACAGCTTCAGTCCAGTTCAGGAATATTTAAGCTGTGATCTCTTAAGATTTAGGAGCTGGCAATTTAGTTATTTGGCCCACGTCTTCAAATTCCTGCTGATGTGACTGAATTTGGTGATTCATGATGTTTTATTTTCTTGCCCACCTGAGAGTGATTATGCAGCAGTTCCTCTATTAGGAAAGGTCACACTGGTTGTGGCAGGCACATCCATAACTTCTAAAATATGTTTATAGCTGGTGTCGGTTACAGTTACAGGGAGTGTGATACATGTGTGAGCATCTGATTATGCATCTGACAGAAATAAAATGTGTGAGAATCTGTGCTAGAAACTGGGGACCTGTCAAAATCTTAGCCAGCTAATCAGAATTTTTGGTATGTTAAATATACTGACAGAAAGAAATCTCTTTTGCTTGAGCTGAATTTTTCTACCAGGAGTGTTCCTGGCATGAATGAGAATTGTTGCAAGGAAGGCTTTGGCTTACTCTGCAGTCTGGGTAGCTGAAACTCCAGAATTTCCTAGTGCGAAATATGTGTTTGTCATTGTACACCCATGCATGTAATTATTACTCTGTCTTCCATCAGAATTTTTCCGTTTGAGTCATAAAACGTTAATTTTCTTGACCATATCTGTTGTACATTTCTGGTCAGAACAGTTTTAGGAGCTTTGTCCTTTCTTTCTTTTTCCACAGTAATACTTAGAAACAAAGCTTAAAACACACACTATTTTACTCTACTTCACGTATTAATGTATACTAACAGTTTCTTAGTAAAAGATAGGAATCATTGTCTGGGAGCCTTATCACCTGGAAGATTTTCCAGGCTGAAAGCATTCAGTCTGTCAGATTGAGTTGTTTGCTAGTACTAGCTCTTTAACAGACACCTTCAGAGTTTGTGTTCCAGAACTGAGGAGATTATTAAAAATATGTTGTAATAGATTTATGTGAAAGCAAAGAATCAAGGTCAAGACTGGGGGGAGATGCAGATAAATCCTTTAAAGAATTTATCTGCATTTTCAAATTAATGTTTAGATGACAAAATAAACTTTATATATATATATATATATCTTGTTAAACTTTTAAAATGCATTTTATTTGACATTTCATTAAAAATATTAGTAAAAATTTCAGTAAAAATATTAAAAATGAGATTTCAAGTGTTGCCTCAGGTTTCTGTTCCCTCCTACTTGGAGGAACATGGAGCCTATCAGACTCTGGAAGCATCTTGCTACTAGTATATTTATTTTTCATACGTTGTTGATACCACAATAACATATGAAATGGATTGAATAAATCCCTTTCATAAAGAGTAATCAAGAGAGATCATCATTTACAGAAGAGGACTCCTCTGAATGTAGTGTGTGATCCTCTTGCCTCTGTTGGCCGTTCTTTGCATAATAATAGACAAACTCGAAGGACTTGAGTTCTGAAAGGTTCAAGTCCTGTATCTATTTACGTTTCTTTCTGAAGTAATTCCAGATCAAAGAGGAGATCTGGAATTCATTCTTTGCCATGCAGTAAAAGGCCCACCTTTTCCCTGCCAGGTATCTCCTTCCCATTTAGCTGGCATGCAGCAGTGTATGGACCATTAGACGGAGAGCTAGTAACAGTCCTATCCTCCCTGAACTTGTCTCGAGGCTTGGCACGGCAACACTGAGCTTTTCCTTTGGTCCAAAGACTTGCAATCTCAGGAGCTGTAGAAATTGGCTGACTTAGGTTCATTTTGTTTCTCTTCTCTTGAGACTCTTTGCCTGTGAGATCAAGGCAATGGTGAGATAGCAAAGCCTGCTTTAGGCTTGAAACATAGCAAAAAGCCACTAGTTGTGTTCCTAGAAAGGCTTAGAAGGCAATAGTACTCCTCTCACATAGAGGGAGAAGCTCTAAGGCTCTCTGAGATGGGGACAGGACACGGCCTTCCAGAGGTGCAGGCAGCCCCCATAGCGATGGCTATACTGCTTGCTTCCCCATGCTTCATCTGACTGCTGTGGCCTTCCGGGGAAGAGAAGGAAAGGTTGCTATTAACAACCGTAACGACTTTATCAGATCAGTCTCAGTTTCAAAGGGATTCTGCCACTCTTGCAGTACCTTCGTGAAAGCTGGAATCTTCTTCCTTTTCCCCGAGGAGTTAGCATTTCACACCAGTCTGTTTAACCAAGAAGCAGACAATGTTGAAAGTCCCTGTATTGTTTAAGCTTCACCTTTGCTGGTGACCCCAAAAGGATGAATGCATTTCCGTGGAAAGCTGAATATCCTTTGAATTCTGATGTAAATTTCTGTGCCTAAGCATGCTTGCTAGTTGGGCAGGATCTGCAAATCCTTTCTAATTGCTCCCATTCCTATTAAGGCCAAAAGCCAAGCTGTTTTTCTCAAAGTTGAACCCCCAGAGGAAAAGAGTTCTGGCAAGCCTTTTGCCGCCACAGACTGCAGACCATGGTCCTAAAATGCTTATTTTTTCAAGAGCTTTGCAGCGGAGAGGCATTTCTCTCTTTTGTTTTGCACACTAAGGCTTTGTCTAGTATTCCTTTTTTTTTTTTTTTATGTCACAGTGTTAAATTCATAAGGGGGCATTTACTGTGATGACAGATAGAAGCGTAAGAAATGCGGTGTTTTGAAGAGCACAAGTATTTCCTAATTCACTGAAGTGCAGTTTGGGCTTTTCCTTGCATTACGTGACTATTGCTCAGGAATTTGAGAACGTTAATTCCATGTTGAAACAGAATTTCATAACACAGGTTGTGCCAGAGCTGTGATCTGAGTTAAAATCTTAACCTCAGAACTTTGACTTCCCCACTGGTTACGCTACCCTGCCTGCCAGAACCTAAATGCTAGCAGTGTGTCAGCTCTTTTAGGCAAGCTTCAGTTTCTTTCTGTATGTGAGATGAATAACGATGGATGCAGAAATGCTGTCACTTGATTGGTGAGAATCTGAGACGAACTGGTTTTAAAATGGTCCCTCTGTTTGTTCTTGACTGCAGGACTGCTACTGTTCTGCTCAACAGTAAAATCAGTCAGCTTAGCTTAAATCTTTGTCCCCACATTGTGTACTAAACAGCATTGACTCACTTCTCTACTAACTATATGTAGCACTTTTTTTGTCCTTATTTTTAAATTGTATGACTGAGATTTACAGAATTGAATAGATCCATCCTATTTCATTGTATATGCAAAATTGCAATCAATTTGTCTGGGTGCAGCATTCAGTCAAATGTGTACTTTTGAGATTACCACCCCAGATCTGCTGTGTTTCCCACAAAACAAAAATGTATTTCATAAATTCTGAGGAGTGCATAACTTGATCCATTTAATATTGTTGAAGTGTTATCAGTAATCTTCTGTTTCCCATCTGTGATTCTGAACTGTGCATCATTATGTTGATATTTTATGCTCTACACTCCATTAACGATTTGTAAGTTTTGTAAGGGGTCAACACTTCTCCAGGCACTAGGAGTTCAGAAAGATTAGAGTTGGAGTTTATAGAGTAAACTTTCAAAAGCTTCACCAAAATTTCAGATGCTCTTTATACCTGTATGTTTTCTTTTGTTTTAAAAGATGAAAATAATTCAAAAATGAAGATACTCTTTTATTTAATATGCATTTTCTTAACTAATTTTTCTTTTTTTTTCAAGAAACAGAAGGTAGTTTGTGAACATTTACTTCACTTGATAAGCTCTTTTTAGTTTGACAGCTAAGGCTCTGTCATGGAGGTTTTCTTCATTTATAGCAACAAGATTGCAACACAAACTATTGTTATCATTGCTGGTACTTAATATTGTATAATAATAATAGTAGAAGAGTAATTTTAAGTACTTGAGTCATCACTGTCATGGATTTTAGAATATAATTGTTTTGTGGTATGCAGTCCTCTTTTATTTTAAAGAGAGTACTTCAAAAAGTATTAATTTTGTTTATCATTTCAACATTTTATGAATATTTTCTTTTCGCTGGGGACTTTTATGCATTTTACCAGCCTAATAAATGAAGCAATTCACAAGCCAAATGCTTCTTGCTCTTGATGGCTTTAGGGGACCTTGTCATTCCCTGTAGCCTTCTTTCTGACCCAGTTGTGTGGCTCTGAAATCACTCGGCTGGTAATTAGGTATTTATCAGATTGTTTCTGAAAAGGGATGAGACAGTTATCTGACACAATTATCTTTGAAAATTGAATCCCTCTTTTTTGGTCCTGCTGAGGACATTCAGAGGTTCTGTGAATGTTTAAAGCTAAATGCCTTTGAAAAGCCCTTGCTTTTTTATATCAGGTATAACAGAGGAGTCCAAATGCAGTCAAAGGAATTTATTTTTTAGCCTTTCAGACACTGACTTTTCTTGCTATCAAACATTGTTTCTTTATCACATGGCTCCATTTGAAAGTACATTTTACAAACAACCAGCTTACTCATTCATCTATCCCTTACTTAAGAAATACTGTTGATGTTTAAATATTATTGCACATAATTTTTTAAATGCAAGTTCACAACATTTTTTTTGGAGTTACTAGCCTTTCAATTAATTGATTGATTGGAAAATGTAAATGCTTTAATCTTAGTTTTAGTTTTACTTATAAAGAAAATATGCAACAACTGGTATGTTGAAGCTACATCAAGGCATTACTAATTCTATTTTTCACCTGATTTTTTTTTTTTAACCTGTGACCTCAGAAGCATTGAGGAGGTGTGATGGTCAGAAAGGGATGAGTATTTAGTTCTAGAAAAGCAATTTCAAAACACAGTATCTCACCTTGGGAACCCCGCAACAGATGCAATACCCAATCTTCCCAAACAGTCCTTTGAAAGTCTTGGAAGTCAATATAAGGATTGCTGGTTTAATATGCCAGAGAGGGGAAAAAGAGGTAATGCATATGTAGCGTAAGTTATGAGTTCTTGTTTTGTTTAGATCATTCCTTGATTGTATTTTCAAAAAGCACTAACTTCTTAATGTCTGGACAGTTCTTATGGTGTGTCTGATGGAAAACACAGGAATGAGTCCATTGTTACTGAATATGACATAAACTTATATTAAAATAGAAACATATTCTTACTATTTTGAAGAGATACCGTTAACTTTTAACAAGTTCAAACCTCTTGGGGGGGTATACTGTGATTTAACCCAACATGTGGCTACAAGTCGTACAGTTGTTTGCTCAACTCCTGCCTTCCCAGTGGGATGGGGGAAAAATGTCAGGAAAAAAAACCTAAAACGAAGTAGAATTCATGGGTTAAGATAAAACTATTTACTAAGACAGAAAAGGAAGAGGGAAAGCAAAAAGATAATAGTAATGGTAACAGTAATTTATCTACAATACAAGTGATGCACAAGCAATTGCTCACCAGCTGTCAGCAAAAGCCCATCTACCATTCTTGAAGCTTTTTTTGCATGATGTCATATGGTATGGAATATCTCTTTGTCTAGTTCAGGTCAGCTGACTTCGCTGTGTGATTTGAGTTCAGAATAAAGTCAAAGAAGTTCATTTTTCTCTCATGCTTATTGAATTGCAGGCAGAATAGGGAAATTTCACTAAAATATAGCAAAATAGTTAAAAGATAGAATCCTTTTACACATTCCAAGAATTATGTTTCAAAATAATTGTATTTTAGAGTTGGATGGATTGAGTTAGTTGGAATTCCAGGAGACTGCTGTTCTACTTCATCAGGAATCTTTAATTATAGAGAAACTAGTGATCTGCACCTAAGAACAGGAAAAAGTGACGCTTTCTTCTAGGTTCTAGAAAACAAGTAAATTTTAATAATTAGAGATGTCTCTAGAACTACACTGTCTCTACTTCTTCAATAAGTGCTTGTGCATGCATGCTGGCAGTATCCTGAACTATAAAATATTTAACTAAGACCTTTATGTCGTGTTTTTTTTTTTCTTTATGTAGTTTCTTGACAGTGATGATACAAATGTCTTCACATCTGCCCTCTCTTTCTACAGCTTTTTACTGTATCAGCAGTTTTGATAAAAAACAAAAAAAGGCTCATCAACAGGATGAAGTCATCTTTAGGATTTGAGGAAAGTTTTGTCCAATGAATTCACTGTTGACTTTTACCATTTATCTCCCCTGTGAGTGGCTTAATATAAAATAAAGGACAAAACATAAATTACTGCAGGTCTGTGTAAGAGAATAGTTTGCAAGTTAAAATTGATTGTTGCATTGCAGGGGAATAATCAACCTGAATATATGAACTACTGAGATGTCAGGACATTGCACTGTGTATTTTCACTTTATCTATATTTTCTGATCACCTATGGAATCAAGAGTTTATTCCAAACAGAAGTCTCATCACAAACCTCTTTGGCTTTCTATTTTTGACCATGCATTGAGGACTGTTCACAGAACAAATTATTTTTCCTAGTATTCATATACCTTTTTCTCTTTTATCATTTCCTGAAACACCTGCCAAGCATAGTAGCTCCATTCTGTCAATTTTTGCTTCCAGACCACTCAATGCTGATAGCTTTCTTAGTCAGTCTGCTCTGAGGATATTATGATTAATTTTCTGTGACATTCTTCTCTCATTTAATGTTTAATTTTACTACAACATTTTTTGAGACAGTATGTGATCTCTTGATTTTTGTGCTGTGGTATCTGAACAGCGCAGCAGGAGGCTGAAAACCACCTCTGGACATTGCCTGTTCCTGCTGTGTTTAGGTCAAGATCAGCTAGAGAAGTTTTCCATAGTGTGTAACCTGTCAGGTTTTGTATACTCTCAAAGATGGAGACTCTGTATGTTTCTGGGCAGCTTGTTCCACTGTCCAGTCACCCTCATGGTAGAAATCTGTTTTCTTATTTAAAATGAAGTTTTCCAAGTTTCAGTTTGTGCGTTTTGCTGGGCACCACTGAGTGGAATCTGGCTCCCTCTTTTTTTGACTCCTTCCCATCAGGTCTTTATACACATGGATCAGATCCCCCAGTGCATTCTCTCCCAGGCTGAGCTGTCCCATCTCCCTCAGCCTCCTCCTTTGCAACAGATGCTCCAGTCTCTTAGTCGTTTTTGCTGGATTTCCTGCATCAAATCTGTGTCAGTCTTGCAATTAGGAGCCAGTGCTGGACCTAGTCCTTCAGCTCTAGGCTCACCAGTGCAGAGCAGGTGGGAATGACCACATCGCTTGAACTGCTGGTTACTCTTTGCAGAGCAGCCCAGGACACTTTTGTCCTTCTATGAAGCAAAGGCACCTTGTTGACTCAATTTGTTGTCCATCAGGACTTCCAAGTCTCCAGAGTAGCTTGATGCATCACTTTCTCAAAGACCAGAGGTGAGTCTGACTGGCTCTGAGTCTTCCATCTTGAAGTGAAAAGAGATTTTTGCTGTCTTCCGGTTCTCAGGAACCTTCTTATGATTGCCATGACCTTACAAAGCTAATCAAGAGTGGCCCTGCAGTGTCAGTGCTCTGCTCCTTAACATGTGTTAATCCTATCAGATCCCAAGGACTGATTTGTGTCCATGTTAAAAGATCCCTAATTTGACCCTCTTCTACAGAGGGCAAATCTTCTTTAGTCCTAACTTTCCTCCTAGTCTCAGAGGCCTGGAATTTGTGAAGGCTAGTCTTTCCAACAAAAATTGAAGTGAAAGATGATGTAGAATATGCGTATTTTTTCATCCTTTGTCACCCCATTTAGCACCAGACCCTCTTTTTTCTGCTCTTCCTTTTGATGCTTAAGTGGAATTCCTTCTTGGTCTTTACAAACCTTACCAGATTGACCTCCAGATCTATGTTGTTTTCCTAATTCCATTCTTGCACACTTGGACATTGTCTTTATACTCTTCTAGCCACAGCAGGCCAAAAAAGGGAGAGAACAGGAAGCCCCCTAGCTTAATTTGACTGCTTGAGAGAGACCAATATTCTGGGGCTAAGGTAGAAAGTTCTGAGCCAGGAACATACAGAGCACTGTCACTTTTCTTGAGTGACCCTAATTCACACGACTATTGAAAATCATTGTTTTGTTTGTATGGCGTTTTTGTCATTGTTTGTTTGTTTCTTTCTTTCTTTCTCTTTACACTCTTTGACACATTCCAGGTTGTGCATCATAGCTTGTATTGCACGTCTACTGAGTGATGATTATATTGATTCCTTTTGTAGAAGTCATGTACTATTGCTTGCTGTCTCATTTCTGGACTCCTCTCTGAGAAAATGCCTTCGTTAAAGCTGTCTATTGTTCCAAGTTAATCTCAGTTTATTTAGGCAGAGAAGTGAAGGAAACAGTACGGATTAGCAGAGCTTCAGGTAGGAAGATTACTTACGAGACTGAGACTGGTGGGGAAAAAAGATTTTTCTTTAGTCATTAGTTTGGCTCTTCACACTGAGCTTTCATGTGCAGGCAGTTCAGTAGTAGGTATTTAGAATTTAGACTACATTGTATGTCACATACCACAGTAAGTCAGCAGGCTGATACTGAAGTCTGGGTTTCTGTTCCAACCTCTCAGTATGACTTAGTGGACAAACATGGATGTAGATTTCTTTTCTCTTTTCTTTTCTTTTCTTTTCCTTTCTTTTCTTTTCTTTTCTTTTCCTTTCTTTTCTTTTCTTTTCTTTTCCTTTCTTTTCTTTTCTTTTCTTTTCCTTTCTTTTCTTTTCTTTTCTTTTCCTTTCTTTTCTTTTCTTTTCTTTTCCTTTCTTTTCTTTTCTTTTCTTTTCCTTTCTTTTCTTTTCTTTTCTTTTTCTTAGAATTATTCTAAGTGAACTACTGTTGTGGCTCTATTTAGGCAGTAAATATATCATGCATAGGATCAAGTTACTTAAAAATCTCAGCAAGATTGTTTACATGAATTTGTCGCTTACTTTGCTAGAAATGCAAATTGAGAACATAGAATTTTTGTTTTTCACCTTGTTTTGAATTAAGCAAAACAAAAATCAAAAGCAAAGCAAAACTCCAGAGCATAAAATGAACACAAATACTGTATCATAAATCGTAAAAACTTTCCTAGCAAGTTTCTTAAAAAAGCAAATGTTTTGCTTTCGTAAAACATTAAGCAAGGTCAACTTTGTGAATAGATGCACATACCTGTTCCCTGGAGCTGTCTACTGAAACTGTCAGTGAAAAAGATCAGTCCACATCCATGGGTGTTCTATACTACTAGCTGCTCTGGTTTAAATAGATTTATATTTTTGTAGCTGCTTTTATCTTAGTAGAGTTGATTTACTTTATAATCGAAAAAGGAGCTGGCTGTTTTTTTTCCCTCTAGTTCATCAACTTTTTTTTCATTCTTGCTCCTAAATGGAAACAGTTGAGACAATGAATGGCATTTCTTCCTTCTCATCATCCAAGAACTCCAAATAAATACATTTTAAGAAAGAAAGGATATTTAAAATAGTAGAATGAAGTTCTTCATTTCAATGACAGATTACTTTCCTGGTGATAATGTGCAGGAGCAGTAAGCTCAAAAGTAGTGTCAGTCTAAACAGAGATGATAACTGGAGTCTGACTAATAGACATTAGGAATTCTCAGGAAAAGGATTGAATGACTGGGAAGCTCCATCCAATATCAGCAGGCCTAACAACGAATGGAGAGTTTTAAAAATAGCTTGCATTCAAAAGTAGTTTATTTTGCTTCAGAAGAATTTTCTGTTTTTTATATCTTCAGTAAATTTTTGTCAATACATTTCGGAATGGTCTTTGGGTACATAGCAAATCAAAATTGAGATTCAACTTGTAATTAAAATGTCTTCTTCGGCATAATCCAGTCTTAACAAGTTGCTTGCCATTTCTGAGAAAAACATAAGTAGTCAAATTATTGTTTATATTAAGTGGATTTGAGGAAAAAGGATTAAAAAAATAAAGGAGGGGAGAGGAAAGAAAAAAACAGCTTTTTTTTTTTTTGTAACTTGATGTCTTTACTTCTGCTGCTGCATGCTGCACTGACTGTAGTGATAAATAGCACTATGCTTGGAAGGTGGTAGAAAATAATTGATTAGACTCTCTCTTAATTTACAATAGTGCTTCTTTCGCCTCTGGGTTTGTGCAGTTTAATTTGCCATCGATTCTTTAATGATTATAATGTCATAGAAAAAACAGTGTTTATCTTCATTGTGTAGCATGGACAACACATTGCACTTGAACCTTTTCTTGCACATTCTGGTACAGATCTGCAGTCATTTAGTATGGTGTTAAACAAAGTCTCAGGCCAGCTGAAGTTTATGTGGCTAACACATCCTTCTATCAGTGGCAACACCTAATTAGTGCCAGTCCTCATTCTACCATATTAGTTTTACAGTTCAGACAAAAGTGAGAAACTTAAGAGTAGAAAAGGAATATTTAACACAATTATTATAGTCAAAATGTACTATGAGAATGCATGAATATGAATAGAAGTTATAAATACAAGGGTTGCTGTGGAAGTAATGCCTCCTCTGTTATTACTAGCCCATGACTTCAGAGGCAGATGGTGGTGATATGGTAGCAGAAGTTGAACTTGATGCTGGGGACAGATTTGGATGTAGCAACCATATGGTAGTGTAGTTATGGATCTAACATGGAAGAAAGAAGGCAGTATGTAGGATTGCAACCCTGGACTTCAGGAGAGTCAACTTTGACCTCTTCAGGGGCCTGTTTGGAGATGTCTCATGGGTTTAATCATTGGAAAGTAAGGGGGCCCAAGAGTGTTGACTGACATTCAACCACCGCTTATTCCCAGCTCAAGATCGGTGCATCCCTAAGAGTAAGACAGCAGGCAAAGGTGCCAGGAAACATTCGTGGATGTGCAAGGAGCTTATGGAAAAACTGAAAGGGAAGAAGAGAGTCTATGGAATGTGGAAAAGGGATCTGTCCACTTGAAATGAATATAGGAACGCTGTCAGGGCACACAGGAGTGCAACAGAGAAGGCTAAGGTCCCTTAAATCTGGTGAAAGAAATCAACAAGAACAGGAAAGACTTCTTTACATATGTCAATAGCAAAAGGAAAACCAGGGAAAATGTGGGTCCACTGCTGAATGAGAGAGGTGCCCTGAGGACACAGAGGGAAGAGTTACAAAGCACCTTCTTTGCTTCAGTCTTTAATGCTAATATGGTCCCTGTGGACCCTTGAAATAAGAGAATCTGGGAAAGGAAGAGTTCCCCTTGGTCAAGGAAGATCTAGTCAGATATCATCTAAGCAAACTCAATACATACAAATCAAAGGGCTCTCTTGGATTGCACCCATAAGTGCTGAGGGAGCTGGCAGAAGTGGTGGTCAAGTTTCTCTCTATCATCTTTGAAAGGTTATAGAGAACAGGAGAGATTTTCAAGGACTGGATGAAAGCTGTTGTAACCCCAGACTTCAAAAGGAGCAAGAAGGAAGAACTGGCAACTGCAGGCCAGTCAGTCTCACCTCTGTCCCTGGGAAGGTGATGGAAAGACTTATCCTGGATGTCATCACCAAGCAAATGGAAGAGAAGAAGATTATCAGAAATGGTCAACATGGAGAAATTATACTTGACCAATCTGGTAGCCTTTTATGATATCATGACCAGTTGGGTACATGAGCAGAGAGTAGTGGATGTTGTCTACCTTGATTTCAGCCAAGCTTTTTACATCCTTGTAACAAAGCTCAGTAAGTGTGGGATAGATAAGTGGACAGTGAGGTGGACAAAGAACTGGTTGGCTACCAGAGCTCTAAGGCTTGTAATTAGTGGGACAGAGTCTAGTTGGAGGCCTGCAACTAGTAGTGTTTCCCATAGTTCAGCACTGGATCTGATCTTGTTAAATATCTCCATATGACCTGGATGAAGGGATAGAGTGCACTCTCTGCAACGTTGCTGATGATGCAAAGCTAGAAGGAATGGTTTACAAAGTAGAAGGCTGTGCTGCCATTCAGTGAGACCTGACCTGGCTGGCAAGTTGGCCAGAGATTAACCTGATGAGGTTCAATAAGGGCAAGTGCAGAGTCCTACAGCTAGGGAGGAATAACAGCATGTATCAACATAGATTTTGGGCTGACCTGATGGGAAGAAACTGCAGAGAACGACCTGGGTGTCCTGGTGGACAAGAAGGACAAGAACACAGTGTGCCCTTGTGGACAAGAAGGCCAGTGATATCCTGGGGTGCATTAAAAAGAGTGTGGTGAGTGGGTCAACAGAAATGATCCTCTCCTTCTACTCTGCCCTGGGGTGGCTGCATCTGGAGTCCTGTGTCCAGTGAGAGAATCTAATGAAGCACCCCAATGATGATAAAGGGCCTGGACCATCGCCTGTATGAGGAAAAGCCTGGGACTCTTCAATCTGGAGAAGACTGAGGGGGAATCTTATCAATACTTATAATGGATGGTTGTCAACTGGAAGGGGCCAGGCTCTTTTCAGTGGCGCCTAGCAACAGGACAAAGGGCAGTAAACACAAACTAGGACTTAGGAAATTCCATACAAATATGAGGGGGAAAAAAAAAGTACTTTGATGGTTATAGAGCACTGGAGCAAGGTGCCCAGAGAGGCTGGTGAGTCTCCTTCTCTGGCAGTATTCAAAACCTGCCTGAACACTTTTCTGTGTCACCTACTGTGGGGAACCTGCTTTAGGAGGGGGTTGAACTAGGTGATCTCCAGAGGTCCATGCCAACCTGTGCAATTCTGTGGGTGTCACCACATGACTTTTGAAGATCTCTAAAGATGGAGATTCCACAACATCTCTGAGCAGCTTATACCAGTGCTCCATCACTCATACAGGAAAGAAGTGCTTCCTGTGGTTTAGACAGAACTTCTTGTGTTTAAGTTTTTGCCCACCACCTCCTATCCTGGCACTGGATACCACTGAAAAGAGCCTGGGTACACCTTCTTTACACTTTCATAGCACTATTATGATTTTGTCAGCTGACATTTAGGAATCATAATTCAAATTTCTCATCATCACATGTGTTCTCAGCTGCAGGGGGAACAAATACAGAGAGAGGTAAATAAGTACAGGTGTGATGTTATCAAGGTCCCACATAATTATTTATTGTTGGGCTAGAACTGCATGTACTACCTCTCAGTTACAATTGTGTTCAGTGCTCTCTAATTGTTAGTTTAGGTAAAGTGGTAATGGTTGTCTAGTAACTTGACAAACACATGAAATATCATCTCTTTTGTCACCAGGAACTTGATGTGAAGCCCCAGATATTATACAATGGATTAATCATTGTGGTCACACATTTTATTTTGGATTGAGATAAAGACTCTTATCAAAGCAATAAAACTATTGCATTTATGTTAAGATTGTATATATTTAGTTAAAGATATTTGTCTAAAAATGTCCAGGTGTTTTTTATAAGCTTATGATTATCTAAACATCATATGTTTTTCAGAAAGCTTTAAAGGAAAGGTGTCATGAACGGGCAGGTATAATTTAAATAGGGTTTAGAGAGTTCTGGCCAAGAAGTAGTAAATGTCAATATAGTTGATGTTCAAGAAAACAAATAGGATGAGCAGAAATTATTTTTCAACTGTGATGGAGTTGTGAATACTTCTCAACCTACAGTTGTGGTCAGGAAAATGAGTCTAAAAGTCACATCTGGTCAAGAGGTTCTCTTCTGAAAAATTCAGTTTTCCTACTGGTCGCTTGAAAAGCTTAATCCCTTAATAACACAAACTCACTAGAAAGATACCTTCCTTAACAGCTGGAGTTATTACTGGGAGAAATTATTCCTAGTGCTGGTGGATCAAAAACACCACATCGTAACAGGAGGAATGCTGTAGTTTTAACCCAGCTTTTATAGAAAGCCCAATGCCATTGAAACAGATTTTTAAAACATAACCAACTATTTTGCTAAATTTCTTTAATAGCTTAAGTTAAATAGTAACCAAATAACATGCGGCACTTCAAAATATATATTGAGACTGCTCATGTCTACTTTTAAAACATCTTTTTAGGGGTTGTTTGTTGTGTAAGGACATTTAATATATTTTTGATAGTAGTTTATGACTTTCCAATTATTAGAAAAAAATTATATATTTATTTACTTTTGTGGTTGACTGTACTGAAAACAGCATACTTGACACTGTTATGCTATGTAAAAATATTTGGAAGTAACTTAAATGTATCATTAATTCATCTGTTCTTATTTCCATTGCTCACTGCAGGTAACATTTACGTTAGTGCCGCTGAACTGGTGTAATGCAAGGAAGGGCACATCATGAAATGGAAACATTATCCTTTTTTGGTCATAGTAGCTGCATGCAGCCTTTCCAGATGTCATCACTTACTGGGTCAGCTTATTCCAGGTAGGTACCTTTTATTTAAACATAAGTGTTCATATTTTTAAGAATCGTTTTATGGTGTCTGCATGAATATGTGCATGTATATACATAAAACTCTTAATATGTTAAAGTGTGCATGGGGGAGGTGAGTTTAGTAATTTATGAGCATACCTGTCTATCAAAATGCTATAGTGTCTGTGCTGCAATTAATTGTTTGTCTTGATTATAAAGGGCAACATAAAATAAAAAACAGTGGCCAGAAAATCAAAGTAAGAAAAGATTAAGGTGTCTATTAAAACATTCCTTTGATTAGTACTGTTAGAAGGGAGAAGAATACAAAGTGCACAAACTGACTTGAAGATCAAAGGGAATAGGAAATCTATAGAGAGCCTTCCTGAAGAAGGAAAACAGCAGGCCACTGCAAATATGAAGTAGCTGAAATGCTGTGTCTCCAGTGAAATTCTACATGTTTGTAATCATGCCAGTGTCTGTACATGGAAGATCTTAATAATACAGACGCAGAATTAATAAATGTGTTTAAAAAACAGCAAAATACTGTCTAGCTTGAAAGGGAAGGTGATAAAATAGGTAACTTGTATCATTCAACTGCAGCGTGCAGTGGTTTTGTGGTAGAAGGAAAGTACAGGAAACAAAATCTGTGTGGGTTTTTTTCTTTTTTTCTTTTGAATAAATCAGTAAAAGCATCTTCTGAGTCATTCTGTAGTGTTTTCAATATTTGCAATGAAAAAACAAAACAAACTTTGATCATTACTGCTAGTAATGTACACTTTTTCAGCAGAGTGTAGGAAGAACCAGTCGACATAGGAGGAAAATATGAAAGTAACGTACTGATTTTTTGGTGTGGTATTTTTCTTTTCTGTTTTGCATTTGAATAATAATGTAAAGATTGTACTGCCTGGATTTCTAACTTGAATGTACTGTGCAAATGGATTTTATTGCCTATACAATTCTTTATGTGCATTAAAGGAACTAGTTCAAACATAAACTATTCAGTGAAAAGAGAAAGGAAAAGATTTTTCCTTCAAAGGTTTGTTGACCTATAACGATAGTGACTTACAGAACGTAAATAAGGAAGTGAAGTAATACTGTATTGGGTTTTTTTAATCTGATTTTGTTGGATTCAAATGCATTATGTAGGAGATGCAAAAAGACTCCAGAATAAAGTAAGATGCAAGTTAAAATTATCATTTTAAAAGTTTGACCTCAGACTTCAAAAACCATTTCAAAGCAATTTACCTGTCAGAAAGACATCTCCCACTCTTTTTCAAAGGAACGCCTGCAGGTCCAAATGTGTTTGCATGATAGCTACCTCCATCCACTTGCATTGGTTTCAATTTAGTCACAGTTTTGTAGACACTACTAAAAAGGCTGTTGGCATTGTATTACTTTTTCCATCAAGTTAGTTTCAGAATAAAATCACAGGTGTCATTTTGATTTTGTCCCTGCTTTGTAATTTTCATCACAGATCCTAGACTTCAACCAGGAGATTACTGTGCTTAGCCAGACATCAGTGCGCTCAGCCTACCTGGCAGGGTGCCATAAGTATGAATATCACAAAGGATCAATTACAGCTTGGGGTTGCTGATGGTTTTTTTTTTTTTTTTTTTTGTTGTTGTTTTTGTTCTTGAAATGGTTCAACCCATTCATTTTTGCTCTTTTCATGACTTTTTCTTGCAAGGCTTGTCTCTCTTGAACTTTTAATTGCACAGAAAGAGATCTGTGCAAAATCTGAAACTTTTTCATTCATCTAATTGCAGGGGAGAAATAATGGTTCTTTGGAATTCTGCTGTATTCTTAAATATGTATGGATGGATATATCTAAATATAGGAGGAAATAACAGCTTTTTCTGGGGATTCTTAACAGCATTAAACACCTAAAACGTGTCAGATTGTAGCACTATTAATTAGTAATATACCAAGTGTTTTTTGTTTTGCCTTGTTTTGTTTCAGAGAAAACTTCCTTTCAAAAATAATTCAATTAATTACTTTTAAATATTTATTCCCTTGTTATAAAAACTTTTACAAATGAAATGTTATTGTTTCAAGCCCTCAAATTCTAAACATCAACAATTGTTCTGGCTTACCGATAGCTCTAATTTCATAAGACAAATTATCAGAAAGTAGAATTCTTGACCAGTAAAATGTGATGAATTTTAATGGGATCTTTATAACTTTGAAACATTTACTGCTGTTTTTTCTCACTCTTTTCATATATTCTTGTTGAGTCTTGCTCTTTTGCATATGGGGTCCACAGGGAAGTACCGTCTCCCCCCTTTATTAAAATCACGGCTGAGCCTTTCATCTCATGTCATTACATCTTACCTCTAATTCACATATAAAATACACTCGCCGTTCCACTATGTCTGTCTCCTGAGGCATAAAGTACCTCTGCCTTGGCACATCTTTATTTAATCAGGAGTTGAGCATTATCTAGAAGGATGTGATTTGTTGTTTTTTTTTCTTACCAGTTGCTCTGCATATTTAAAAGCTGAATAACTTGATCGTTAATTTTAAAGTGCTCTGATCTAAGAAAACATGGCATTGACTAATGCTATATTATGTTTGGATGCGTACCTTTTGCTCCATATTTCCAGTTAAGTCATTGAAATGTTTTAAAGTATGCAGTTACTAAATTGTCAGAAGTACTTAAGTACAACAGAAGAACTTCAAATCCCACATGCAGAAAAAGTCTTGAATAATTAAAATTGAAATACATTGGGTTCTTTTGCTTTTTTTTTTTCCCCAGTTTAAATTAATAGAGGTGGGCACAGCCTTTTCAGATTTGTGATTTGATAGCAAAAGCAGTAGAAACATTCCTCGTGGACGTTGTTGGGCTTGTGATCAGGTCCTTAGAAGGCAGGAGTACTGTGTAAGTGAAAGTATCCTCCACCTGAAGTGGAAAAGGTGCCACATATGTAGGATCTAATAAATCTCTTTATAGAGATACCTAGTAAAAGAAAGCCTTGTAAAACCCTCTAATGACAATTTTTTTTAATGTTCCCCATACATTAGATAATAAAACTGTTCTAAGAGAATTCTTGGAGAGAGGAGGAAAAGGGGAAAACTTCTTTTGAATTTCATTTTTTGAGATTTTGGTAGAAGTTGTAGACCTCCATCATCTACAAATTCTGTCTCCCAGTACCTAAGTAAAGGCTAATGTTATCCTGCTATCTCTGATTTTATGGTAAAGTGGATTATTTTTCTGATATCTGTTTCAATTATTAAATGTTAATTTTACATTTTCTCCAAGAAATAGATTTCCCTCAGGAGATAGAGTTGAATAGCAGAGCATAATATGTAAAATATATGCAATGGAATGTAAATTAGAGAAAAATGTTTCACTAGTTTAAGCTTTAAACAGAAAACCCTACAACCTTCTCTGGTAATCATAGGAACTTGCTGAGATCCTGAAGAGAATCAGCCCAGGACTTCAATTCCTGTAGGGTAGACAGTAATATTTTAAATTTCTTTTTGTCTAATACTTGTTGGCTTTCTAATAAAAGACTGAAGAAAATACATTCACTATCCTATTTTGTCTCTTTTAACGTGAGACAGTTATTAATCTTTAATGAAACTTTCATAATTGTAATTTTTATTTTTTCACTGTCTCTAATGATTAAGTAGAGTATGTATCTTTTGCCAACGTTTACAATCATGATAAGGAGTCAGTTGTCATTTTTGGAATCTAAAGATTTTTAGTTGAGAGCTGTCATCAAGTTCATCATAACTTACTGACATAAGGAACAGTTTAGTTCAGCCTCTTCAAAGGTATTTTTTGGTGTAGTTTTTTTAAATATCAATTTTTCAGTCCTTTAAGATCCATGTTCTGGATAGGTAATACAACTTACCAATTTGCAGGTGTCCTTTATTATCTGCTTTTCAAACTGTTGAAAATATCTGATTATGATACTCTGGATTTGTAAGTGTTTGATACTTTTTAACTAGAAATTCTGTGTTATTGTGGTTTCCTTAAAACCTGTGAAGTCATCATGAAAAAATGTTTCCTAGCACTGAAAGATCATCACTTGCTGCTTCATACAGATTGTGACTGTTTTATAGTGTAATGTACACGCATTCATTCTTCTATACTTTTCAAGTGCCTGAATGAAATTTCAATTAGATATCCAAAATAAATTTCTCAATCATCTGAGTAAGGTATTGAATAGTTCAACTGAAGAATGTACCTAGTTTTATGGTTTTGCAGGTTTTTCTGAGAGCAATATTAAAAAATAGAATGTTCAGCCCCACTTAATCCATGGTTCAACTACTGCCTGTCTTTTGACACCACACCAGAGGCAAAAAGAAAATTTGATTCAAATTCTGTACAAACCTCTGTTTGTGAAACTGTAAAGGACTCATTGAGCTAAGGAAATTAAGAGTGACCAGTACTCCCTTGATACTTTTTAAAGAGTAGAGGCTATAGGTTTGCATTCTTTCATCTGGAAAGTACTTGAATGTAGATTTCACCCATTTTGAGTGAGTCATCTGACAGCTGAGCTGATAGTTAAAAGATAGCACTTCTGTGGATTTTATTTTTCTATTGGTTTAAAGTAATGATGCTCATAGTTATTTTGCGGTGGTCTAGTAAGCATTTCAGAGTACCTGGACAGGAAAGCTTAGTTTGTAGGTCAATGGAGAAGTAAGGCAAAGAATAGATGCCAGGAACCTCACAGCTGATGTAAATCTGAGCCTTCTAAGGAAAAGATCTTTTAATCCCAGAGGAATATTACCTCTAATGTCAGAGGGACATGATTTCACATGGTCGAATTTTTATGTATGAGTCTCCAATTTCCATATAAATTCCTCTTATTCTTTTGTTGAATATGAGCCAAAATGAAGATAACTTTTAGCTACTTCCGTTTAAAGACATATGTATAAGATAGAAAATGTGTAAGTAAGTAGGCACAGTCATGGAAAAAATGAGGTTTCAATGTGTATCTGGAGGTCATCTTGTCTGATTTTTTTTTTTGCTCAGAACAGTGCTATCATCTCAGTTGAATCAGGTTGTACAAAGTCTTGTCTAGCTGAGTTCTGAAGTGGAAATTTCAAAACTTCTTTGGGGCACTTTGATGGTGTATTTTTCTTCCCTCCATAGAACCAGTGGAAACCTCTAGTATTGCAGTTTGTAATTTTCACCTATTGTCCTTACACTCTGCAAGTCTGGCTGGCTCTCATTTCCACAAGACTTTCTGTAAGATAGCTGAAGTCTGTAATTAGACTCCTGTCTTAGAGTTCTGTATGCTAAACCAACCTATCTTCCTTATCCTCTCCCTGTTTTTCCATATGCCTCAGCCTCTGATGATCTTAGAGACTCTCGTGGGTATTCCCTCCCATTTTTCTATTTCTGTCTTGGAGCAAATGGTTCAAGAATGGATGCATTCTTCCATGTTCGGATTCACTAATGACAACTGGATGAAGCAAATCACCCCTTGACCTGCTGATTATTGCTCTCACTAAAGCCTCCCAGACTGTTGGTAGCCTCCTCTTGGTCAACTCAAATTCACCTTATTCACTGGGACCACAGATTTGTGTCTTGTTCTTAACCTCCTGTCATATGCCTTCTACTACCAAAAGGATCTGTTGAGAAACTAGTGGCAAGAAGTACTTTATTTTGGAGCACATTCTCTGACTGCTTTATTTTCACAAGCTCTAATGTATATCAGTATTGACCATAAATTACATCTTTGTAATTCTACTTTATGTAACTTCGATGAATACATCTGTAAGTGATGCATAGCAAGGGATGATAATGTTTTGTTTTTATTTTATACATGCCTCCAAGTGCTCAAATTCAGAGAAAGTCATCAGGCAGGTTAGACTTCACAGAAGTGGTGGAAAGATGTGTTTCTATCATTCGCATCCTATTAACTTGAAGCAGACAGAACTCAGATTTTAAAAACAAAACAAATTCACAAAACAAAAGATAAAGTGCATACTTTTTGTTTCGCCCCTACGAAGATGAATCTTACAGCAAAAATATTTTAGAAGATATTCAAAAAAGTTTTCCTCTCCTTTTTTCTTCTTTTTTTCATCTGTGTTCTCAGAAAGACCACGTATGTTTGTGTAGGAGCATAGGCCATGCTGTAACCTTTTGTGCAGGGGAAGCAGTGCAGCTGAAATCATCTAATCTGACCACCATATGCATATGTATATGCATTCGTAAATATAAACAACAGGATGCTTTTATCAGTTGATAACTGACTGAAAAAAACATTTTGTGTCATGTAGTGTCCTTTAAAGTGCAGGTTAATATGTCATCTTTGCAAAATATTTGAAAACTAGATTTTTCAATCATAGCATTCATGAACTGATGCTTGATGACATTGTGGGTAGATGACATTATGTTATGATGCAGTTTATTGGTTGTAAAGGAAACATGACAGAATATGATGTTTCCTTGAAATGATATTACCGTTTATAATTTTCATTGTTGCTATACAAATGAGATTATTTAATACAGGAGAGAATTATTTCTTTTTATTAGAAAATGGTAACCGTGTACTGTTGTATGGCAATCGTTTATACTGTTTTCAGTTAATTTACCTTCATAATGATGTGTAATTTACCTACTCATCTATCCCTGCTGATAGAAGTAAAAATACATAGCAGTTTTTTTGTAATTTTAAATATTATGACTAAATGTATTTTCGCTCTGACATATGCCAGCTGACTTTTACGGTTTCGTCAGTTCCCAATCTTTTTGACTTTGATTGACATGAATAGATTGAACTTCAAAGTACTCAGATTATTTCACATTCCTATGCTTTGTGGTGGTAGAATGTTTTTCATACTTTTTTTTTTCTTTTTTCAGGTGGTGGGGTGGGGAGGTAGGGGAAGGTTTGGAATTCTTACCAGAAGAAACGTCACGCCTTGAGGACAAATATTGAAGTACAAAAAAAAAAAAATCTGGCACATGCCTTGTCTTCTAGAGATTGTCAGTGTAACACTGAGGTCTTAATAAATAAAAAGATTGGCAGCTGTACTTTAATTAATGGCTCTTTTATTAGCCATTAAAAAAAATAAATAAAGCAATATGCTTTATTTAGTTGCTTGACTATATGGAGACAAACCAAGAGACATAGTAGGCTTCAAGACACTTAAGGAAAAAATCCTTATTTTTAATCTAGCTGTACATCATGCAACTATTCTGCTTTGATGATGTGACCTCTGTGATGAACCTGGCTAGTAAAGCACATGTGCTGCCCCATCTTCCTAATTAAGTCATCAAAATGCACTGGAGCAAACTGAGTGACTTGCATAGACCAGTATAAGTAATTTGAGTTCCTCTATTGCTTGGTTAATAGAAAGTGGCACTGTTCTAGATTATGACTGATAGAGGTTACATGCTACAGCTGCTCTTATTGTGCCTGCAGGTAGACCATTTTAAAAGCATTTTATGTGCGTATGTAACAAGGGGGCACTGTTATTTGTTTCCCTTTCTTACTTTTTGAGGAGATGTAATCACAGAGACGTTTCCTTTTTTTCTTTTCTTTTTTTCCACTGGAAGCTCCTATCTGCAATTATTCTCTAATCATAGAGAGGGTTTACTAATTTTGAATGCACTAAAGGAACAATTTCCAAAACTGATCTCAAAAGGAGGGGATGCCCACTAAAACAAATAAAAAGATAAATAAGAGAAAAGAAATGAAAAGAAAAAATGTTAACAGTGACAATTAGGCTCTTAAGAAAAAAATGATTCAGGGTATACCATGAGGAAGAAATATTTTTGATACAGATTTCATTGGTCTCAGCTTGAGACTCTGTAAATATGTACTATGCATTCTGAACCTTTTATTAGTATACTTCACAAATAATCTTACTTGAAGTTTTAGAGGATAAATGTGGATTTTTTTTTTTCATCTCCCATCTTGAAGACAAAGCTACAAAAATTATATGACTGGCATAGTCCAACCTTGAAAATCTCTCATAGTCGTTATAAACTTACCATGAGAACATTTTCTAGCCTTCATAGTTTTGTGACACTCCAAAGCACATAGCAGAGCTACTGCAGAGGAGTTTGTACGTCATATCTAAGAATGCATTTGCTTGAATTATTCTGTAATTTCATGAATGTTAATAAGAATGTATATATTTATAAATAATAGAATTTTGACCCGAAATTGTTCTTCATGAATTAAAACAAAAATAAGTGATTTTATTTTTAAATACTTGATAAATTGTCCTGAGAACAATCCTCAGTTACAAAAGTGCATAACAAAATGAGATAGTCTCAGTTGAATCTAATCTTTATTTAGGTCATCAATCTGTTAGACCTTCAAAGCAACTTAATGATTTTAATGTCAATTATAAAACTAATTTCAATCGTATCAGTGGAAGAATCTAAGAATTTGCAAGGATGTTTTCACACTTATGACTACTCAAGGGGTTTCTGTAGGCTTATCTGTACTTGATAATTTATTTTTAGTGCTGTATAATATGGTGTCTAGGGATGCTTTATTAAATATTTTAATAAGTGTCAAATGTATTTGTACAATTTCTGCTTTAATACAAAGTAGTTTGCATAAATCTGTATGTATAGGAAAAGAAATTCCTTTTTCAGGGACTGTCACCTTATTTTTTTTGCACAAGATTTACAGGAAATTAATACCTTTTGTCTAGTCTGAATTTTAAATTGTAGTGGAACTGTTGAAAACAAAGAAGTCATATTTTAAACTCTTTCTCAGCCTTAGCTATTGCATTAGTTTGATACTAACATCTGTAGTATTTATACTGTATAAATCATTATCTTATCAGTACAGCAGTGAGTAAATGACTGCTTGCTGTGTCTTATTCCATTATTTTTTTAGTTTACATTTTTGTTATTAACAGCTTAAATATTTTTTTTACACTGATGATTGTACGTTGGTAGTCAAAATAACATGTCAAATATGGTATGTATACTACTTCCAAATCAGTCAACCAAATTTCTTCTGTTGAATGAAAACAAAGAAACACCTATCGTTTACAAATGATTTTTGCTTAAGGCATTCTTACAGGCTACCATGAAGATGAAAGACCCTTTAACAGTGCTGTGTAGTGCATCTGGTTAGCTGTTTACTGTTAAGCTTCTATGTTCAGACATTTTTTAATTACACTTCTGGAGGCTTTTTTCTTCTTTTTTTTTTCTTCCCAACATTTCCCTATGGGTAAAATGTAATGATATTATTTATAACTTGCTTTATAAATTACATCGTAAATGACTGAAGTTTATGCCTACTTTATTTTGACATGCTGCTGATGTGACCTCCAAGGTCATACATTTAATATATGAAAATAAAAAGGCAGCTAGGCAACTGATGGTACCTGACAAAGGGATGCACTTGCCGATGGTTTGTTTTTTTCTTCCTTCCCTCTCTTTCTCTCTTTTATTTGCAGTTATGCCCTTCAGGGTTTCTTTTACTTATTGCATTCCCTATTAGGTATGATTAAACTGTTCCCAGTTCTCTGTACATCCAGTCAATCTGGTTCTTCAGAGTTAAATGTGAAGGTCTAAAATTTAAGATTTTCCTTGAGTCGTAGAATGCTTGATCTAGAGGGGACCTTAAAGATCATCCAGTTCCAATCACTTGCTGTGGGCAGGTCTGCCATCCACCAGCTCAGGGTGCCCAGGGCCCCATCCAGCCTGACCTGAAGGGGCATCCACAGCTTTGCTGGGCATCCTGTACCTCACCACCCTCTGAGTAAAAAAAATCCTTCTAAAATCTAACCTAAATCTCCCCTAAGTTACTCTAAAGCTGTTCCCCCTTGTCCTATCACTATCAAACTGTGTAAAATGTCAGTCCCCCTCCTATTTGTAAGCTCTCCTTTCAAGTATTAGAAGGCCACAATGAGGTCGTGCCAGACCCTTCTCATATCTAAGCTAAACAACCCCAACTCCCTCAAGCTTTCTTCATAGGAGAGGTGCTCCAGTCCTCTGATCTTTACCTTCCACTGGATCTGTTTCAATAGTTCTGCATCTTGTGCTGTGGGCCCCAGGCTTGGTTGCAGTACTCCAGATGAGGCCTCACAAGGAGTAGAGTAGGGGGGGACAATCCTCTCTCTGCTGGCTACCCTTTTTTAATGCAGCCCAGGATACCATTGGCCTTCTGGTCTGCAAGAGCACACCACAGGCTTGTGTCCAGCTTTTCTTCCACCATGACCCCCAGCTCCTTCGCTTCAGGGCTGTTCTCAATGAGTTCTCCGAGTCATGTACAGTAAAAAATATTTAATTACATTCCGTAACCCTTCTCTAAAAATATGGCACCACACTAGTACAAAACCGGTCACTTGCATGTTTTGAAATTACTTAATGTTTGATTAATTACTTCATTCCTTTAATCATATTTGTTGTTAAAGTGTAGAATTTAATTCTTGAAATTTGCTGCAGATTTAAGCTTCTTTGCTGTTCTGGCGTATAACATGCAAACATTGTAATTTTGAAAAGCTCTAGTGATGCTGTTTCCATCATCTCCTCTTATAACATCTGTAAGTGCAGATTTGTGTACAGTTGGTAGTTGATAGCTGGATTTCATCTGGCTATGAATTCAGGACTAAGCATTTTTCTAATTCAGAACTGGACCAAATGGAGAGGCTAGTGCCTGTGGGTGTTCATGACTGTATTTTCTGCTGAGGAACTGGGACGTTTGGAATTGGAGTGCTTAAGATATAAGTAATATCTAAATTGTTGCTTGGTTGCATATGTTCAGTTGCCTCTTTAATCTATACTCTGATAACTTGTACACATATCATCATTTTCTAGTTCCTGTTCGTTTCTTTGTTGTTTTTTATTATTTGATTTTATTACTAGACGTTACAAACTGTTATCCTCTGTTTATGGTCACTGGTGCTTATGACTGGCTTTACTGTAAGCTTTAGGTTGGCTACAACCAGCACTGCACAAAAAAGTTAGCATCTGTTCTAAAATGTCACCTGTTTGATGATGTGTGCACTCATACTGGTTTCTCTTTCTATTTCTACTTTTAAGATGGACCTGTTGCAGGGGTGAAAGATGCTTTATATTATTGTTGTTTTAGCATTTGCCTTGAATAAGGTAGTTCAGGTATGTCTTAGATACACAGATCAAAACTGGTGCTTGAATCCTGTAGTAATCCATCCTAAATTTTCAAAAAATACTGACTATTCTAAGTAAAAACTAAAAATGCAGGAAAGCTAGGAGTGATGATTACTGTTTAACTTCCTTCCTAGTTTATTTTCCATTCCTTTAAAATATATTCTTTTCAAAATTTCTCTCACCTTGAAAGGGCTTGGTGTATAGGGAGGTCAAAATGTTAACTTTAAGTTCATTTCCTTCCAGCATTCACATAGCTTAAACAAATTGAGTTCTCTGCTGTCATGGCTGGATTATTTATGGGACCTGAGCTAGCTTATTTAAAGTTAGCCTGGAAACTTGACTGTACACTGCAATCTGCTGTTCTTTCACTGTCTGTTGTCTTTATTTCATGCTGCTACTTTTCTTGCAAGACTTTATGGTGTCTTATCATAGTGTAGCCATTTTTAAAAATTATAATATATCTTGCAATTGAAATAAGTATTTAATTTCTGTGGGGTTTTTTTGTTTTATGTTTTTTGTTTTTTTTCCAGAAAGATTCCATTATTACATTATTACAGATATATATATTTTCTCCTGTGGCTTTTTAAAGACCATACAGACAGTGGTAGTATTTGTTGTTGTTTTTTTTTTTTTTTAAAATGTTTATTTATTTTTTTCCTCAAAACATAGTAAGAAAAACTTGTGCTGCTTTAGCAGGAAATTCTGAATCATCTAGTATTTCAAAGGAATTAAGCAGGTGAGAAAAAGCATGGTTCGAGGTCATTCATAGCTTATGATGGTATTCTGTCAGTGTCAAGTCTGTCTTTGAGGTCTCATTCAAAATATTTAACCTTTCTATTAGTGGAGAAATTTCAATCAATCTATGTTACAGTCATCTTGCAAGAAATAAAGGAAATCCCTTGGTCAGCATTTGCAGAACAGACAGTTTTGCTAATTCAGAAAGACTGACAGAATCTTATCATTAGGATTGACTAGTCTATCCTATGTCAAAAAAGACTTGAAGCAATAATATTATACATAACTATAGCAATAACATGTTTTTTGAAACTGAAGGAAAATCTAGAGTAAAACTTTATTTCTAGTCTGATTGAATGAAATCATTATTATAATAAATGATAATATAAGCATTCATGTACATAGCAAAGCATAAGCAATATTTTAATACTGCAGAACCAGTTTAACAAATTGTATTGAAGGGCCACAGGGCACTTGTAGTCAACATAAAATCTTGCTTATGAATTGATGTGTCAAATTAAAAAGTTAACTGATTTTGCTGAATACTTCATCTTACTTACCATTTTAATCTTTAATATATTTCCTTATTCAGTCTCATAAAGGTATATTAAATACTATTCTCTTGTACTTGGATTGTCATTATTCCTTCTATGGCTGTGAAAGAATACTTAGCAGTCTTTTCTCTGCAGATCCTCATTCCTAAATTTCTGTATGTGTGTTCTATTTTACTTTTACTTACAGAAAGATTTTAGTCTGTTTATATAAACAAGTTTAATATATTGGAGCAGCATGAATCTTCTACATTTTTGAATTTTTTTTATTTCTTTGCCAGTTCAGTTCCAGCTATACAGCAAAGTTCTTGATTGCTTTATAATTTTTTTTTCAATGTCATTAGTGATAAAGCAATGAACATGACTGTGTGATGTATGCTTGCCATTATCAGGTCCTTTCTTCATTATTTTGGAATGAAATTTTCTGTATTTACAGATGATCAAAATTTTACATTTTTTTTAATTTAAATGAAATAGCTCAGTATTGTTATTTAAGAAAAGAGCATGTATAAAGACTTCTTTTTTCCCCCTTATTTATACATGCTTAGTATTTTGGTGTAGGAATTCGAAATTTGGTAATGGCACTTATCTGACATGTTATTTGACATTTGTAAACTTACCTCAAGCGTACTCCAGATGTACAGGATCCTGAATTCTAAAATTCAGTAGCTGATACTGTGCTACACAGTGATAAAATTTAAATAAATAAATAAATAAAAATTAATGTTCTTAACATTGTAAATGGCAGGTAAGAATTTCCCTATGATTATTGCTAATAGAAAGTAGGAGCTGGACTTTGCTAAGGAGATCAGAAAGATTACCCAATCCTTCGTTCTCTTAAGGTGTTGCCAAATCTATTTTCAGGATGGAGCTGCTAAACATAAGAGCAAATTTGATGAGTAAGATGGGGGAAAAAGGATCAGAAGGTGTTTTAGTCAGGGAGTTAAGGAAATAGAAATTATGCTGTGAAATTTGACTGCATAGGGAAAAAACAGTGTTACAAGAACAGGGAAGAGAAGAAGAGAACAGGAGGATTGGTGCAGAATGGTTGATAATGTACAAGTAGAAATAGCAAGACACTAAAAATAAATGTGGGAAGTCTGGGTTTCATCCTTCACTGCTGTCAGAGAATGATGTTCTACTTATGCTTTACTGCATTGGATAGTTTGAAAAGATCTGTATTTCTGCCTCCTTCAGACTACAAGGTTAAGTATAAAGAAGGGGTTGCTATACTGACTTTTGTATTGAGATGACTTTTGGGAATTATCACTCAGTTCCAGGAGTTAGGAAATGCCCCTGGTGTGCATACTTTTTTCCTGAGACTGTCCAGTTTCTTATGATGAAGTGTGGTAGGAGGGTTGGCCAAGGAAATGCCAGCGAATGGATTATATAGTGAAAGAAAATCAGAGTCACAAAATTATAAATGATTAGGTTGTGAAAAGCTCATCACCATTATTTAAGTTAACTGAATGAATATCTTTTGCGTCAGCTGAGAACATTCACACACCAAGTCTATTTATGTCATGTTAGCATGTAAAATATACTGTTTCATGTTGTACATATTGTCAGAACTCCTTTTTAAGATAAACTAATGTGTGCAGTATTACTCTATACTAGAAATCTCTTTGCACAGAGTATTGTCTGTTGTGTTCTTTATAATTTGGTTTAGATAGATCTAACTAGGTGGCAGGGAGGATGGAGAAGGAGGAAGAAAGGAAAAGATGCGCAGAAGGCTATAAAGGGTCTGGAAGGGAAGACAAAGGAAGTAATAGTCCGAAGAATTTCAGAGGGGATTTCTCACAAATGCCTATAAGAGTCAAAGTGTGAGAATATAATAGAATAGAGGATTGTGTTTTTATAGATTTACTTCTTATCAGATAATTTCTTTTTCTGTCATATTTCTATAATACACTACTGAGTGCATAGTGCTTTCAGACTGCAGCCAGGGTACTATCATTATGAACTGCTGATATTATATTGTTTATTGTATATATAATGTACCTACAGAGATCTGGAGTCCATCCATTCATCTGCCAGTGGTTTCTTAAGTGGTGCTGCACAAGAGGCTTCATCAGAGGTCCACACCTCATTTCATGAATTGTCTAATTTGACTCTCAGTGCCTCATTTTCGAGCAGCTCTGAACATTCACGATTAGAATTAGACATAGTTAATTTTTCCCATCATGGCAAAATATTACTAGTGTATGAAAAATTCTTTAAAAATGATATCTGCTTTGTATCATTTTATCTGTACCGTAGTCATGGAAAATTTGAGTATTTTGGATGATAAGCTTCAATTCCTTTCCATTTTTATAACGGTAGAAATAATAGTGTACTAGGGAAAGAAACTATAGTTAATACTTTTTAAGTTCATATACTTGAAGAGCAGAGTGTGCTAAGACAGTGTTAAAAAAATTACAGTATAAATTTCACTTGCACTGCTTTGTGGTCTAGCGTATCTACTGATTCATAGGTCTGATTTTCTTTGTTTACAGGATTTGGGGGGGAAAGTAGTAATAGTTGTATACCCACAAGTTTCAGAACTACTGGATGCAAATCTTTGAATGTAACTGTTCAGAAATGGCAACCTAACAGCACTGTAGGTTTTATTAAGGAAAAAAAAAAAACAACACAAACCGAAATAAACAGACCAAACCAAAAAAAAGAGAACTTGAACTACACAAATATTTGCAAACAGAAGAAAGATTATTCACAAATTGCATCTCAAAACAAGAAATCCTGATTATGTGTGCTTTCTGTTGCTGTATTCTCTAGCTTAGTTTAAGGCTCCAGCCCATTGTTCAGCCCCATCAAACCTCTGCGAAAACAGGCAACGTTTTTCATGTCTGTGCTGACACTTGGTATTCTTCATTGAAGTAGCCTCATCGTACTATCTCATGTTTTAGAAACTTGCATTTGAGTGGATTGCTTATGTTCTGAATTTGGTATACTCAGTAAGGAGAGGCAGTTGAGAGTGTTGTTGCTGCATCCTAGATACATTTTTTCTGGGGATTGCCCTCTGTGATTGCCTGTTGTCTCCCTGTAGTAAAGAAGGAGTTTGGATTTAACTTGGTTCAAATAAATCCTATCCTTGGTGTCTGCTAATTCTCTTGTCAACTGGGCTGCCTCTAGACTAAACAATGGATAAGCCGTTATTTATCTTGCACATGTTCATCTTGCAATTATCCAAATCAAGGATCAAGGCAAAGAGTAATGTGGCTGTGTAGTAGAGTAGCTCACATGTTCCTGGTTTTCTTTCCAGGAAAACTGAAGCCCTGGGATAAAGACTCAGTGCATGCCTTAAGTAATGATCAGACTGAGGAAGCAGTGCAAGATCCAATAGTTCAGATGTAGCAGGGATGCCTTCATTAGATTTTAAATGTGAAGTCTTTCCCATTTTAAAGTTGATGAGAAGTCTAATGATGATATATTACAGGAAAATCATTTTTCCCAGTGTTTTGTAGCAACAAGACAAATTATGGAGAAGGCTTGTACTCTAGTGCAGAATGGAAAGCTATTTGTGAATCATTAGTAAAAGAGACGATATTTCATTACATTGTTTGGACAATGTGCTGTCAGAAATGAGGAATCTTGGAACCCTTTGGGAAGTCTTCAGCATGCTCTTGGAGGGGACTGTGGAAGAAGCCTGCTGAAAATCTTGAAGCAGGAGTCACAGGCTTCAGCAGCTGAGCCAGAGTATGTCTGGTCTCAGAAGGGAAACAAGAGTTATGCCTAGAGTTTAAACTCCAGACACAGTGCCTGAAAGCTAATCAGTCTCAGAAAACATAAAAGCTCAACCAAGTAAAGCACAAGGAAATAAATCAGAGAATAGTTACAAGGGTCTGAATTTATTTCGGCTGACATGTTAAATGGAGGTATCTGAGGTGGGGCCCCTCTGCAGACAAGGTTAAATTGGGTTGAATTATTCCTTGATTACTTATGTCTCTGCCTTGACTCAAGAAGGAACCAGTAACGATACCTGGTGAGTGTCTGATGTTAGATCAAGTTTATCAAGTTCATTTTCTCATCTACAGATCTTCCATCTGAAGAGCTTTCTTGGCAAATACTTCAGCTTCCCTCTCTAAACTAATAATTCCATTCTCTCATTTTCTATTGAAACAGAAACGTGTATGATATGTACAAAATAGTACCAAAGTTATGAAGCAGCCTTTACATTACTTGCTCTGGTATGAATTATTCTTTTTTTACACTCCTCAGATCCTTTATTTTTTTCAGCTGTCAGATCTGGAGGATAATTCTGAATAGACTTAGAGAGAGGTGATTGAATTGCAAACTATTTCTCTTTGTGCCTACTTTTCTTCCTTTCGTTGTTTTTCTTTTTTTTTTTTTTTTCTCCAAAGAATAAAAATATTTAAGGATGTAGTTTAAAAGGGCAATGTATTAACTACCAAAGGAAATAACTTATTTCCAAGAGCTACTGTGAATAATAAAGCATTAGTTCACAGTTATAAGGATGACAACAAAATGAATTGTTGCAGGTAGATATTGTGATTAATGTTCAGCTTATGATACGCAAGAGGTGTTCTCCCTTGTGAATAAACTGTACTATAGTACAGGCACAAAGAATGGGAAGAAGTTGAGGTTTTACATAAAATGACTATCCTATCATTTTCCAAACGTTGAGTTTTAGTTTATAATTTGCTCTTTAAATGAAACAAAAAAAAGTAGCATTAAAATGTTAATGTTTTACCCTATATGCTTGTTTGTACATTAACTTCAATTGTACGTATACTTATTTGTGTTGTTATGGATTGAACTCGATGAGTAATATGATTATTTTACCAAGCAGCCCCACAACCTGTGGCACCTCTCTAAATTAGGCGGTGGCTGAAGAATTCAGAATAAACCTACTGGAAAGCAGAATGTGTCATTTTTTTTTCTCAAAAGCAGTGTTTGTGTAAAGTACTATGCGCACTGTGTGTGTGAGATATGTGCCTTTTTAGTTTTGTCATTGCAGAACAGGGGGGTAGAGCAGTGCAAGGATAAGAATCAATCTTTGCTGTTAAACTTGAGGCGTTTGCAAAATTTTCTTTATGGTACTTAGGAAAGAAATCAGAATTTTTTCAAATTCAAGTGGCATTTTAAATTCCACTTTGTGCTGCATTTTTGTAAATGACACTGGTGTTTGAAGTAAAAATCTTTTTTATTGTACAATTTTTGCTTATTGTAATCTGCTTATTGTAAAAAATAAACAAGAATTGTAAAAATGAATAAAAATTAAAGCAAACCTATATAGGTGCATACATAAAAATATATATTGAATGTGCCTGATAATATCTAGACTTGCACCAGGCAAAGACTTTAAAAGAAGCAGAAATTAAGTTATGGAAAAAGTGTTTTTAATAATAGTTAGAAGCGATATAACTAAATTAAACCTATTTAATTAAACTAATTTAAATTTAAATTGAAGTACTCCCTTTGTACTCATTCTCATCTTGCAGGCTGCTTGAAATTCAAATGTTGATGTAACCATTTCAAAGGCATGAAAGTAAACCTTCATATTCCAACTTTACAAGCATATCCCAATTCTCTAATGTGTGAGATTTATAGATAGCATTCACATGATCTTACATACAGGTATTTTACTCTCACAACATTGCTTCATTTCTTGATAGCTTGCTTTTTTACTCTTCCTCCTATACTCAGAATTGAGAAAATTACTCATACTTTCTCATTCAGATTATCAAAAGCCTGTGATATTTTATAAAACACAAGGTGGCTCAATAAAGTGAATTGGAATTCAGAAATCTACTGTTTCTGTACTTGTTTTCATAAATATTTTGTCTTTTGGAATATAAAAATAGGGAAGTATTCTTGGAATTACAGTGGGTCCAGTGGAGGTTACAATCCTTGATGATTAATTGTTCATAAATTCACCTTATTTTCTGATTAATGACTCAAGATGTTGATGTTAGTGTTTTATTACTCCTGCATTTTTACATATTTTGTGAATTACAGACAATGTTATCACCCTGTATTGCAAGCATAGTAAAAATACACATATTATTATTGCTCTTTCTTTGATACTGTTTATTATGCAGGCTTCTGAATGAATGATTTTATTTCTTTATTAATAAAAGCCCCTTTAACTTGCATGTAGTCAAGTCAGTGCCCAAACGTGGTTCTGACATAATCTCGACGTTAAAGATGTAATTCACTCTAGCTGATTGCTACAACAGTGTGTATCAATACCCATAACTAAAGATATGAAATGCTGTATTATAATGCTGAAAATTATACTGCAGAATATATTTATCAAATTTCAAACTCTTGGTAGGGGAACTGCGTTCCCAGTTATTATGCTGATAATGAAAAGAAAGAGATGACTGATTTTCAGTACTGATAACCTGCCAATTTCATAATCTCTCAATTACTGTTTTCCTATAAAATACTTTCTTTTTCTTTCTATTTTTCTTTTGGGGTATGGAGTAATGTTTCTACTGATGTGTTATAATTGGAACTGCTTAAGACTAAAAGCTGTGCAGCCACAGAAAGCCTATCAAGTAATGTCTGTTTTTTTTATGATGAGCTGAATGGATTTTGAAGATCAGAATTTGTATGAGTGTTATGTTTTGCAAAATAGCGGTGTCCAGGTCTTGCGTGTAGCCTCTATTGGAAGGAATACCAAGTTGTTCATGCTGTGAAGCCTTTCCCTCTGAACTTAGCAGGGATAATGAGAGCACAGCATAAAAGTATTGTGGGGTTGGCAAGTAAGGAGAAAGGAGAAACAACTAGATAAATAGCTGAGAAGTGTTTACTAAATTTATTTGTGAAATTAATTAAAGAAGTGTAACAATGATGGCTGTCCTAGAGTTTATATCCTTATAGCAGTATTTTTGTCACATGCTATCAAGGAGAAAATTTGAAGGCTGGTCAACAGCTCCAGTATGAGAATTGGAGCTGTAGCCCACGGGCTAGAGAAAAGGAGAAAGAGTTGGTGCCCTAGGAATAGTACATTTACTTTCTAAGAAAAAAATGAGGTAAAAAGAACATTAACTAAAGGATTCAGCTCGGAATGGTGACATGTCTGGTGACATGAATTAACCTCCATCATGCCACGAAGGGAGACTTTTTTGGTCACAAAATACAATTCAGACATGTCAGACAGCCACTGAAGTTTTCTCACAAGCCTCTGAAGACTTTGTGTCTTTTTAATACTTCTCCATTAAAACACTTCAGTAACTCAGCCAACAACTGTACATTCAGACAAATGTGCCAGGAAACTTACACGATCACATATAAACTATTTCTGAATGGATTCCTTGGGAAGTAATTGTATTAGTGAGTGAATTCAGAGTAAGTTGTATACTATGTAAATTAGTGTAGAGATTATTATAAAACCATAAGGTAAGATCAAGGGCAAGCAAGACAATGAATGGTTATTATTGTGGATTGCCTTTTAGAAGAATTTTACATGAATTTTACACCAGAGTTTGGCTTATCCCAAAACAAAAAGATTGTTACTTGGGACAAAGAGAGAAATTGATTGGTAGCAAGAAATTCTAAATCTTTCACAGTACTTGTTTGTTGTTTTCTTGTTTGTTTGTTTGTTTTAATCTAATTTATTTTATTTTATTTTTCAAATGACTGATCTTAATGGTTTAATAGTACAGCTTCAAATGAATTCTGGAGACAATTCAGAAATTCAAGATGGGCAATGATCTGATAGTTTACTGCCTTGCACGTTTAATTTTACCTGTTGAGAATATTTCCAATGTAGAATGCTACAAGCTAAGGATTAAGTTTTCTTTTCCGGGGAATTTTGATTTTTAGGGGATTAATTCTAATTTGAAGTCAATTTTTAGAATATTGAAAATTACTGCTAGTCTTCTAGGATTTTCCATATTCTGTGGATGAAAAATGTTGGAATGAAAATAATTCCAGGTTATGATAATCTTCTGAAAGTCAGCAATAGTAAAGAAGTGTAGCAAGTTCATAAAAAAGCAACACTTTTTCACAAATAATAAATGTAGCGTATCATGAATATTTCTGAAGCAACAGAGACAAGAAGGGTGCACATGAAGTCCACTGTTGAAACTGAAGAGCCTTACTGAATGAGATTCCATTTCCACTGGCCAGATTTCTGTCAGATTATATAAAGGCTAACTTCCAAGATGGCTCAGGATTTCACAGCTTGACTTCAGCAGAACAATATTGTAAGACCATTTGAGAACTATGCTTAGCTTTTTATGTAAATCACAATTTACCTATATCAAAATTTTCTAATAGACTTTGATAACTTCTGAAAAATAGTAAGTCTAGGTATGCCAAATTATGGAACAAGCAGATTTCATATTTATAGAATGAGTAAAATGAGATGGATTCAAATCGGGAAATTGCCAGATATAATAATGAATATCAGTGGAGAAAGTACTCTCTCTACACTTGCATCCTTGTGAATGCAGTGAGGGATAAAGGAGAGCCAGAAAAGAATGAAGACAAGTCCTTTTGTATGGACACTTCACAACCCTGGATGAAGCAGAATACCATGGATAGATTTGGAAAATTGATTCACAGAAGGTAACAATAAAATACTAGGTAATAACAGTACTAATAATCACTCATGCTAAAAGCAGGAAAGACTTTGGTATGAAAAGGAAATCTGTAAAAATGTGTGAACGTACCATCACTTACTTTTATATATATCTATTTATAAAATGTCCACTGATATATAATCTATGTAGTTGTTTTAAAAATGTACTTTATTGACAGCCTGAAGATTCAGAATGAATCTATGAATTCCGTTATGATTCCTGTTAATACTGTCCTGGCACATTTTTCATATTTTCTCAGTCAGATAATTGCACAGTTATCAGACTGATCTGATATGACCAGTACAGTACATAGATTAATCTACCTAATTTCTCTGGTTAAAGGGGTGTATTTGTTAAGTGTTGACTTTTTGTGAAGTTGCCATATGAAAGGAAATCTCCATCCAGAAGATATTCATACATTATTCATGTTACCTTAACATTCACATTTTTCCCCAGGAGATAACAAAACACGGTAAAATGACAGTACATTTATATGCAGTCTTTTTGTGCAAGTTAAATCTTATGTACTTGAGAATGAGCACAACATAAATCATAGCACAGTAGCGATATAAGCTTCTGAGCAAGTTTTATTTGGATCGCATGTTATGTGTGTATGTGTTCCTACAGTTCTGGACACGCAGAGCAGAGGTGTGTTGTTTATTTCCTTGAGCCTATTATGTTCCAGGTGAGAACCTGTCCAAGAAGTTTGTAGTCAGTGTGGACTTTCCTGGAATTTTAGAACAACTCAGATTGGAACAAACTTGGGAGGTTCCTTCTGCTGAAGGCAGGGTCTGCTACAAGGTCATGTAAGTTCTTGAAGATCTCCAGGGACTTAGTTTGCACAGCTCTGTGCAACTTTTTCTGATGATCAGCTATCCTCATGGGAAGAAATTGCTTGTATCCAATTAGAACTTCTCTTATTTCAATCTGATTATCTTATTTTGTCACTGCACTATAGTAAAGGGTCTGAATCTTCACAGATGGATCTTGACTTTTTGTACCAGCATGTAGGTCCATCTGTAGTGTCAGAAAAATGTTCCATAGCATTTGCAATAGTGAAACAAATCAGTTGAGTATCTTTCCTGACAATACTTTTAAATGTTTAAACAGAAACAATTCACATGGTTTATTGAAATATGATCATTGATCACATGCAGTCTTTCCAATGTGAGACTGTAATTTATCAGAAAGATAATGATACCTTTGTGATTAATCCTTTAATATATATATATTTTTAATTAGAAGAAGATCTATGATGTTTGCATGCTGATCATATTGCGTAATAATGAATTGTCTAAATCTAAATTATTTTTTCATTAAAATAAATCTGGAGAATGCAGATTTACTACTACATCATATTTCTTACATTCATGCTGTGAAATTAACTGAAAGAAATACTGCCTATTTTAGTTTTTCTACTGTAGCCACTCTAACATAGAATGGGATGGGGTAAGCTCTTCATCTTTTCCTTCTATTTCAAGAAGCTATAAGGAGATTTCAAGGAAAAATGAGTACGCTCACTCACAAGATTCAGGCTGTGTCTATGAATGAAAAAAGAAATTTATTTCATGACTTTTCTATCATGTTGTCAGATGCTTGTTTATTTTGTTGCTAATCATATTCTAATCATTTTAAAGTATTTTAAAATGTTAATATTCAAATTCCTATTTTTAGTAAGTACTACTGTTGCTACTGATTTTATTCCTTGTGATACTTTATGAACAGAGAAGAAAGTTGCATCTTCATATGAGTATTTGCACTACATAACTACATTGTGTGTTCTCTTACTTGTTTTTTCTCTCTTTTTTTGTCATAGTAAAAACGTCTGAACTTTTAAGTTCTTCTTATTCTCTACCTCATCATACTGTGAGCATTAATTAGCCTCAAGTACCTTCATTCTGTTTGTGGTAGAAGGGGGAATAGGAAAATTGTCCTTAGTTTCTCCTGTATCACTCACTGCAAATAGATATCAAGCTATTAATATCAAAATATTATGATGAATGGATTAATCATTTTATTTACATGTATTTACATACAGTTCAGTTCTGCTGTGAGATTATTTAAAACAGTTTTGATAAACATACATTGAAGCTGGAATTAGTCACTTCCTAAAGGCATGCAGATGGAATGTGATCAGTGTCAATTGTAAATCTTTTTAAGGAATTTTCAAGGCAGTAAGGGAGGGAGAATAAGGATAATCAGAGTTGACACAACCCATGGTTCTTCCCCGAATAAGCAGCCTAAATCTTTAAGGTAGGGATGGATTGCAACTTGTACCAGTCGTTTTGGGGATCATTACTTCTGATATGGAGATTTCCTTTGTGACTGAGTGTAAAATATGTATATTTTTCTTTCTTTTTGACATTAGTTTTGAGAAAACATACAATGAAATCAGCTTATTTGTATTTGAAGATGAGGTTAGTTTTTTGTCCCTATGTGAGTATCAGCATTCCTTCATCTTTTCAGATGTTATGTATTTCAGCTGTCATCTGGAAGATGCTGTAGAATATTGTATTATGATGTTGAAAAATCTTGCAAGAGAATGAAAGAAAGAGAAAAAACTTTCATTAATACTGAAAAAGAAGGCTGTGTATGAGTAGACAGAATTTACTGATGGCACAAGTTTTTCAAGGTAGTAAAAAGTAAAGACTGAAGATAAACCCTAACATTCTGTAATTCTGTGAACCCAAGGAAAATATTACAATATTAAGCAACTGCAGAAAAATAGCACATGGAATGCAATCTAGATAAATGTGAATTGTTGCACATGGGCAATTCTAACTTTACATATGTGATGATAAATTTCTAGATGACAATTATCACATATGGGAGTATTGAGTTATATTTGATAGTTCTATGAAAATTTCAGTTCATTGCTCAATTACAGTCAGAACAAAAAGGTGAATCAAATATTTCCTGATTAGGAAAGGCTTATACAATAAGGAAAATAACATTAACATGCATATGTAAAAATTTCTTGTGTAGTATTATCTTGAATACTGTCTGAATTTTACTCCCACTCTTTTAAAAGCATGTAGTGAAACTGGAAAAATTCTGGAGAAAAACAGTAGGTATGTTTGTACAGAGAGGTTAAACCTTCAGCCCGTAAGATAGATAGATGAAGGTAGATAGGATGGAGATTATGTAGTATGATTGTAATGGAAAAACTGAATTTGGAGTGATTGTCCACTAGCTTTCCATATTCAAGAACTGAAAACACTCAGTAATGTTTAGATGAAACAGGCGTGGAGTGGAAAAAAAAAAAATAAAACAACATAAGGTAGTCATCTTTTTCTTCTTGTATGTAACAGAATGAGAAATTTTTGCTGTAAAATGGCATTTCAATAACTGACTGGACAAATTAATGGAAGAAGAAGTGCTATTACATACCAAACAGTAATTTTAGTTCTGGCAGTCCATTACTTCATAATTGCTGGATATAGGAAACACACATTAAGGAAGTAGCATTATGTCCTTGCCCCAGTAATGCACTTTTTGACTGACATTGACTGTTGCCTGCTACTGGAGGCAGGAGACAGACAGACCTTGGCAGAACCATCATCTGTAAGATATGATTTTAAGCAAGACCTGTATCAAACCACCTTCTTGCGTATTTACAGTGCAGCTTTTTTTTTCTTTTAACAGCTTCTCTGCTAAATGGAAAGTTCTGGGCTTAAACTTAAAAAAGAAAGAAAGAGAAAAAGTCAGTGTTATGAATTTTTTTTTTTTCAGATGCTAGGAAGTAATATTTATAAAATTTGTCAGAAACTATGTATTAAAAGTAAAATTTCTAAAATACAAACTTGCTAAGTCTACCTTTTGTGATGATTATTGATTCTTCTTCTTTTTTTCTCTGTCAATTTGAATGCCTAGTAAAAAAAATTTTTAGAAGCTATATGCTTAAATATTTATAATTAAGACACTAAAATTCCCCAATTTTCAGAAGTACAGCCTCCCTCAAGTAGTTCAGAGAGCTCAGTCTTCCTCCTGATATTTTAAAAGTTTAATCTTTCCAGGGATCACTCTACAGATTGCTTAGAGTTCTCCCTCCATTGTGTTCATGTCACATTCCCATACTAATTCTCTTCTGCATTTACGTTAACACATGCACTTTGTATTTGATTCTGTTCTACTGAAGTCAGTAGATATTTCATTTGTGACTTCATCAAAGCAGAAATGAGTCACAGGCAAAGCACATAGAATCAAAGAATATCTCATGTAAGAGGGGATCCATTAGGATTGTTGAGTCACAACCCCTGGCTCCATGCAGCACCAAGCCAAACCCTCTCTGAGGGCAGTGTCCCAGTGCTTCATGAGCTCCAGCAGCTTGGAGCTATGCCCACTGTCCTGGCCCACAGCCTCTGAAGTAAAAAAAAAGAAAAATTTATAATAGTTTCTGAATCTTTTTGCTTAAGCGATGTTGCTGAAGGATAGTGGGAAAAGGAACAGAGAATAATTGGGGTAATCTTCTACCCTTTGTAGCCAGAAGTGCCTTTCTGCAAAACATTTGTGCACCCTGAAGTCAGGAGAAATAAACTGCCTTGGAAGAGGTACAAGGCTAAGGATCAAATAAAGGATCAAATCTTTATTTTTCAGCGAACTGGAACCATAAAAGATGGAGAAATTGTGACTAAACTTTAATATCATTAAGCCCCTTTTTTTAATTTTTTTTTTTTTTTCTGAGGTAGATGAGCAGGTGAAAATGATTAGTTTTGTATAACAGTGAAAACATATATTTAGAAACAGATTTTAAAACTGTGTTGTACTAATGAAAAGTTTCCACTATTACCAGCAAGTATTACTGAATGCTTCTTCGATGCATAGATAATATTTCCTAGAGGAAGTACCAGTAAGTGATCATGGGTGAAACATTCAGTAATTAAGATTATTTTCATGATTTTCATGCAAACTGCTTGTGCAACTTAATTTAGTTCATTTAATATTGTTAGGCTATTTTCAATTTTCATTAAATATTGTTATGCTATTTTCAGTTATCTGTACATTATATAATAATACTTATTGAATCATAGTAATATATGTAGTAACATATAGTATATGTAGTAACATATGTATATATAATATATGTGAATAACCATAAATGGCAGTCAGATTTTACAGTGATTATGTATTTATATATACCTAGAAAAGTTCTTGATGTGACACCATTTAAAAACAATAATACACTATATTAAGTTCAGCAAATTGCTGAAAAATCAATTCATATAAATGCAGTAACCAAATGACTACTGATACTCATTCTTACACATCTTTATAGTGATATTTAAATTTAATTTTCTTTGGGAAAAGAAATTGATCTGTAAATTGGGCAAATTCTGATTGATAACTTTGACATATAATGTTGTACAGAGAGTACAAGGATCAAAATTGTTAGCCATGTACTGTAACTTCTAAGTCTACTACAAGTATTTATCTTTGGTCTGCAAAGAGTATGAGGAAATTGATTTCATGAACATCAATTCACTGCTTATTTTTCAGCTCAACAGAAAGCTTTTTAATGAGTGAAAGGAAATCAATTGATAGTGGTAGCCTCTCTAGCCTCCTTAGAGATTATCTACCCCTGGAAACTAATCCGTGAAGATATATTTGGACTTCAAGAATTAGTGTGACTTGACTTCATGAATTAGTGTGGTATCATAACTGACTTAATCCATCATTTCGTAATAGATATATGGAATATTTGTTCCAACTTCCTGGTTGAAGTCTGAAAAATACACAATTTAAGAAATAAAGCAGTATACTTTAAAAGAGTGATGAGTCGGTAAGATTTTCAGTACACTTCAATATTCAAGTAATTTTCATTCTTATTGCAGTGTTTACTGTAAGCATTGCTCAAATTTCTGTCATCACACATCATCTCTTTTCTATCTGGATATAAAATTCTCCTTTGTAGTATCAGCATCTCTATATTTGTTCATTTTATGAATATGTTTTATGTACGTATGTTGATCACTCCAGAAGTAATGTCTCCAGTTTATTTCAATAGAAATTACAAGTAGAAAGAGCACAGTAACACTACTTGAATGAGGAAATTCTCAGCTATAAAACACTATTTTTCAATATAATCACCATCATTATTTGATTTATTTATTTTAGCTTATTAAGTTGGTCTTCATCTTGTGATGTGACATGGCTGTCCAGAACATGATTTGTTTTTCATGTTGTTGTCACCATTGCAGAAACACACCAACCACTACCTCAGTGTGCTCTCATCTACTCGTTGGTCTCTGCAAATGTTTAGTTGGCATTGATGAATGTCTGTTGGCGCTACTTCTTCCACATCAAAGAATTCAGTGCTACACCTTTGCTTCAGTGCACTTCCATGTCAGACACCATTCTGTCAGACTGCTCTCTGCTACCATCTATCACATAGCAACAAAACGTAAGAGAACATTGGTGCAAGGGTTCAACTTCTACTGCCATACCACCAGCATCTGCCTCCGATGGAATGGGCCAACATCATAAAATAGGAGGCATTAGTGTCAGAGCATCTCAGCTACAATGCATATATATGTAAATACAAGTATTTAAATGGGATACATTTTTAAACTGGAAGATATGTTTATTTAAAACATCTTTGCTGTTTAAGTTGTTGAGGTGCATCATTGAATGTCATGCTCAGGAATATGGTAAAAGAAGGGAAAGGATGCTGGTTTAATCTGATGAAAAGTAATAATAATAATTGAAGCAACATACAGGCAACTTGTGTAGTACCAATGTCAGAATTATTGAGCTCGAAATCTGATCAAAGACAGGAATTATTGAAAGAAAGTGTTTTAGAAGTGGAAATTCTTCTTTGACAAGTCAAGACAAGACTGCAATAACCTTGACTTAGACGTGGAATCAGAATGATTAGAGTCAGTGCAAGTATCAGACCCATTCCCTGACAACAAATAAATGAAGGTGTCGAGTCTCATTTTGATCACCTTCAATAATGACCTTGAATGCATGCAAATGTGAAATTTGCTCAATGGGGACTCTGTAGCAACTCTGCGATTCAACTGTGAAATTAGAGAAGCTTGTATTTAAACTGGAATTTCACACCTGCTGAACTAGCAGTCTGTTTCTGAGTTACAATAGGAAGGAAAGAAGCACTTTAGAAAGCAGGTTTTCCATTTGTTTATTCGAAATAATTTCTTCTTTCCTCAGTAAAGACTAAGTCAGCTAGAAGTAAATCTAAACCCTTAATTAGGGGGATCTGAGGCAAAATGACGAAGGTGTATTTTATTTAAGAGATACATTAAATATATTTTTAATTTTTCCCTGTGGAATTATATACCACAGTCTTTGAATATGCTGAATAAGAACTTAGAGAAACATCATACATATGCTTATTGTTCTTGAAAAGAAAACAACTTCTTCTGAAAAGTAAAAGGCTTGTTACAATTACTGAATTAAAGAATAACAGAGATCTACTTGATTTCATAGGTGAATCCACATAGTTATTTCTTGGTCTCTTTGTAGACAGGATATTTTTTACAGTAGAATGGAGTGTACATTAACTGAGGACTACTATAGTGGCAGCCTATCACAAGCACTTTCCAAGGTAATCAGTATTGGCTCTGTAGGCAAACAGTGCATTTGCAGCAGGGAATATCATATAGAATTGCATGTTATGAAGCATTTTTTGTGAAGCAGGAACTGGCATTTTCTGATTACATGGAATTCATGGAATTGCAGCATTTCCTATTGTGGCCACCAACTGCATCCACGTTCCACATTTAGTTAGCTAACGATGTAAGTGGCTGGGAAAAAATAAAATTTCAACAATTCTCACTGACAGTATTACTAGGAGGAGTGATGTAACATTTTTCACAAACAGGCATCCAAAAATTTAATCTGAAAGTGTAATTTCTCAGTGTTTTGTGACACCATCATCTTTGTCAAGCATCTAATCAACTTGCTAAAAATTTTTCCAGATCCCATTGCATGTAACAGTGATAGAGATGTAAGCTTCTGCATTTCACTGGTCTGTAGAGTACACTTTATTTTGTCTGATGATATTTCAGTTATTAATTGTGTAATTATTGCAAGCTAAATGTATTTCAGTGTGGTAGTGCAGAATCCAGAGACTCAGTCTGGAAAATGCCTTAGGCAGATGCTTATCTTCAGACTGATGAGGTCTGTTAGCTTTGATAAAACTAAACTTCTCTAAGTCAGTTGCTGGTCTGGGGCCATAGACTCTGTAATTGAGAAGGAATTTTATATTTAATTTTTTATCCATTTGTAAAAGTTTTTGATTAATTTTGATGAATTTTGTTCTTTTACACAAAATTATCTTTGTTTAATGCTACTGATTTCCTAATGTAATTATCTTCATTGCAGGCTTCATTAATCATGTTCAAAATACTTTCAGATATTCATGCATAATTTCTGTGTATTAATATTACTTGGTTATTTAAATTTATTTGATGTCTTTAAATATCACAGGATACTTACCTGTATATGTGTCCTGAGTAAAAGGCTACTTTAATTCTCAAACTTAACTATACTTAGATTTTTATAAGTCTTAGCTATAATGAATTGTCTTGGCAAAGTGTAACTATAGTGAATGCACTTCCCTCAGAAGTCAGTGAGTCTGCTGAAACCTCTGCTTCTAAAAGCTTACCAAGGAACAGTAGACAGAGACCATTCACTTGTTACTGTTAACATTAGTTTGCATCAAAATTTATTTCAAAAATTGTATTTGTGAGAAACCAGTAGCAAGTAGATAAAATAGCAGTGGCATTTGAAAATGAAATAGATTATTTGAGGGTAAAAAAAATATGATCCCCCTCTTGTAAACACAAAGTTTAGCATTGGTTAGAATGTCACAGCTTTTGGGCATGAAGCATGTATGATGAAGCATGTATGATTTCTGTATACTTGTATAGTACCTATCATAATGATTCTAATTGACACCTATAACTCCTGCATTAAACAAATAATTATATTCATGTCAGGAAATGGGTACACTTTACTAGTCTTAGGAGACAAGAACATCCTGAGTACTTCTACTACTTCCGATACATTGTAGTAAGTCCTGATCATTCTCCATTAAGCTAATTAATTACTGCATATATAAATAATTGTTAAACAGGATAAGGGGAAATGGTTTTAAACTGGAAGAGGGTAGATTTAGACTAGATGTTAGGAAGAAATTCTTAACTGTGAGGGTGGTGAGAGCAACACCAAGAGGTGTTCAAGATCAGGCTGGATGAGGTTTTGAGCAACCTGGTCTAGTGGGAGGTGTCCCTGCCTATAGCAGGGAGTTGGAACTACATGATCTTAAAGGTCCCTTCCAACGCAAAACATTGAATGATTCTATGATAAATTATTAGGCAATTCTAGTACCCATAGAGCTGGTAATAACTTAGAAATTTTTGAGAAGTTATAAGATAATATGCCTTGAAAGGCATTCTCATAATCTCATAGCCTATGTTGAAAAATTTCAAAATTCACTCGGAGAATAGTTAAGCCATTTAATTGTTAGATTTTACTTCTGTTGATTTTTATAATATACAAATATAAAACTAACATGTGGTTTTATAGTTTAATACCTAACATGTTCCTTTTTGACTTTAATTGTTCTTTTCTCTCTACTAACATACTTAGCCACAATCCATATCCCCCGTTAGTTCAGTTAGAGATTAATGCATTTAGTGTAGTTAATGATAAGTGATTAAGAAATCTTCCTAGGAACTGTAAATATATTTCTAAATTGTCATTTAAATGCTCTTTAAATATTCATTCATTAGCTCCTGCATATTTCACGTGCTTGAATTAGAGGCAGGGAAGTAGGCGGGTACATTTTCTCCTTAAGGTTTCATTCCTTCATACCCAAAAATATGTCAGGAAGGAAACTGCACATCAGTAAAGAAACCCAAGGGCATTTTGAAATAAAACAAGGAGTTCTGTGCTAGTGCAGTATTCAAATTTTCCCCATTTCAGTAGTAATCTTCACAAAGATTTCCATTTCAATTATTTGTTTTCCTAAAATGAGTTAATTGGAAAACTCTGCAGGATTATGGCAGAAGGCTGCTTTTATTCTCATGAGAATGGGTATATTCATTTGATAATTTTGTTGGTGTTCAATTCTAAAGTGCTTTAATTCTAAATACAAAGTGTAGTATCTGACCCATACTGTTTGTTCACTTGTATATAAAATACCAAAGTAGAAGAGGCAATTTTTGTTGCTTATGGCTCTTTTGACTTATGACTATGTCTGGGTGAATGGTTCATCCCATCAAATCTGAACCTAGCTAATAAAAACAAGATTGTTTTTGTTCAGCAAATTCTAATGCCTTGGTATGTATTAGACTTACTCTGCTGAACTATTCACCTCCTCTTAATCATTAATCAATTTAGCGACAGCTTAAACATAGGAACAACTTTTTTATGACATTCTTATCATGCCTTTAATAGCAGAGATCAGATGTTTCAGAGCGATGCTTTCCGGAAAAGGTGCTGTTCTGCAGCTTTTGTCTTCCTTTCCTTTTATGTGTTTCAGGGTATATGGTCAACACTGAGAAATAGGATGCTTAACTGTCAGCCTTTATAAGTCAGTTTTCAAGACACTGTATTTCCAATTTACTGCCATATAATTTGCTGATGGGAGAAAGCTGCTATTGTTTGCTACACTGCCCAATAAAATACAAAAACAGAGTTTTATGTCAGTTTCTACTTCTTTATGGCAATGTTTTAATTCTGTGATCAGTGTTAGTTGAAGATCATCACTGCTGTATTAATTTGTGGGAGACGATACTAAATATATGTATTTAGGCTAGGGAGCACTTGTTTAAATATATGTAACTGCAGAGTTAAAATGTGATGTCCTATTTATCTATCTCACTATCTCTCTATCTCTCATCTATCTGTCTGTCTGTCTATCTATCTATCTGTCTATCTATCTATCAAATAGTCCTTTTGTTTGCAATTGGAAGCTTTCCAGTTGGGAAACATGCATAACAAGATGGCTGCAGCTATCACTTTGTGAAGTTTTTATTGAATGTAATGTTGCTTTTGGAACTAAAAAATTTAAACAAAAGAAACAGGAATAGGGAAATATGTTTTGCTATAATGAAAAGAATTATTATTCTAATTTCTAATAAATATGTTCATTGTATGTTCTTTTAAAAGTTAAAAAGTAGATCTTGATTTCCAGCTGCATTCACTGTAGCTTCAGCTGAGAGATGCAGGAGTGTGGAAGAGCTGCATGAAAACAAACTTTTATTTTAATATGAGATCATAGCATTATTTATTTTATATTTTAAATAGAGGAAAAAACCTGCACAACATTATTTAAATACTTTAGTTCCACCTAGGCTTAGTCAGGGAGTAAGTATATTGTCTGTATACTGCATCACTGACTTATATTGCTTATAGAAAGATGAGTTTAGTAATTAGAATTAAGGATGAAGAAAACCACTTCAGGTACTTCTCAAATAGATGTATTAGTCTGTGTTCATCATATGTAAAACACATAACACTGTAGTAGAAACACTTTCATATCATTTCTTCAGACTGATTTGTGTAATTCATTTTTGACTTAGTTACCCATGAGTAAGAGAGAAATCCCAGATGTACACGCATGAAATCTGTGTGCCAAACTGTGCTACTTTTTCTGAAATACGGAGTTGAAACTAGTATCTATTATTAAGAACATGAAAAATTGAAGGTTGATTAAAATAATCACTAGTGCTTCTTGAATATTCTTGGTTATATGGATGTAGGCCAAATTTACTGCTTAGCTTTGAAAACAGCTGTTAATTTTCTAATGGTCTTTTCCTGTTTGCTCATTTGAAAAGTATATGAGTGATTCAGAAATATTATTGAGCTTATGTTCACACAATTGCAGCAAGATAAAAGGATGCTATTATCCTAATTTGTAGATGATGATCCAAAATGCAGAGAAGCCACTACTTTGTATGTTGCACATGAGACACGTTGGATATGATTTTTGTAGCTTTTGAAGCTCTCAGGGCACGGGTTGGATCTCAGTGTCTCAGTTGCAGCTGTGAGCACTTGGCAATTTTGGGAATCAGGTGTTTTGTAATGGTGTGTACACCTAAGTCTGACTGATGGACAGAGGTCACTGTTGAGATCATTGCTTCAAATATCTCAGCTGTCACCACACAAGAAGGGGCTCTAAGCCATTTTTTTTCAAATGCTTAACCATGGAACTGCTTTTTCTGCTCTTTTGGTGCCGTGCTTTTTAATTCCTATGACAAGTGAAACATACCTGACAGAAAACTGTTTCTTTTATTTTGTAATGATTAACATTTACCTGCAAAGGGAACTCTCTCTTTGCAGAAACTGATTCAAGACTCTGTGAATAACCTTTTTGCCTTGAAACTAATGGTTGTTGTAGTAAAGCTGTGGACAGTTAATGTATTTGAATACAAGCAGAGACAAACTATAAATTCTGGTATTTTCCCCTGGTTCTGAGGCGTAGCTGTGCACTGTGGAGTATTTCTTTGTGTTTTTTAGACTTAACAAAACATCCAGCTTATACAGATTTTTCCTTAACTGTCTTGATCAGACAACAGAATAGTACACCCTACTTGTACATGTGTATTTGCAATGTGATGCTCCTTTCCTCTGGGTTATCAGACACTGGCCTCAGTAGGACTTGTTCTGTGTTGCATAGTAACTCTTAGGCAATATATTCCTTCTGCTTAATTTGCAAAAGGAAATAGGAACTGGAAAATCTAGTATGTGAAATGTATTTATGTCCAGCAAGGATGCAACTCCACAAAACTGGAACTTCTTCAGTACCTTTACCTGATGCATTGTTGTTCCACAGAAGCTCTCTGTTCTGTCTCTCTGTGTACGGTTGCCCAGATTAGGATCTTTTGGTGGCACATTCTATGTATACATCAAGGATTTCTATAAAATCTGATGAATTTGTTAGATCCATGAGCCTCATCTCCATGTGAGGCTTGAATAATGCCAAACATTGATCTGGGCACATCAGTTTACTATCTTAAGAGTGGTGTTGCTGTGCATGTCAGCTGTGCAGCTTGATGCTGTATGATGATTTGATGCTGCTTTCCTTTCAGCTGTTTTCCATGGTCTCTTGAGAATCAAGTGAAAGTCCCTGTGAGAGAGGACTGCAATGGGGCAAATGTATTGCTAGAAGAGTCAGCATCACTCTTGGCTTATTCCTTGAGAAGTGAAGCTGTACAGAAATGCTTTGGGAAGAGAATAATTCTGGGATTAGTGCCTACATTCCCCCCACCCCTGGAATCTGAGGAGACAAAAGGAGTAACTATCCTGCCTTAATTAGGCTCCTTGTTGCCTCTTTGTTCCTAGGTAGCAGAGAGGGAATATGGATGTTTTGACCTACATCAGAGCTGATTGCAATAGCCTAGTACTGCTCTTCTCTTGAGATGAAGTGATGTAAATATATGTTTTTTCTCTAACAATTCCTTCATCCTACAACTTAAAACTCACTACTGTACTCACTGGGTAGTATTAAAAAGCAGAACACGTTTTCAACTTCCTAAATATTCATCTCTAATTGAACTCCAATGAAAAAGGAGAAAAAAATGTCATTTTCTTGACTAGACAATAATATTTCTGACTGTAAATGTATATTTACACATAAACCTCAGAAGTAATACTTTCTAATGTCTTTCACTAGGAAGTAAAAAAACAAAACAAGACAGAAACAGTCCCTGACAAACAAATAAATAAATAAAGTAAAACAAGCACAGGTGGCAGGAAAGCTTATTCCCACAGTGGTGTAATTGATAATTTGTGGATTTTTTTTCCTCTGTGAAGCCTTCAAGACAAGCAATTCCTTAGCGTATTGCAGTAGCATGCAGTACAGATGTAAGGGAAAGCTAGGTGTCACTCATTAAGGAATCCTGTTGGTATGACTGACACATAAAGCATATTTTTTTGCCATTCTGATGCGTGCTTTCTTGCGTATGGATATCTCAGAGACAAACTATTGGAGTAAACCCATTCTATTGTCATTTAGTGAGGAGTTATTTATTTTAATGAAAGCGATCTGTCTTGTGTGCAAACACTAGCCTTAGCTATTTGATATGCACAGAAATTCAATCAGATGCTTAATTACATCTTAACATGAGTTCCAAACAGCTGGCTAATTCCCTTGTTTCTGATTAAAGAGATTACAAAAATAAAATTTAACATTGCATTTACATACAGCTCTAAAAGGAAACACTTGCCCATAAGTTTTAGTCATTTAGGAAATTCATGTCTGTTCAACACTAGGGATCAAAGCTTTTATCATGATGAATTACAGAGTGACAAGAGATTAAAAAAAAAAGAAGAAATAGCAAATGGAATATGTCAAATGTTCTGCTTGTTGATTATGTTAGTAGCTTGAAGATGGGAGTCTATAGAAATATGCACAAAGTATTTTGTTTCTTACTTCTTGTTTTCCTTTTTTGGGTAATAAAAGTATAGAAGTTAAGATTGTTCACTAACCTTTCCCATCCCATGAATTCAAAATACTATTTTTCAAACAGGATTGGTCTGAGTATAAACAGTAGTTACAGTTTATTTATTAACTGTCATATACTAAGGTAAAATTTCTGTTGTGTTCTGCCTAGTTTAGTGTTCAAGTGGTTTATCTTTTATTCATTTTATATTCAGTTTTTAATCAAAAGTATAGTTATTCTAATGTCAGAGTGTTTGACATTTACATGTATCTTCAGTAGTGGTGGTATAAAAATTCCCTGAAACAAAGCCAGATACACTCTGTGTAGCTGTAATTTTTGTATCAATGCATGCAGCAGAAGTGAAACCAGTCTGAATAACTGCAAAAAAGGAAGTAGGATATAGATTCCTAATGTTGTCATGTAGGCTTAATGGAGATTCATTTGAATGCATTAAAAAGCTATTGTTCTATGTAGAGAATTCATAGGAAAACTTTAATATATAAGAATTGTCAATTATATAAAAATAGAAAATATAAGGAGCTGCAGACAGTGATAAGAAGCTAAATGAAGTGTATGCATGGCTCTCTGATGCTGAAGGTTAGGAAGAAATATACCTCCTCCTTTTAGCAATAAAGACTGTGTTTGGAGTGATTCTGACACTACTCTCACTACTAAAAAATCAAATGGGACATATTCAAGTCTGTTGAGAGAAATAGAACATAAAATGAATGAGAGGCTGTAAAGAATGCGCAGGTTTCTCTTATACTGGAAACTGGAGAGTGACAGATATCACATCCATATCTTACAGATATCTGTGAGTAGGGGAAACTATTGACCTCCAGATCATACACTTCAACCTAAAATAACAGTGAAGGGGAAGACCTGGGAGGCTATGACCAGACCAACCTTAGCAGGAAAATCTGTTTGAAAAAGTAAAACTCTTCCTTCTTGTTTTTTTTACAAACATTACAAACAAGTAAATAAATGAGCATATTAAGAAGTTCATATCTGACATTTCATTTAGACTCTGCTGAGATTAAAAAAAAATCTCCTACAACACATAGCAAATATACCAAATAATCATGGGAAGTGAGCTGTAAGATTTACATTGTATCAAAAATGAATTTAGATACAGGTTATAAGAACTGAGAATAAGTGACCAGATTTCACTGTCTACACCGCCTCTTGCCCCCAAAGATCAAAAAACAAAACAACCAGAATGTGATGTCTACCTGATAGCTTCTTTTCTGAATTATCCAATGCCAGAATAATGGGACTGTGTCAGGGCAAAGGCTCAGCTAGTCTTTTACTGGCTGATTGCTTGAAAAAGAATGGCAATAAAATGTCATTTCCCCTCACATGCAGGTTAGGCAATTTCAGATGAAAGGTTGTACTGAATAATGGTGTTTAATAGTCCTTAAAGGATTTTTTTCTTCCATTAATTGACATAACCTCTTTGGACTGCATTAGGGTCAAGAGTCCACTTCTCCCTGACCAGGTTCTTTATGATGTTCCGCATATGAAAGTTTTGATATCTAATAACACCAGATTTTCTTATTTGATGTTATCTGACCTTACGTGGGATTTTGATTTAGCAGTTTTGCAGCGTTGCATGTAAATCAAAATACAAGTACACTTAGCAGAATATAACGGTGGCAATGGATAGCTGAATCACAATACAATGGCAGAATGTCCCTGGCTGCTGGGAGGGAGTATGTGGGTTCAGACCAGCTCCAGGCCTCTGCTCACTTCGAAGTACTTCTTGTAATTTGTTCCTTTTTCTGTAGTCTGTGTTGAACTGAACCACTTATTACCCTGTACCTCACCAGTCTTGCTAGCTCAGGAGGATATTTGCACTCTTTTGATTAAGTGTGGGATGGACAGGTACAAAGCTGATTGATACACTCAGCTAATATAGGTGGGCGTTTGTCTAGCCTAAAGGCCACCCTCTGACCCTTCCATGTTGCAGTGAGTTCAACCGTCAGCAGCAGTCTGTTCATGAGTATGAGCCATGCCTCCTCTGGAGCCTCTTTTGTTACTGTAGATATACAGTGATAAGTCACTGAGTTTGCTTTTGATGTTCACAGGATATGGTGGCAATGAGGGAATAATTTAAGCATACATTATATGAAAAAGAATTTATTTTGTTGGTCATCCGGAGAAAAAATGCAGTTTTTATACTAAATCAAGAATGTCATGGGGAAGGTTATTTTAAAAGTTTTAGACAGTATCAAATAAAATGATGTACTTCCAGATTAAAACCACCTGAAGGGTCCTAGGCTACCGTATCTTTCCTCATGCAAATGTTGCTACCTCTCTCCCATTGATTTTGTTGCTCTTTCTTGTATAATTTCTATTTCTGCTGTGTACTGCCTTTGGTTATGTATGGTATCCAAGATGTGATATCTTAGTCTGCGTTCCGGTACTTAACGCACCTTCCCTCTTAGCCTAGCTAAGACTATTGGCTGTTATTTCCACATCACTGTAACATCGTCTTTTCTCTTGCAGCTCAGACCACTTAGTACCCTACTGCAGAATCATGTGATTCTTAGGTTGGAGGGGACTTTAAAGATCATCTATAAATTCATTCAGTAGAAATACTGAAGATAAGGGGAAAGTAGAAAGCTTTATTGATACCATTGAATGAAACAAAACAAAAGTAGTACAAAAGATAGCTTAAAAAACCTGTGTCCCTAGTAATGAGAAAAACCTGCTCCAGATAATGATAAAATTATATGTTTATTTTCTTATCAATTAATTGCCTCTTTTGTAAGCTAAACAGATCATGGCTAGTTAATCTTTTTCTGGTCAAAACTTGTTAAATATCTTTTCAGTGATCGAGAGAATTACTCTATAGACTATTTAAGGGTTTATGCATCAGAACAGAGGCTTAAAATTACTGGTAAGAAGCAAGGATGGCTGTGAGCTCTTAGTATAGAGTTCATACACTGAGCCATGAAGAATTCCTTGAATTCTTATGAGGACCAAGATGTGCTCAGGGAAAAATACAGTGGTGTGAACTCTCCAAGTGAGAGAAAGAGATAGGAAATGATCTCTGGAGACTGATACAGAATGTGTGGGCCAGCTGGTGTCTGAAAAGACTGAGAAGGTTAGCAGAATTGTTGGACTCTTTTAATCGCATCCATTAGTTTCTTTACATGTTTCATTAGGGCTTATATATTTTTTCTGTCATATTAGCTATCCACCTACATGCATGTTTCAGACACCCAGTGACACCTGACTGAGCTCCAGATTTGCATTGACTCCACTTTGCATTCCACATACAGCTTTCCTAGATCTTTTCTTATTGTAAGCATATTAACCCTCTCCCTTTTCTCTCCACACACCTGTTAGCTTAACTTATTGTTTGAAGCAGCAGCTAGTACAAGACTGGAAAAGAAGCCTTCTCTAAGGTTCGGTACCGCTCTAAGCTTTGGTTCTCTTTGGAATTTCTGTTGAAATAGAGGAGGAAACATTATAAAATAAATGCAATATTTTAGGTTAACTGAGAAGCCAGCGAAAGCATATTGACTTAATGAAAGTGTAGTGTATCAATATGGTCAAAGTGCTTTAATCTTGAATTGTTTTACTGCATCATAAAATGATCATAATTAGACTGTTAAAGTTGGTATCAGAGTAGAAGTCAGTACTTAGTAGGAGTCAAGAAATAGTAGGACAACTCAGTAGACCCAGGAACATTAGTCATTCAAATTTGTAAAGAAGGGTTAATTCTGGCTTTATGTGACTTCTGGCTAATACAACGGATGCTAGGATGGAAGACTGTTTTGATTATATATTTATGGTACATTTAATTGCAGTCTTCATTAAATATATCCATATATACTCAACTGGTGTTGATTTGTAGTAAGAGTTGTAACTGTGGTAGGATTCCAGAGTCATCATAGAAAATATATTTCCTGGTTGGTTGGTTGTATTTTTTGCCTATTTTTCTAGAGTGAATGTTTAATTATTAAAAACACAGTGTGCCATTAATTACGCCCAGTATAGAAGAAGGATTTCCAAATGTTTTAAATGCTGCATTTCTTATTTCTGTAGATAGTATGTAAACTAGTCTCTGTCATTGCTGATTGAGAAAGTAGGGCATTCTTGATCTTTTATATGGTTATATTCAGTTACTAGGAACATCATTACTACAAGTGTTATATTATACAACAGTGAACAGTAAAAAATGTAGTTGTCACTTCTGTTGAATACTATTTTGGGCAAAATAAAGCCACTAGTCATAGAGTGTCCTGAAGCCTTCAACTACATTTGTTATGATGAAGTATTTCCCTGGATATTGCTTGTTTTGAAACTGGACTTCAATATGCTATCCAGAGTACCAGATAAAAATCACTAGAGCTGTTTGTGTGAGGAAAAACATAAGATCAAGTTAGGCCGCAGCTAATACTGTAATGGAGTTATGGGAACTTAAAAATTGACTAATGAGCAATATATATCTATCCACAGTGCTGCCCTAATTCCCATAAAATAAATAAGATAATGTTGGCTTTGATTATAAAAATTTTGCGAGAATGAAAAAGGATTCAAAAAAGATCATTTAGTTATTAAGTTCCAACAAAATGTATCTATATGTGTGTATTTTAATGCAAAATGCTTGAAGTATTAATGCCCTTGTAGCCAGTTCTGGAGTTTCTGGCAGTTCAACTAAATGTGATTCTAAGCGTGAAGTAGTTCAGGGAAAAGTGAAGATAAAACTGAGCTTGGAGTACATCTTGTGTTCATGGCAGTGTAACCATTCAAGCCGTAATCCTGAATATGGAAATGTAAGTGTGGAATCATTCTCAATCGAAGAAATGTTTATGTGCTTTAGAAATGTTAAGATTACTAGTAATGGTGTTGCAATGATAATGTCCTATGGTGGGAAGGGGCATTTTGCTGTACTCATAGTCTCCACTTAAAAAATTCAACAAAATTTGTGTTTCAAATTTTACTTTTTAAAATAAAATTCATTTAGAAGCAAACTTACATAGACATACAGTCATAGATTTGGCAAAAAAAAAAAAAAGAAAAAGAAAAAAGAGAAGAATGGAGACCACAAATTTTAAAATTATCATTGTAAGTAGTAGTTTTTTCTTCTGCCGTGGAAAAGAGGCATGCTGATTTTAGGGAGCACTGTTGGTTCCTTTGTGACCTTTAATTTTAAGATATTTGAATTGCAATCTGGATGTATAAAAAAATACAAGTAGATGAGCATTTCAGAGTCTTCACATATGTGTGGTAAATATCCTGGAATTCATACAGGTTCAAAGTAATCACATTGATGGTATTTTCACTTCAGAATTTGAGAAGTATACTGCAGGTGCTGCAAGACAGTGATACAGTCCATTAGTTTAGAAGCCTGCATTTTTACTTAGTTTTCAAGACTACATAAAGTTGAGAGGATGAAAGTGTTTGGCAGACAACTGTACTTAATTGTGGAATTTAGCTTGAAATACAAACTTCTTCATTCATCATCTGTCTTATCCAATAGGTATTGTTTATGCCCCACTTAAATAAGAGTTATGTGTAGAAGATACTGAGACAAGTTTAATACAGCATATCATTGTATCTCAGAGATGACAAGTGGCCAAGAAGACTGGAATAATGCCACCCATGCTGTATTCTGTTTGTGTATCATTTAAACTGCTTGTCATGATACTATCTTCTACATTCATTTCCTATATAAAGAGTGCTTCTTGGGGGTAAGGAGGGGAATGTGAGAATCACAGTATTGCTGCTTCAAGGGAATGTATTTTATTATTACTGTAGAAAATAAATTTTAAAATACATTAATTTACAAAACATTCATGTTCCTCTTCCCAAAATACAGCAAGCTCACCAAAAGGTTTGGTGAGAGCTGTAAAGCCTGAGATACACTCCCAAATTGTCTTTGTTCTATTTCTTCCTTGTCAGGTTTATCACTGTTTCTAGAGTTATTCTCAATTAATAGGTTGTCATACAGAACTGTAGGCATTGACCTTGCCAGTATTTGTTCTTATGCTTGAATAGGAATGTGAATGTGTATTTTTCTGCAATTTCCATAATTAAAAAGTATGTAAGTGCCACTAATTTGGCAGTACATGTCTTGTGATAGTAGAGACAGACATGAAATGACTGTGTGTGGGTGTGTTTACCCAACCTAACCTAAACTACCTTCTATTGATGACCCTTCTGTCCAGGAGGTCCTGTAAACTCACTTCGGCAACGTATATACAAATCCTTTATGAATATGTGAATTTCAGTGACATCTTGCCAAAGTCTTTTGCAAAATGTTTAGTCCGCAGTCTTCATAACTACTGGAAGTTAAATTAAGAAGAACAGGTATAAATGTAATCGTCTGCAAGGAAAAAAAAAAAAAAAAGAAAGATTAAGGGCTCAAAAGTAGTCATAGTAACAATTGGACTTCAAATCTTCCATGAGTATAAATCAGGCCTGAGAAAGAAGAAGGACAATATCCTACAAAACGTAAATTTTTGACATGTGTTCCCATGAAGAGATGTACAGAAAACATGCATATGTATTTATGTAAGAGAAATACATTGTATGTATAAGTATAGTGCAAGTGGTGCAAATTATTAAATATATTTCAAAGAAATAATTTCATTTAGAAATATCTCAATATTATTAAAAACTTTGAAGTCTTTTTTAATGGGTATTAGAATACGAAATAATTATATTTACTACTTTGAAAAGTAACAAATATCATAAAAATTAAATCACTGTATTCACTATAACTGTCTCCTGAGACAATTTATATATGGTGTGATTGTTTCTGGTGGAAGAAAAACACTAGGGAAAGTAGCATTTCCAATTTGACATGGATTGTGTTTGTCACTTCTCTGGATTGAGTTTCTAGTCTGGAAGGAAGGCAAAAGAGAAAGAATCACATATCAGTCTGCCTTATTGGTTGATGTTTGGAAAGTGATGAATGTGAATATAAATATTAAGTGTTAACACTGCAAGTAATCTTATTGTGATACTTGAATTATGAGGGAATCTAAGCCTTCTGACTTTTCCTCTTAACGAAAACTCATTTCTCATGAAGTGGAGAATATTACACTTTTATTTCTGAAATAATTAGGACAAGTTTAGTGCTTAAGGGTCAGGAAGAGTATGGATTCTACAGGTGAAGATATTTGCCAACTGCTCTTCTTGTTCATGACACAGTCATGAAATTCACTGTCACAGTACATAATGTATGTTCTAAGACTTACCATCAATGTTCCTGTTTTAAGCACATATTTAGACCCAAATCCATCTGGCAAATGTTTTTCTGTGGTAACTTAGGATTATTTTGTTACTTTTTTATTATTATTATGAATACATGCACACACAGCTCATATATTTTTAAAAACATTTTACAAAGACTTCAGAAAACTTCAAAAACTGTAGTTAAACACTTTGCATGTGCAAAACAGAAAAGTGGCAAGTTCCCTGTGCTTTTTGTCTTGTATTTTGCTTAGTAATTGTGAACAAGGAAACATACAAATGTTTATCTGCTTTAATCACATGTAAAGCATCTTACATGAAGCTTTTTCTTCAAGTTCAAAATTCTCTTTGATTTTACTTTCCTGCAGGGACATTTAGTGTCACAAGTAGTTTATATAGTTATCAGACAGAAATGTCCTGTTTTGTTTTTTTTTCCCCTCCCTTGGAGTCCACTCTAAATAGTCCAGAATTCTGACTTAAATAGTTATTTCTAAATTATTGAAACATGGTTATAGTGCATCCTAGTGGTGCATGAAGGAGTATCATTTTTGTCTTGTTTTATCTTGTTTTTGAACATAGTGATCCTGCATGTATAGATTCTTCTTCTTCAGAGTATTTACAGCTTTTCTTCTCTCTGCTGCACAGCTTTATATCAGTGTAGATTTATTTCAATGATTTTTGCTAATTGATGCCAGAATGTGTAAGAGAATGTGAACCAAAGAACAGAATACCTTGCTGTTTTACTAGGGGTCTTATCTCTCAAGGTTACAGCATGCTGCTACAATTCAAGAAAATGATTAGTCTAGGCTAGCAGCTGTAATTTCTCCTGGAGATGGGCAAGCAAAATATAATTTTCTTTTACCTCAGTTCAAACTTACCTGTGTTGGGTGGCAGTGTGCACATGTAAAAAGAAGATATTTTCCAGGGAGAGAGAGAGAGAATGTAAGTAACCCAGACTATGTGGGGGTCCATTACCATCAGCTCAGTGGAGAGAAATGTCTGTAAATGAGAGAGGTGATTGCTTTTTGAAGCATTTATTGGGAAAGAAATGACACTGTGCATTGACCTCTCTACCAGAACAAAGACGTGAGTACCTTCACCGTGGTAGTGATACACCTAGTTAGGGCGTTAGACTGAAACTCAGTCAATCTGCTCACAGTATTTTGTTCTTTCTTCAATTTCTTGCAAAAACTGGAGGATGTACTACTCATTACAAATGTTCTGTGTTTACAAATTGGCAGTATTAGTTTTTTGTCTCCCTCTTTTGTCTATATAGGAAAGTGTTGCTACATTTATTATTGTTCAACTAGTGTTTGAATGTTCATAACAATTGTAGTGAGATGGTTGAAGTGAAATGATGCTCCTGAATGATATATTGGTGGGTACATGCTGTAAAGCAGAACGTCTATGGCTGGGGGTCCCACTGCTGAACAATAATATGTTCAGCCTTCTGATCTCAACTCTGACATCAGCAGAGGCGATTCTTCCTTATTGTCTTGTGTTGTGTATATTGTCTTTCTCTCTTCTAACAGTTCCATTCTGTTAGACTCCCAGAACCATTCAGAATAGCATAAGGTAGAAGTTTTAGCTGAATCCACACTTGATGTATTTTATAAACTGCTTCAGATTGTCTAAAATTGCTTTCCAGGGCCATATGACCTTCTTTCAATATTCCATGGCTCATAAACCTACCTATGAACTGACGTACTAGCTACCTTGCAGTCTCAACCTGTTAAGAGACCTGGTAGTGCCACAGAATAGCTGTGACTCCTTCATATAATTGTAGGTAAGAAGGGCAGAATTTGTGCTTATATGCACAATCTTACCTTCATGTTAGACATGCTTGTTTCTTGATTCATAGTAGTATGAAATTTGATAAAATACAGAAATATTTAAGATATACATAATTTGTTCTCTGTGTGTAGAATTTTTCTTTTGTAATACTCACCTACCACTACTAAGGGTGGTTACATACATGATTCCTTTGTACATTTAAAAACATACAGTTTTATTTCTAGATTGAGATGTACACAGCAATAAAGTTATATAGTATTTGTAATTTCATTGTTGAAAATCTCAGTTTTCAGACATTTGGTTGGGTTCAAAATAGTGGAGTGTTTATACATTGATGATAATTTTTCATATTTTCTATAGCATACAGAAGTTCTGAAATTGAGTATGAATTGATTTTGGGCAGTCATCCATACAAAAATGCTGTATGATTTACTGGTGTGATAAAGCCATTCACAGAAATGTCTTATACACAAAACAAATGTAGAGCAAAAAAAAAAAAGTTGGATGTGCATATGATTTCAGCAGACACTGGCAAACTGTGCTGGAGTGGCAAGGATGTGACTTAAGATAAAAAAAGATAGAAAGGTTTGGTTTGGAAGAGACCTTTAAGGTCACCTAGTTCGAATCTCCCTGCTTTAAGCAGGGGGACCCCTCCCACTAGACCAGGTTGTTCAAAGTCCCATCCAGCCTGGCCTTGAATGCTTCCAGGGGGAGGGCATCCACATCATCTCTGGGCAGCCTGTTCCAGTGTTTCACCACCTTCACAGTAAAGAATTTCTTCCTAATATCTGTCTAAATCTTTCCTCTTCCTGTTTAAAGCCATTTCGCCTTGTCCTATCACTACTTACCCTTATAAAAAGTCCCTCCCCAGCTTTCCTGTAGGCCTCTTCAGATACTGGAAGCTGCTGTATGACCTCTCTTGACCTGCTGGTCACCCTTCTCTTGATGCAACCCAAGATACAGTTGGCCTTCTGGGCTGCAAGCGCACATTGACAGCTCATGTTGAGTCTTTCATCAACTCACATTCCCAAATCCTTCTCAAACCATTCTTCTCCCAACCTGTATCTGTGCTTGGGATTGCCTCAACTTGGTGCTTGGCCTTACTGAGCTTCATTCTTGACTGTGTTCTTTGAAACTCTGCAATTTATGTCCCCAGAGTAAGGAGCAATGAGAGAAGCACATCCTCGACTCTAGGTGTCAGGCTAACTGTCAGTGTAAACTGACAGTGCTCATGTGCCCACTTGCTGACTGGAGTGATTTTGCCATTTTCTGTATCTGGCTGCTCTGTGGCCAAGCTGGCCCCAGCATCACTCACAGGCTTAAGCTGTTGTTTATCAATAGCAGCGCCGGAGGATCTAACTGTCTGAATTCCCCTGTCAGAGAGTAATATACAGGGTTTTCCAGGGGATTTAGATTTTTATTGCTTTTATTTATAGAGACTACTCTAGGAGTTTAATTGGGCCTGAAATTTTTTACAAAGCCAGTGGCTGTAGGCAGTTTCTGTAACTACCAGTGACAAGATGTTTCTTTTCAAATAAACCAGAGAAGCTCCTGTATGTAACCAGAAAGTAATTTCTTTAAGACAGAAACTGCTGACAGCTTCCAGTCATAAATTACAGCTGAAGTTATTCTTTCAGACAAAACAAAAATACTATGAGTTAACTCATATTCTTACCAATTCTTGTTTGCATAATCAGTTACAATAATATTTTACTGCTGAAGAAATATTACTTATATTAATATAATCTAAACAGTTTCAGTCTATGCTCATTATTAGTGAGGATAACATGTTCTTACCTGTGGTTAGAGTATTGAGTTCATCAGGAATTTTATTCAGTTAGGAGCTAGCCCTAAATTGAATACAGAAAGAAATGCAGGAAACCTGGGTAGAACTTGTAATTTTGCTGAACTTTCTAATTAACTAGGGATCCCACTGTACTCAGAACTTATTAAGTCTTCTCTTTATAATAAACAAAAGTGAAGTTGTGTTTCTTTGACTAGATAATATTGTTCTGAGTCAACATGTCAGTCATCAAAATACACTGAAACTTAACAAGAGAGAGACAAGACTATCACCGAACAATCACAATCAGATCAATGATATATCTGTCTTGACACCTCAAATCCTAAGAGGATCAATAGAAAATACATATATGATATAAAAACAAGGATAGCCCACTTCTCTATGACTCTACAAGGGAGGTGGGGTTGAGGAGGGTTATCCATTAGTTTGTCTAAACATTTTCTAAAAGCATGTGAAATTTTAGCTTCTTCTCAATCTTTTCACAGTACGCGCAATGGTTTCACTGGCTTTTGAGAAAAAGACTGTATTTCAGAATCTATAAATATGCCACCTGCTGCCAACTACTTTTGCTTCTCTATGGCTTCTGAATTAAAGCTGACTGAGAGTAGTTTTTGCCATTCTTGAGTAATCTCTTCTTAGCTATTATTATTATTAATCCAGTCAACAATCCTAGAGAGCTGATATTTCTGAATTTAAGAGGGTATTATACTCAGTCAGATGTGAAGTTTTAGGAACTTAGCAGATGTATATGTACATAAATAATGTGGGTGTCAATGTGTTCCTGATGTTTTTTGATAATGATCTGTAGCTACTGACATATTTTGGTCCATCTGTATAGCACTCAGAACCAAATAAAAAGCCCATCTCAAGCCTTATACCAACTGACTACAGTAGCAACTACTTTGATTATATTGTCCTTTGTAAAACTAGCTTTAAGTACTTAATTGTGAAATTTATTTTAGTAGAATAACCTTTATAATTTAAAGCGCTTATAAGTTTCATTGTGTTTAATTTCTATTATTTATAGTATATATTACTTGTGTGATAGTATCTCTGTGCTACATAGTGCAGAAATATTATAAAAGGTTGCCACATCTTGTATCTGCTTGGAAGAGACTGAATCTGAGGCTGGAAAGAGCATAAGCTTTCTGAAACAGCTAGGAGCAATATGAGAAGCTGTGAAATTGCCTTCACAGCAGTGTTTATGCAGTAAAGCAAAGGTTGAAAAAAAGCAGTGAGATTATTTCCTGGGTGTACACATAAACATTTTTGCATATAAGATGAGGCATAGGAAAAGATAAATAAAATTGAACTGTCCATAACCTACTCAAATTTTGAAGATTTTGGGTATTGCTTCTCCCTTTTTACTACTTTTATAGTAGTTTGGTTTCTATTGTCATACAGCAAAATAATCCCAGAGAAAGCAAGCAGGTATTGTTATTATATTTGTAATTATGAGTTTTTGGTATTTCTGATATCCCCTTGTTCTACTTTTGAAGCATGAGAAGAGTCAACTTGTACTGTATGGTTAGCCTGATTTCTGGCTTAACTGGGCAGGTGGCTGAGCACCACATTGTCATTTGCTCACTTCCCCTCTTTTCAGTGGGATGGGGGAGAGAATGTAGTAGAACTCAAGAGAATATATTTACTAAGATAGAGAAAAGGTAAAGGATAGTAGTTACGATTATATATATGTATTTATATACATATGAATGTATATAACAAGTCATTGCTCACCGTTCCCCGATCAGCTACCCTCCTGAGCAGAGGAAGAGAGGAATTAACTTCCACTCCCTTCAAAACTCCTTTCACATGATGTCATATGATATGGAATATCCCTTTGGCTGGTTTAAGTCAGCTGTCTTAATTCTGCTTCCTTCCAGCTCCTTGGGCCCTTTGCTGTGAAATGGCTTTGGCTCTATACAACACTGCTTAGCAGCAACTGTAAACATCGGTGTGTTATCAACATTGTTTTTCTCCTAGAACCAGAATGTAACATCATACCAAGCACTCTGAAGAAAACAATTCCACCCCAACTGAAACTATGGCACCTGAGCTAAGACACCTGAGCAGAATCAAAACAGAATAAAGGTTTACGTAGCTCAGGAATGTAGTCAGAAAACGTGTCCTAACTTACTGTGCCTTCTTTTTTTCTTTTGAATTTAGTCACATACCATGAGTGCAGGCATCTGTGAGGAAACGAAAAAACAGGCAACCATGAATCTTTTGGGGGTACAGTAATCTGATTATGACTCTTTACCAGCTTTCCCAGTCACCTTTGGAAGGTTTTGGAGGTTTTCCCACTTCTATCTGTTTAGTCTGCCCAGGGAGAATTGTAGAAAGAACTGCAAAGCTAACAAATCCTTTGCAGTTTCAATCATACCTCAGCTGCAGAATGGCAGGCTTAGCAGCCTTGGAGAAACTGGAGCTGTAAGTTCAGACATATTCTTACTGTTTCTACCATTCTGGCCTGAAATTACTCCTTCATTGCAGTTAAGTTATCATCTAAAGAATGAGTGAAATGGTAAGGTCATGAATGAAGAGAGATTGGGACAACAGACAGTGTGAGGTGTATATGGAATGGTGTTCCGCCTTGCCTTGCCTTGCCTTGCCATTTTCCCTCCCCTACTGTTTCCCATTCACCTCCTTCCTCTTTGTGCTTTCCCCTTCCTTTTTCTGTTGGTAGTTTCCATGCTTGTATGTTGATTCTTAAGATAAGACAATTTCATCCTCCCATAGCACCGATCTCCAGCCTGTGAATCAGCATGAAGCCTGAAATGTTATATATACTGCATAACAAGCCTGATATAATGTAACATGAGTTCAGTTCAAAAGACAGCATGGCTGATTATAAATGGTCCCCATTTCTATTGGTTTCATGAGGCATTTGAATGAGCGTGATGGCTTCCCTGTGCAAAGTGAGGCAGTTGGAACAGCTGCTGTCCTTCTGCTAGCTCAGTAGCCCTCTACTGACTGGTTGTTGCCTTAGTTCACAACTTACCTACTGTTTGTTTTACTTAGTGTATTTTCAGAGAGTTCCTAATGAGAAAATATCTCTACATATTGCTTTGTATATGATACATATCTAGACTCTTAACATATGTAATGCTGTACTCATGCAAATTGTTTGGCCACCACACATGCAAGAATTTCAGGCAGATTTGCAGTGAAATTTGCCATGACCTCTCAAACGTATTTTTGGTACCACAGTCATGTTTGCTGCCCTGCTCAACTTTTTAGGTACACAGGGCATCTTAATACATTTAAGCAAAATGCGAGCTATTCCTGTGAGGTGGTGCAGTGGGATTTGTCAAAGACATGAAGAGGTACTGGAGTCTGTGAGTCTGGTTGTGAGCCAGGTGGTATCTTGATTGTTTTCCGTTGCAATACGTTTATTATTAGTTGCATTTGTGAGCAGTATTGTCTTATGCATGAAGCTGATCAGGTTAGACCAGTTAACTACTAGTCTCTTAACTGATTACAAGGAGCAATTCCAAATTTCAGAAGAGGCCTTTTTAACCCCTCTATTTTGGTACTCGAGTGTTTAGCATGCAAGGATTGTTTCCATGTATTCTACCATTATATTCCTTGACAAGTTCAAGGAGTATTTTAGCCATGCATCAGACTGAACCCTACATTCCTCATTCAGTTCTTAGTCTCTTTCCTCTTAGACCCTTGTAGTTGATGTAATTTGCCTTCAGGAGCAGTGCTGCTACATCCCTGCACTGCTGGGGAGGAATGGGTGAAGAGCCTACCCTAGTGTTGCCCCAAATTTTCTTTCCAGCAAAGTATTAAAAACAACAACAACAAAAAGTATATAACTACCGACAACTTTGATTTGAAACAAACAAGCAAACAAAAAAAAGAAATATCTTGGAAGGCTCCGTCTGGGCTAGTTTAGCTGTATGCCAGCTTTCCAGCAGCTTTACTCCGGCCTTATCCTGCCATCTAGTGTTTCAAGTGTAGAATTTCAACTTCATCAAAGCAATGAAGAAACTTGTTTTAGGATTAAAAAATGTAAAGCTATGAATGAGATGAAGAAACAGCATGTAACAAAACAGAAGAGACTCAGTACAAGTGTTGGCTTTGGTGTTCTTGAATACAGATGCTCTTGTGGAATCTGGATTCAGTTGTGGAGATGTAAAAGTTTTTATTCCATTCCCATGATTTTAGACCTTTCTTTGTTTACTTAAGAGACAGTGTTCCTTCAAGAGTGAATCCAGATGTTCTTTGGACTATATCTGTTGCCATAAATAGACACTGAGCATTTTGGTCTACTAGGTCTCAGATTTATATCTGTTTCTCAGACTGTTTACTTTAGAGTATTTTACATTGTGTCTGTGCATTGTTGACTTCTGAGTAATTAGATGGGTTGTAGAGGCTTTTAAAACTAACTTAAAAATAAATGGTGGTTGCCTAAATCACCATTTAGGTTGGGTCTTCTTTAACACACAATTACTTTTGTCTCAGTAAGACATGGAAAGTATTTAAACAGAAGTTGTGATGCAGCATAATGTTCTGTGTCCTCTGAGAAACTTTGGAACAAAAATCATATCATTTTAATACAATTTTTAATGTATTTTATATCAGTTTACAATGCATATGGACGTGGCAAACTGAAGGAAAAGCATTGGCTATCTTAGAGGCAGCAGAGCATTTTATCTGGACATCTAGGCTGTGCCATGCTATTCTAGTTCCTGGATGGAATTTGCAACTTTCTAGTAAATCAGTGATGGTAGAACTGAATACAAGAGTGAAAGCAGTGGAAGTATTTCTATTATCCTTGCTACTCTAGGAGAGAGAGAAATGTTAGTAGAATAAAGACAATTAAAAGAAAGGTAGGGGGAAATTTGAGGGGAAAGAACATAAATACTGAATAAGAAATGCTTAAAAAGCATCACTAGACATCACTGAAAAGATAGAGTGGTCATGAAGTTTTTCCCTAACATTTCTCAGCATCATCAGTTTGTTCTTTCCTATTTTGAAGAGTGCAAAGCAGATCCTCTTTCTGTACACTTCACAGAATCACAGAGGTTGGGAAGAGATCAAGAGATCACTGAGTCCAACCCCCTTTTAAAGCAGATTCCCTACAATAGGTTGCACAGGTAGGCATCCAGATGAGTAATGAATGTCTCTGTAAAAGGAGACTCCACAACATCTATGGGTAACCTGTTCTAGTGTTCCATTACTCTTACTATAAAGAAGTTCTTCCACGTGTTAGTATGGAACTTCCTATGTTCAAGTTTTAGGTCATTGCTCCTTGTCCTATTGCTACACATCACTGAGAAGAACCTGGCCTCGTCCATTTGCCTCCCCACCTCCCTTTAGATATTAATATACATTTATCAAATTCCCTCTCAGTCTTCTCCAGGCTGAACAGACTGAAGTTACTCAGCCTTTCCTCATATGGGAGATGCTCCTTTATCATCTTTGTAGCCTTCTCTAGACTCCTTCTCAGAGATCCCTGTCTTTTTTGAACTGGAGCCCAGAATGAGACACAATAGCCTAAATACGGCCTCATTCAGGCAGTGTAAAGGGGGAGGACCATCTTCCTCGACCTGCTGGCCATGCTCTTTTTTATGCATCCCAGGATATCACTGGCCAACTTGGCCGCAAAGACATAGTGCTGACTCATGGCTGTTGTTATTCATCGGGACCCCAAGGTCCTTCTCCATAGAGCTCCACTCTGGCAGGTCATCCCCTCACCTGTGCTGATCCATGTGGTTATTCCTCTCAGGTGCGAGAATTGTATACTTTCTCTTGTTAAACCTCATCAGGTTATTCCCTGCCCAACTCTCCAGTCTGTCCCGATCTTGTTGAGTAATAGCAAAGCCTTTGGATATGTCAGCCAATCCTCCTAGCTTTCTATCGTCAGCAAATTTGCTGATGATCTTCTTTTTCAGTTTTAGCATTTTAGCATTTGAAGTATGCTGAATGGCAGTTTCTTATTTCAGAAATTTATTTTATCCAAGCATAGCACAAGTCTTCATCTCTCCTCCAGTGCAGGAATGCCCCATTCTCAAAGAGCTACTTCAGCTGCAGCCCTGAAAGCATTTCAACGTTCTGCAGCTCTGCAGTAGCTCATCTGTGAACTATCTTCCATTGTTTTTAATGCTTTCTGGAAAATACAATCCTATCAGCTGCTATTTATAGATTTTGTATACTTAAGAAGTAAAAAACTCTGCTTTGTTTTGTTTTCTGTCAGATGGTCCTCATAAGTTTAAAATATGACTTTATTTATAGAGAAGGATATTTGCTCCTTCTTGCTCTCTCAAACATGAACTTTATTTATGTTTTAAACTATTCTATCTTTAACCTCTTTCATGCTTTATTTTCTGGTGTAAAGCAACTTATGGCCAAGAAAAAATATGTAGTACATAGACATTAAGGGCCAAGCGCTCAGTTTTGTTGCATTTATGAGCTGTCTAACAAAACTGCCTACTGCTTGCGCAGAAGGCCCTTGTCCAAGAAGGCATATCTGTGCAAATGTATTCTTGCAGCCGTTAAATTCAGTTGATTTGATCAGAGTTCAGTCACCCAAAAATGCCTCTTACAGTATGTTTAATAACACTCATCATCTGGCTTTCTCTTTTTTCCTTTCATAACAACTTCTCAACATCCAGTTCTATCCAAATTCTACACAGATAAACAGGATTAACTGTTTATAAGTCGAAGTCAACATACTTAATCTGAATTGTCAAACATGTATACATTATTTATGCAGTAGTAAAAGCTGATGGATAAATAAGTTCAACTGTATATTGAAATGGAACAAAATAGCTCTGTTATTTTCCATTTGACTGCAAGAAAATTTTGTTTCCTGCGTGAATTTGCATCTCAAAAAGAAGAATTGCTGTATTTGCTATGCAATAATTTCAAATCCTTTGTGCTTTCCTTTTTGCATACCCAATTGCTTTGTCATTTTGACTCAAAATTTTAAGCAGGTATCTGGATAATTCTCCACATGCTTAAAAATTGAAATAAAAATGATTATTTAATTGCTAGCAATAGAGAGGAGGAAAAAGACAAAGAAGACTTCACATCTTGAAATATCTTCAAAGATGCTTTGATATCCATTTTGTTAATGCTTCAATTAATAGGCTTTCATGGTCTTCCCCAGAGAATGGAAACATTTCGACTGAGAGAGGAACCAAAATGCCCATCTGTAAGAGCACAGTTCTGACCTTCCTTCAGCATTCTCTCTAGAGCAAAATGCTCAGTGTCTTCAAACAACCATAGAGTGTATGTTTTGCAGGGCATTTCGAACAAACATGTAACTCTGAAAGAGAACAAGATGAAGGGAGGGGATGTTTTGCCCTTTGTTCATGACAACTGACTGATGTATTACAGAGAAGCAGACAGAGATGGAGCCATGCTGACAAGTAAAGCTGTCTGGCTGTGATTCCTTTCTCCTTCCTCACCCAACACACATTTATTCCAGTGACTGCAGCTGAAGAAACATGTAGAGATTGGGATAGATTTCTTTTTTTTCCCATATTACACAGCACATTTGAAGAACAGAATGAAAAGGGCCATCTCATCATCTTGTATGAGCTGATTCACATCTTGTATGAGCTGATTTACTTGGAATTAATTACTTGTTTACTGCTATAAAATACTGGAGTCAACTCTTAGCTCTAATAATACACGTGTGTTTTTTTTTCACTGTTAGCACCTCAAATTCTGATAATCCTGTCAGGAGGGAACATCAGCTCTATAAGCAGAAGGTTTTCTCTGAGCAAACCAGAAATGGGAATACATACTGCTCAAGGGGATGGTGGAAAAGGGAAATAGGAAAGAAGAAAAGAAAATGAATGTAATTATATATAAATATATATATATATATATAATACTTGGGTAGAAATATCTCCATAAGAAGGCCAAAGGTAGGATACCAGAGAAGACAGGTAAGAAATTTAAATCATTACCTTGTCTTCTTGCAGTAGTAATTAAAGAGCTTTAGTTTCTCCCTGGCGTGCTAGTAGCAGAAGACTGTAAATTCAAAATGTAAATCGTTTTTTTCAATGCTTTCAATCATTTCATCGTCATATCTCAAATAAAGGTCCCCTCCAGAAGGATCTATATAAACTTTAAAGGGGGGTCCTTGTGAACCTAATAAAGTTCAATAATGTGCAAGGTTTTGGACTTAGATCAAGATAATCCCAGGTATATATACAAACTGGGAGAAAAAATCTTTGAGTACAGCCCTGTGGAGAAGGACTTAGAGGACCTGATGGACGAGAAGCTGGACATGAGTTAGCA
>VXAB01006005.1:5246-32910 GCA_013399175.1 Odontophorus gujanensis | reverse complement strand
TATATATAAATATATATATATATATATAATACTTGGGTAGAAATATCTCCATAAGAAGGCCAAAGGTAGGATACCAGAGAAGACAGGTAAGAAATTTAAATCATTACCTTGTCTTCTTGCAGTAGTAATTAAAGAGCTTTAGTTTCTCCCTGGCGTGCTAGTAGCAGAAGACTGTAAATTCAAAATGTAAATCGTTTTTTTCAATGCTTTCAATCATTTCATCGTCATATCTCAAATAAAGGTCCCCTCCAGAAGGATCTATATAAACTTTAAAGGGGGGTCCTTGTGAACCTAATAAAGTTCAATAATGTGCAAGGTTTTGGACTTAGATCAAGATAATCCCAGGTATATATACAAACTGGGAGAAAAAATCTTTGAGTACAGCCCTGTGGAGAAGGACTTAGGGGTCCTGTCTGATGAAAAACTTAACAGAAGCCATCAGTGTGTGCTTGCAGCCCAGAAAACCGAAGGTATCCTGGGTTCCTTCAGAAGAGGAGTGGCCAGCAGGGTGAAGCCACTTAAATATTTTCTTTATTCCACGTTACAGTTACAAAACTGTTAACTGCAAGTAAACATAACTCTTACTGCTATGTTTGGCTATTGGTAAGAATACAATTTTTAAAATAGGTTTACCTTTTTTTGATTTTATTTTTCATTTTCCAAGTGAACAATGAAAATCAATGAGATATTTTTAATTTTCAGAATGAAAATAGTGCTTTAATGTAACTGGCTCTCCAAGGTGTCAGCAATGCATCTACATGAAATCTCTGTATCTCCAAAATGAGCTAAGTTTTAGATTTTTTCATGTCAGCGTTACTGATATCCTATTCAATTGTCAGAAATGTTTGCAATGTTATTCAAGAAAAAAACTGTTTTGACAAAATACGTAGCTTATAGACAAAATACACGTTTTAAGAGGTCCTATTTATTTTTCAAGCATAACATTACTTTAATAAAAAGCATTTTGTAATTTCCTTCCCTGTAAATACTGTTGTCTTCTTTAATAAGTGCATGAAGACATAAAAGTGCTACTCTTTGTTTATAAACGACAAGTCTTCTCCCATTGTTAATAGCATTTTCTGCAGATGCATGAATCTGACAGTAAAGGTAGAAGATGTATCTTATGCTTCATTAAGTATCCTAGTTCTTTTGCTGATATTTCTTCTGATGTTATCCATTATCTTCTCCAAAACTCTCCTGCTGTCTATGAGAATTTCATAGATCAGTAATCGGAAATGAGATTTTTGATGTTCAACCCTAACTCTGCTGCTAGACGTTACTTAATGTGTGAAGGTCAGGTTACCATTGTCTCAGAGTATGTGTGTGGATGTACAGTGTACAGACTATTTCTATTTCTTTGTCTTAGAGAATGGCCCCCTGGTAAAATTTTAGGAAGAAAAGCAGAAATGTAGAGGGCTGTCCAAACTCCCTGCAGCTTCTGTGTCACCCCAGAGTGCAAGGTGCTGTCTGCGGGCCACAACAAGGCAGACCAAGCAGCTGTCAGACAGCAGCTGAGCACAGATGTGGATTTCTTTCATTTCGAAGGCCAGGAGAGGTGGGGGACCTCCTGTGGTCTTGGTGCTGCCCATATTCAAGTAAAATGCTTATAAATGTGTGTCTTGGCCAGTTTTTCTTCTTTTTTGCTTGCTGCTGTGGCAAAAGCTCTTACCATGATCATGGACAATTAATTTATAAAGCTTATGGAAGTGATTTTATGAAGATCAAAATAAAATCTGGAGAAATTGAAGAAAACCTTAGAATCACAGAACTGTAGGGATGGAAAGGACCTCCGGAGATCAAGTCCTTCTACTAAAGCAGGTCCCTACAGTAGGCAAACAACTTGTTTTACATGTTTCCATAAGGTCAGACTTTCTTCCAGGGTGGAAAACATACTTTTAGATTAAGCCCACAAAATTCCTGTGTAAACTCCGTGGCAGTTTTTCTTCTGATTCAGGGTTGGTTTTAAGTACCAGGAAGTGGCTTGGTTGTCTGAGTCTTCCCTTCCCTTCCCTTTCTTATGTAAAGCTCTTATGCCTTGTCCATGTTGCTCATTGTCATCAACCACAATGTGCTGGATCCCAGTAGTTAACAGAGATAATGGTGATTTGCAGGCAGTTGGAAAAAGGGCAGGGCTAAGGCTTGATGTCCTTTCTTATATCAGAGTCCACTTTTCTGCTTTGCTGAGTGTTTTAAGCTGATTGTGCACATTCCAACATCTCTAGATGGTCACAGCACTTCTCGGCTGATGGCTGTATTTCGTGTAACTCATTCCTTCCACGAATTGTGGCTTTGCTCCTAGAAATTGCGTAGGTGTCTCACGAAAGTGATTAAAGCAACTCTAAAGGAACACTTGATTTAAACCACTTAGGAAGTTGGCTCATATGTTAAAAGCCAGCAGTCTAAAAATAAAGGATAGAGGTCTAGAAGTGGAAGCATGATGCTAGATATTTATTTTGAAAACAATGACAGAGAATGTGGAACAAGAATTGGGGATTTTGCCAAATCCAATTAGGAAGAACACTATTGGGAAAAGGGAAGAACATTAAAAGGAACGGAGGGAAGCAGAGCATGAGGTGTAAATTTTTCATCATGAGGGATTATTCAAGCAGAGCTGACTCAGGGCTTCTGAACATCATAGACAAACATGAATTTTGTGGTCCCAGCTGCTGTCAAGTAGAACTTTAACAGAGTGCTAGCTGAATAGCAAGAAAAAATGTTTAGCGTTAGACTGTGCCTGTAGCCACAAGGCAGTCAAAAGGCGTGAAGGCTGAACCAGCTCTTGGGGAGAGGATAGTGAAAATGAGGGATGCATCCTGCCAGAAGTGCCTGCTGCCACCACTACCCCTAACCCTTTCTTTGACTTACATTTAGTCCCACTTTCCAGGACTGTGGCACAGGCTGACAAGTTAATGAAGCTGTGTCTGGTCTTGCTAGGTACGTGGACCATTGGGCAGGGCAAGCTTCATCTTTTTCAATGCTTCCTTAATGTGAAAGAATAAAATAAATCACACTTCGTATAAATAATCATGTTAGTTTAGAACATACATTCTGAGGCCTATGTAAGTAAACGCTGAATGAGGTTGGATACGTTTGCTTTTGATCCAGAATCTTCCTAACTTCCTGAGTGTGGACTTGAGCAGGATACCTAAGCTGAGATCATGGCTTCTTTCATCCATCATGTCTGGCGGATATGTGAGAGTTAGTGGGATAACAGTGAAGAGCAGATGTGGAAGCTGCAAATAGCCATAAGTGGCAGAGAACTTATAAACCCTTTGATTAAAGATATGTAATCTCCTTTTGTTACTGGGTTTGACGAAGAAAACAAGTGAACAGGAAGTATTACATTAATTTCAGTTGTAAACTTGCTGTGCACATGCATTCACTATGAAGAAAAGTCAGTAGAAGACAAGTATGACATAAATCATTTACTAAGCTGGAAAGTACAAAGAATGCCTGTGAGGCTAATGTTTTGGTTTCTTGCCCCTTCATGAAGCGTGTTAAGTAAAAATATTTTGAGTTCTGGATACCAAAAATAAAAACGAATCAATGAGAAAAGACTGCATTTTTTGAATATTAATGAGACCCCACACAAAGTTCTGTTCTTTTATCTTTGGATATAAAAACATTGGATTTAGTGGGGATGGATTAGGAAGTATTTTGAGGAGCAGTCCTTCATTTCGTCGGTTTTTTTTTAAGTACAATAACACTTGAAGGTAAATGCATATTGATTTCCATGAGGAGTAAAAACAAGCGCTCACACACACACACACACAAGGAAAAAAAAGAAGAACTATTCTGAGACATCCAGCCTCTGGAAGGTCTATTGAACAAGGACCTTTTCCCATCCATCTTTGTAAAGAAGTACATTTGTAAGTCTTAATTCATCGGGATATGAAACATTGATCATGACCCATGAAATGCTGTAGCCAGCTGAAAGCACTTTGTGTACTGAGTGTACAGAGCTTTTATTTGTTCTCAAAGGGACTTTTGGCAGACTTTCTTAATAGTCCTTGGGCTGATCATTGTGTCAGTAAAAGGGACTTGCAAGTAACAGCTTGTATAAGTGTTAATCAGTGATGTACAGGGTGATGGTATAAGAGCAAATGAGAAAGTGTTTTTATAGTTTCATGTAATCATCATTTTGCTTAATCAATAACTACTTCAGTTATCACTTAAAATCAGAGGATGATTTCACACACCCCACTAGTTTCTTCTGTGCTGACCTTCAGCGATGAAATTCTCATCTAGTATGACTTTTATTTAAATTCCTGGTTGCAATAGACTTGATCCCACCTGACCATTTGCTTTCTAAGCATGAACTTGGAATTCCATCTTATATCACTTTTTTTGCTTTCATTTGCAGGCAGATTTCCTGATATTTATCCATTTTGTCTTGTATAACTATCACAAAGTTATGAAGTTCCTGTGGTGCCAGTTTTTAGTATTTTTTCACCAAAAGCTACAAGGAAGTGAAGGAGATTGGCAGGCATAGTGGAGGTTAGGACCTTTTTCCCACTCTGACGACAGTGTTGAATACTGCCTACAGTTTTCTTGAAGCATTTCACACCAAACCTCTTCACCCCTCATTTTCTGCAGATCTAACATTTTCTATTTCTCTTCTGCAGAAATAACCCAAAGATAGGGCTACCATTCCAGGGAACTCTAATGCCACTCTTGTCATAGAAGTTTTGACTGAGCAAACTGTGAGGCTAGTGGACACACAAGCTAATTCTGATTCACCTGTATCTGACTTGCAAAGAACCCGGTTATTTTAAATGACTGCAGAGATTTTATTTAGGTTTATTTTTGTTCTGAATGCAAGAAATCTGTGTACATACTATATATGGAAGACTTGTTTTCACAGTTATTCATGTTTCTCTAGTTCTTTTTCAAGAACAAAGTGGTTTTGATACGCTGTTGGTTTTCTGCTTTTCATTCCAAAAATTATTTGTTGGAATCACCAGGAACAGTGAATGCCTTGGCTGTTCTTCCATGCCTCTGGATAATAAATAGTCCTTACCAAGGTTATTGACCAGGTAGATAAGATAAAGGTGTAAATGGCTATGTGAGAAATCAAAACTATGTTTTGTCAGTTGAAATGACAGCAATTGCCACCAGAATATTACTAGTTACTGTAGCTATATATAATGTCTGCTTTTGAGCAGCCATATAAAAGCAGTCACCTTAATATACCTTTCCATTTATCCATCGCTTAGATGTTACAATAATTGCTCCTAAAGTTTCATGATCCATACCTTTCTGGTATGAAGATCAGCTCTGCTGCATGATGCTGTTTTGTAATAAATGAACTTACAGAAGCTTGTCAAAAGGGCAAGGGCTATTTCAGTACTGTTGTTCTTTGTGAGCACGTGAGCCAAATGCTTTGTGATAAATGTAGGTGGGTTTGTATTTTAAGTCTGGGCATTATTGACCTCAAACCACTAAAGCCTCAACTCACCCAGGTCACCTAACTGTGGCATTGCTTCACGCCTCAGTGAATTCAGAGTAGATTGACGCCTTTGACAAAAGAGATAGTTCTTTTGTCCCCAGTGGTCTCTTGCCAGGCATCACTTCCACTTCCCTTGAGACAGCACTAATAGTTGTAAAGCTACATGGTCAGTAAGCTCTAAGAATTGATCGGAATAGCTCTGATATGCAATTCTTACACACACACAGAAGGGTTTTGGTCTTGCCATCTTGCCAGCTTTCCACATCTTGAAATAAACCTAACAGGTTTTTTTCCTATTTTAGTAACATTTAACTTGTGTTATCACACCTTTGCTCATGTAAAATCATAACGCCTTAAAAATTACTGATGCTGTTTGCGTTAATGCACTTCTGTGAAGGAGGGATAACTGAAGTAATTTAAATCCACTAGGAATGTGTGAGCATATGTTAGAATACATATGTATGCATATATGAACATACACAAAGGTAAGCATATATATAATACTATAAAAGCACAGAACCAGATTTAAGGGATTTTTTTAGTTAAAGTTATAAAGTAGAGAAGAGGTCAAGAAGTACAAAACTCTTCTTAGAAAACTGCTGGAAGAAATTGATCTGAGGACTCGTAAGTTGTTTAGGTCCTTATCATACAACATAACTTCAGTTTGTAGGATGATCATTAATCATTGTTTTCCTAGTGCAGGCAGAAGCTATAGCCAAAAACTGCAGATGGGAGAAACAAGGGGTCTTCCAGAAACAAAGCAAGCTTTGAGGACTTACATTCATCCAAATATTTATCATTGACATTGTGGCCCAAATTGTTCACAGTCCCCATAAACAAAGTCATTTGAAAGAATTCAAATGTCATGTAAATTTAAATTTTTTTTCTGCGACGATCCAACCAGTTAAACATTGAAGCCCCCACCCCTTGAATTGATTCCATCCAGGCATGTCAAGGTAAAATGTTTATTTTGTGCCAGCACTTGGAAAAGGGTCATGGGACAGGGTGAACTGAAGTGTGTTAGCTAATCATAACCTCCTTTCAGCTTCTTTTTCTAAACTAAATAAAACCTTGGGTGAAGAATAAAGCAGTCACACCAAATCCATCAGATCCTGCAGAGTTATCAGTGACATGTAGCTGTCAGCAGTATCAGAGGTCCTTGATAACATTAACATGGATATCTGACCTTTGTCCACAACTGATGGAAATCTTTGATCAACTGTTGTACTGAACTGACTCATATCTGAAATCAAATTGAAATGGTAAAAACAAATAAAACAAAATAAAAAAACACACAGCACTCTTTGAAGGTAGTTGATGTTTCCCTGAATATAATACTGCGTAAATCTGTTAAACATACCTTGTGTTAAAGTAAATCCTAAAGGAGTTAAAATATTCATATCCTTATATGAGCAGATTTTTCTCCTTTGAAAATAATGGTACAGTTAGTATTTCAAAATTCCCTTCATTAAAATATATTTTCTAGCTCTCTAAAGTGTGATGAAATGTTTAATTTAGGCTTCCCAACGTGGTTCTTGAGGAAAATATTTATCTTAAATATACACCAGTTGCTCCGAAAGTAATGCCTCCTATTTATTTCCTTGGTAACTACAACAGATACAAAGAACATAATAACACTGTTGATTGAACAAATTCTCAACCACAGCACAGCATTTTTTAACACAGTCACTCACCTCCATTAGTTAGGCATTTCCACCAGTGATGAAGAAGAGACTGCGTGCCATGCTTCTAAAGACCTGCACCAGTGGGGGTGACACACTGTCACTGTCGATACTGCTGAAATGCATCACCCACCGCCTCACTGTGCTCACATCCACTGTTTGGTCTCCAGAAACATTCAGCAAGCATTAGTGAATGTCAATGGGTGCAGTGTTTTCCGCGTGGAGGAATTTACTGTCACACCTTTGCTCCATACACACTTCCATGTCAGATGACATTGTGTCAGACTGCCCCTCTGCTGCCATCCATCACTCAGCAGCAAAATGTAACAGAATATTGGTGGGAAGGTTCAGCCTGTACTGTCATATCACCAACTCTGATGTTGTAGGCTGACATCATAAAATAGGAAGCATTACTTTTGGAGCATACATTGTTTATCTAAAGTTATATATAATACTTAATTTTTCTCTCTTTTTTTCCCCTTCATATGAACATTGACTAATAGACTCTGCAACTTGCAATGCTTAGTCCTGATTTATTATAGTTAATTACATAGACTTCTTTGTCAAATTTAAACAATTACAGAATATAGTCAGTGCTTTTCATGATAAACTGTTCACCTGCAGAATTTAATAAATCATTTCATTCCAGACATTAAAGTATCAGTGTAAAATCATAATAAATAAAATGTGACCTGTAGTTTATGCCAGGTTCCACAAGAGGGCAACGTGTACCAGGCATTGAGCTGCAACAGGATTGCTAAAATCCTTTCATTGTTCAGCAGACTTGGATGAAGTTCATTGATTTTTCTATTTAGCATTCTTCTGTATTAATTTGTACTGCTATCTAAACTTTGCACATTGGTAGGTGTTAATAGAAACCAATCCNCATCCAAATATTTATCATTGACATTGTGGCCCAAATTGTTCACAGTCCCCATAAACAAAGTCATTTGAAAGAATTCAAATGTCATGTAAATTTAAATTTTTTTTCTGCGACGATCCAACCAGTTAAACATTGAAGCCCCCACCCCTTGAATTGATTCCATCCAGGCATGTCAAGGTAAAATGTTTATTTTGTGCCAGCACTTGGAAAAGGGTCATGGGACAGGGTGAACTGAAGTGTGTTAGCTAATCATAACCTCCTTTCAGCTTCTTTTTCTAAACTAAATAAAACCTTGGGTGAAGAATAAAGCAGTCACACCAAATCCATCAGATCCTGCAGAGTTATCAGTGACATGTAGCTGTCAGCAGTATCAGAGGTCCTTGATAACATTAACATGGATATCTGACCTTTGTCCACAACTGATGGAAATCTTTGATCAACTGTTGTACTGAACTGACTCATATCTGAAATCAAATTGAAATGGTAAAAACAAATAAAACAAAATAAAAAAAACACACAGCACTCTTTGAAGGTAGTTGATGTTTCCCTGAATATAATACTGCGTAAATCTGTTAAACATACCTTGTGTTAAAGTAAATCCTAAAGGAGTTAAAATATTCATATCCTTATATGAGCAGATTTTTCTCCTTTGAAAATAATGGTACAGTTAGTATTTCAAAATTCCCTTCATTAAAATATATTTTCTAGCTCTCTAAAGTGTGATGAAATGTTTAATTTAGGCTTCCCAACGTGGTTCTTGAGGAAAATATTTATCTTAAATATACACCAGTTGCTCCGAAAGTAATGCCTCCTATTTATTTCCTTGGTAACTACAACAGATACAAAGAACATAATAACACTGTTGATTGAACAAATTCTCAACCACAGCACAGCATTTTTTAACACAGTCACTCACCTCCATTAGTTAGGCATTTCCACCAGTGATGAAGAAGAGACTGCGTGCCATGCTTCTAAAGACCTGCACCAGTGGGGGTGACACACTGTCACTGTCGATACTGCTGAAATGCATCACCCACCGCCTCACTGTGCTCACATCCACTGTTTGGTCTCCAGAAACATTCAGCAAGCATTAGTGAATGTCAATGGGTGCAGTGTTTTCCGCGTGGAGGAATTTACTGTCACACCTTTGCTCCATACACACTTCCATGTCAGATGACATTGTGTCAGACTGCCCCTCTGCTGCCATCCATCACTCAGCAGCAAAATGTAACAGAATATTGGTGGGAAGGTTCAGCCTGTACTGTCATATCACCAACTCTGATGTTGTAGGCTGACATCATAAAATAGGAAGCATTACTTTTGGAGCATACATTGTTTATCTAAAGTTATATATAATACTTAATTTTTCTCTCTTTTTTTCCCCTTCATATGAACATTGACTAATAGACTCTGCAACTTGCAATGCTTAGTCCTGATTTATTATAGTTAATTACATAGACTTCTTTGTCAAATTTAAACAATTACAGAATATAGTCAGTGCTTTTCATGATAAACTGTTCACCTGCAGAATTTAATAAATCATTTCATTCCAGACATTAAAGTATCAGTGTAAAATCATAATAAATAAAATGTGACCTGTAGTTTATGCCAGGTTCCACAAGAGGGCAACGTGTACCAGGCATTGAGCTGCAACAGGATTGCTAAAATCCTTTCATTGTTCAGCAGACTTGGATGAAGTTCATTGATTTTTCTATTTAGCATTCTTCTGTATTAATTTGTACTGCTATCTAAACTTTGCACATTGGTAGGTGTTAATAGAAACCAATCCTGTTGTGTATGGTACTGAACATGGGCGTTGTTACATGTGCTTATAATAAATTACAATTAAGGCTTAATAGGCATTTCATTTATCACTTGGACTGTCTCAGCATCAGCAGCCTTTTATTGGAAATGCCATCGTGGCTAACAGAAACTTGCAGTGCTTCCTAGAAGGTCACACATTGGCAGAATATACGTTAATATCATGGAATGTTGTAGATAAGTTAACAACAGTGTTAGAAAGTTTCTGGAAGAAACAAACAAACAAACAAACAAAAAACCCACAACACTTTGTTGCACAATAGAATACATAGAAAAGCAACTAAACTTATAAAGGAAGAGTGATTTTTGTCTGAAAGGTCCTCTGGCTGTATCTTGCTAGGGCAGTAGTCTGCACACTGTACAGCACTTTTTTCTGCAAATAATCACAGTGAAATCAATTACACTCTTAATAGAATAAGGGTGGTCCAACCTGGTCCAAAACAATTAAATTAGTCCTGCAAGTCTGACAGCTGATCAATACCATTGGCATAAAACTCACCATCTCATCAGTTTCCTGTGACTCACTGTCTTCAAACCTAAGAGTCCAGTGTTTTTATCTCTTTCATTCTGAAGAATAAGGATGTTAAGGTGCACATTTTTGTGTGTGTGTATGCTACACAGAACATAATAAAAACTTTACATGGCCAAACTTCAAAGTAGTTTTATTTTAGAAAAATCTATGCATCAATGTTTGAGCATCAGAATTAGCAGTATTATTATGTGATATGGTCACTAAACACACTAGAATGCTCACTAATATGGTAGGATACTCATACTCTAGGAAATTTATTTAATATATGTAATATAATTCATTTTCCATATTTGTCTCTTCAGCCTGACTTGTAGGATGAACAATTTGCTTTCAGTCAGTACTTAGAAAGAGAGATAGCCAGTCATTTCTCTCACAGAGTACTCAAACTGCCTTTTTAATTCCTTGCAGTACTCCCATTGAAAGGGGCACTAATTTGATAGAAAAAATGGAAGTTCCCTATGCAAAACTCCAGAAAGTAAACAAATAATGCTGCTTATTAGTTTTTCTTTGAATAGTGCTCATTGGAACAAAAATTAGAAACCAAATGCTACTACCCAGTTAAGCTAGGAACTCACTGCCTTAATTTAACTGCCATGAAGAAGCAAACCTAAGTGGAGAGTGATTACTCTCAGTTATGAAATGAGGCAGTGCATACCCAAGTAAACCTGGATGTATTTAAACTTCTGTCACAGAAGTTACATATATGAATTATTCCATAGTGAGCTCTATGCTGTTGCAACTGATTGACTACTAAAGCCCAAGCCAGATAAATATTGTGTGGGTTATCTCTCCACTACATAGCACTGAGTGTAACGTAGACACAATTTAACTCTACCATATCTGTTATATTTTATTTATCTTTGTCATCTGAGTGTCTCATTATACAATCTTTTTTTCTTCTTCAGTTTGTCTCATTTTTCCTTTGCTTTCTCCTTTGGTTGTGTGTATCAGTGGTATTAGGAGTTAGTTCCTAGTTTTGCAATCTGCTGGCCCAATCTGAAAACTGTTCCAACAGAAATGGGAATTCTTTTGTCCTTATGTCATCCAGGTGCGCCTGAATGAAGTACTCCAGTGCCTGCATGTCCTTTCCACTGCTAGCAAGTTCTTGATGCCAGTGCTTATCACTGCATATTCATATCTCCTTGAACAGAAAAATGACAAATGTAAAGCTCGTCTTCATAANCATCCAAATATTTATCATTGACATTGTGGCCCAAATTGTTCACAGTCCCCATAAACAAAGTCATTTGAAAGAATTCAAATGTCATGTAAATTTAAATTTTTTTTCTGCGACGATCCAACCAGTTAAACATTGAAGCCCCCACCCCTTGAATTGATTCCATCCAGGCATGTCAAGGTAAAATGTTTATTTTGTGCCAGCACTTGGAAAAGGGTCATGGGACAGGGTGAACTGAAGTGTGTTAGCTAATCATAACCTCCTTTCAGCTTCTTTTTCTAAACTAAATAAAACCTTGGGTGAAGAATAAAGCAGTCACACCAAATCCATCAGATCCTGCAGAGTTATCAGTGACATGTAGCTGTCAGCAGTATCAGAGGTCCTTGATAACATTAACATGGATATCTGACCTTTGTCCACAACTGATGGAAATCTTTGATCAACTGTTGTACTGAACTGACTCATATCTGAAATCAAATTGAAATGGTAAAAACAAATAAAACAAAATAAAAAAAACACACAGCACTCTTTGAAGGTAGTTGATGTTTCCCTGAATATAATACTGCGTAAATCTGTTAAACATACCTTGTGTTAAAGTAAATCCTAAAGGAGTTAAAATATTCATATCCTTATATGAGCAGATTTTTCTCCTTTGAAAATAATGGTACAGTTAGTATTTCAAAATTCCCTTCATTAAAATATATTTTCTAGCTCTCTAAAGTGTGATGAAATGTTTAATTTAGGCTTCCCAACGTGGTTCTTGAGGAAAATATTTATCTTAAATATACACCAGTTGCTCCGAAAGTAATGCCTCCTATTTATTTCCTTGGTAACTACAACAGATACAAAGAACATAATAACACTGTTGATTGAACAAATTCTCAACCACAGCACAGCATTTTTTAACACAGTCACTCACCTCCATTAGTTAGGCATTTCCACCAGTGATGAAGAAGAGACTGCGTGCCATGCTTCTAAAGACCTGCACCAGTGGGGGTGACACACTGTCACTGTCGATACTGCTGAAATGCATCACCCACCGCCTCACTGTGCTCACATCCACTGTTTGGTCTCCAGAAACATTCAGCAAGCATTAGTGAATGTCAATGGGTGCAGTGTTTTCCGCGTGGAGGAATTTACTGTCACACCTTTGCTCCATACACACTTCCATGTCAGATGACATTGTGTCAGACTGCCCCTCTGCTGCCATCCATCACTCAGCAGCAAAATGTAACAGAATATTGGTGGGAAGGTTCAGCCTGTACTGTCATATCACCAACTCTGATGTTGTAGGCTGACATCATAAAATAGGAAGCATTACTTTTGGAGCATACATTGTTTATCTAAAGTTATATATAATACTTAATTTTTCTCTCTTTTTTTCCCCTTCATATGAACATTGACTAATAGACTCTGCAACTTGCAATGCTTAGTCCTGATTTATTATAGTTAATTACATAGACTTCTTTGTCAAATTTAAACAATTACAGAATATAGTCAGTGCTTTTCATGATAAACTGTTCACCTGCAGAATTTAATAAATCATTTCATTCCAGACATTAAAGTATCAGTGTAAAATCATAATAAATAAAATGTGACCTGTAGTTTATGCCAGGTTCCACAAGAGGGCAACGTGTACCAGGCATTGAGCTGCAACAGGATTGCTAAAATCCTTTCATTGTTCAGCAGACTTGGATGAAGTTCATTGATTTTTCTATTTAGCATTCTTCTGTATTAATTTGTACTGCTATCTAAACTTTGCACATTGGTAGGTGTTAATAGAAACCAATCCTGTTGTGTATGGTACTGAACATGGGCGTTGTTACATGTGCTTATAATAAATTACAATTAAGGCTTAATAGGCATTTCATTTATCACTTGGACTGTCTCAGCATCAGCAGCCTTTTATTGGAAATGCCATCGTGGCTAACAGAAACTTGCAGTGCTTCCTAGAAGGTCACACATTGGCAGAATATACGTTAATATCATGGAATGTTGTAGATAAGTTAACAACAGTGTTAGAAAGTTTCTGGAAGAAACAAACAAACAAACAAACAAAAAACCAACAACACTTTGTTGCACAATAGAATACATAGAAAAGCAACTAAACTTATAAAGGAAGAGTGATTTTTGTCTGAAAGGTCCTCTGGCTGTATCTTGCTAGGGCAGTAGTCTGCACACTGTACAGCACTTTTTTCTGCAAATAATCACAGTGAAATCAATTACACTCTTAATAGAATAAGGGTGGTCCAACCTGGTCCAAAACAATTAAATTAGTCCTGCAAGTCTGACAGCTGATCAATACCATTGGCATAAAACTCACCATCTCATCAGTTTCCTGTGACTCACTGTCTTCAAACCTAAGAGTCCAGTGTTTTTATCTCTTTCATTCTGAAGAATAAGGATGTTAAGGTGCACATTTTTGTGTGTGTGTATGCTACACAGAACATAATAAAAACTTTACATGGCCAAACTTCAAAGTAGTTTTATTTTAGAAAAATCTATGCATCAATGTTTGAGCATCAGAATTAGCAGTATTATTATGTGATATGGTCACTAAACACACTAGAATGCTCACTAGTATGGTAGGATACTCATACTCTAGGAAATTTATTTAATATATGTAATATAATTCATTTTCCATATTTGTCTCTTCAGCCTGACTTGTAGGATGAACAATTTGCTTTCAGTCAGTACTTAGAAAGAGAGATAGCCAGTCATTTCTCTCACAGAGTACTCAAACTGCCTTTTTAATTCCTTGCAGTACTCCCATTGAAAGGGGCACTAATTTGATAGAAAAAATGGAAGTTCCCTATGCAAAACTCCAGAAAGTAAACAAATAATGCTGCTTATTAGTTTTTCTTTGAATAGTGCTCATTGGAACAAAAATTAGAAACCAAATGCTACTACCCAGTTAAGCTAGGAACTCACTGCCTTAATTTAACTGCCATGAAGAAGCAAACCTAAGTGGAGAGTGATTACTCTCAGTTATGAAATGAGGCAGTGCATACCCAAGTAAACCTGGATGTATTTAAACTTCTGTCACAGAAGTTACATATATGAATTATTCCATAGTGAGCTCTATGCTGTTGCAACTGATTGACTACTAAAGCCCAAGCCAGATAAATATTGTGTGGGTTATCTCTCCACTACATAGCACTGAGTGTAACGTAGACACAATTTAACTCTACCATATCTGTTATATTTTATTTATCTTTGTCATCTGAGTGTCTCATTATACAATCTTTTTTTCTTCTTCAGTTTGTCTCATTTTTCCTTTGCTTTCTCCTTTGGTTGTGTGTATCAGTGGTATTAGGAGTTAGTTCCTAGTTTTGCAATCTGCTGGCCCAATCTGAAAACTGTTCCAACAGAAATGGGAATTCTTTTGTCCTTATGTCATCCAGGTGCGCCTGAATGAAGTACTCCAGTGCCTGCATGTCCTTTCCACTGCTAGCAAGTTCTTGATGCCAGTGCTTATCACTGCATATTCATATCTCCTTGAACAGAAAAATGACAAATGTAAAGCTCGTCTTCATAATATTGCTGTGAACCAGAATATGGAGGCGATAGGTCTAAACAGTCCTCTGAATCCAAATCCTTTTCTTTGTTGTCATAAGCATTTTTGGCTGTAATAATTATCCTTTGTGAAGTGATAAATTAAGTAAAAATTATGTTCATTTGTTTTTTCTTACCAAGATGTTCTTTTAGTTTCACGAGTTGTGTTCTGCTTTTAAGGAAATCAAGATAGCTTTGTTGACAGACTGTTACCACTAACTGCCTTAATCTGCTTTATAAAATTTCTAACAATGCATTCGAAGCTGAATAACACAGAAAAGCTTTATTAGCTTTGTCTTATTTTTAGGAAATTTTCAAATTACACACAAATAAAATATGAACCATTGCTGGAAAAAGTGTTTCTTGTAGTTCACACAAGAAAAAAAAATGTAGCGTTACTTTTTTCACATATTGAAACAAACATTGCAATTGCCACGTTAAGGAAGCGTGCATTTAAATGAAAGTCCTTCTCCCTTTCCTTAATCTTTTAAAAGCCACGTGTCTCTGAAGCTACTGGTGTTCCCAGGAAAGGTATGTGAGGCAAAATGTCTGCTGAAATTACTGATGCCATTGATCCCCTTATTGACAGGCAGTCACACTGTGTAGTTCACATGAAAATATCATGTACTAAGTGCCTGGATGTGTTCCATATCATGGTGTAAATTCTTGATTTCATACTGGGAGCAGAGGGGAAGACATTGCTCCTGTGTCTTGCTTTATGCATCCAGCTTGCAGTGCGTTACCCTAACCCTTTGAAGATTATGGATAGCCTGCAATATATACTGCTGCACAAGGGAAGGATACGATCCTTTTATTTTTCTTATCTGGGAAACCTTTCCTGATGGTAGGTCAAGGGTGTCCCAGGAGTAATACAATCTCTTCTGGAAATTTCAAAGAACTCGATTATCTGCAATTGACTGAGGACATCTGTGCTGGCATACTGTCTCCCTACCTAATTGATTATCCTTGATTCACACAGCTACATTCAAAACCAGGGCCCCAGCTGTACAGATGTCATGGCTAACATCCCCTCGCATTTCATCAAAAAGTTCTACAAGTGGTTTGTTTTCCATCAGAGTGGCAAACGTTTGCGTATACTGATTGCATTTCATTAGATTTTCTTTCTACAGTTGTGAAAAACCTTATACAACATCACCCAGTCACTAATAGGCATAACTGACTGGTTACTAATATACCTGCGGCAAAGCTAGAGCCATCTTTGTTATTGTTTCTGAGGTAGCAATACTAATATACTAGTTTAGAACGAGTGGAGAGTTCTAAGGGCTCACTCTGGAAAGCTCACTTGGCTCTTCTCCCAGGAAGCTTGTGTCCTCATTTCTCTAAAAAAACTGAAACATACAGTAAAACCCAATGCTGTATGATTGTATCTGTGTTTTTCAGTGGGATGAATAGTCACTTTCACTTTGTCTGCCAGAAAGGCAATTCTCCTTTCTGGTCTCTGCAGTTTCTTAATTGCTTTGATTTTATATAAAGATAAATCATTTAAGAAAATTCTAATAGCCAGTAGCCAGTCTAGTTTCTCTTTGTTGCTGGCAGGTGTTTATCATCACTCCTTCCTTCAGAAGAAATGTCATCAGTCTTTAATATAACATATGGGGTACTTCTCAGCATATTTTCTGCAGTAATCCACAAAGGAGATAAAAAATAAAGTGAGCAGGTATTACAGTATAGTTTGTATGGTTTGCTAGTATGTAAGTATGAAATCTGTCATTTTATATCTTATGTTTCAACAGCTTACACTTCTATGGAGAGCAGAAAGCATCAGTTTTAAGTTTATGATTCCTGCAGTTAGGGATTGTGTAACATTGCAGAAAAAATGTGTTAAAAGCAAATGAAAAACACAAAATGCAAAATGATACTATTTTTCCTCTCCTTATCTAACTTCCCTTTAATGTTGGTAGCTGATCTAAATAATTAATCTTCTTTTGGACTGACTAAATAGCAGTTCTTGGTGCAATTATTGGCTGTAATACCTGTCACTGTATTTTCCATGAAAATGATTGCATGGATATCCACAGTGTAGTAGGAGTTCTTTTTTTTACATCTCACTGCAGATTACATTGAGTTTTATTAGTGATCTTAGCTTGATGTGTTTTGAGTAACAGAACCAAGACACAAAGCCTGCCACCTGGGTGAAGTCTCTCATTAAAGTGGAGGATTGCAAATTACTTCTGTATTTACAAATAGGTCACTCCATTGCAGATATATTCATTCAGCAGATCACAGCTGCTGACCTATCTGTACCTATTTCTACCTGTAGATTAACTGTATCATTACCTCATAAAATCTAGCCACACCAATCCATTTTGGCATGGGTAAGAGCTAAAGTGACAAAAGAAACTTTGGTTTCTTCTTTTCCCTCCATGTAAAATGTGCTGAGGGGAATCACAGGATGGTTAAGATTGAAAAGATCTAGAGGAGATCAGGGTTGAAGGCCATCTGATCCCACCCACCTGAGATAGCATGTTGTTAAGGCCCATGTCCAGGTGGCTTTTGAAAATCTCCAAGAAGAAGACTAAAACTCTCTAGGCAATCTGTGTCAGTGTTCTATAACCTGCTTAGTAAAGAAGTGCTGCCTGATCTTTGGATGGAACGTCTTGTGCTTCAGTTTGCACCCATTGCTTCCTGTTCTGTCACTGGATACCTCTGAAAATAAGATGGTTCCAACTTCTGCACTCTTCTTTCAGGTATTTATACACATTGATAAAAACATCCCCAGAGCTTCCTATTCTCTAGGCTGAAGAAGAGGCCTGCCCAGTTTGGTTATTTGATAAGTAATAATGTTAGGCTGATCTGAGTGAAAATTAGCACATAAGCATTTCCATAACAGCAAGAAGAAATAGAAACCTCTAACAGCAAGAGCAAACAGAAACCTCTAACAACTAATTTAACATTTAAATGTAATGGAAAACCTCTCCTACCTTATTTTATTTTCCCCTGGTTTTGGAGAAGATTAAATTGCAGATTGGCAGAAATGATCTTGGATTTCCTACTAATATCTGAAGTCACTCCATCTTGCAGCAAATTTTCTAGACTGTTTCCTTAGCTGAGTTATAATCATTAATGGTTTAGTTTCACCTATTTTTGGTCTTCTCTTTGATTAAGAAATTGGGTATGTTCAGCAATTATATCTGACATTGGTATGTGCTGATATAATGGAGCTCTGAGGAGCAAGAATGGAAGTTGCCTTCAAAAAGGGAACTTGTGACCTTGTTCAGTTACATAAGAGAATGGAAACTCCCAGATGTAAAACAGAAAATAAGAATTACTAAAAAGACTTTGTTCCAAGTTATTTCATGAATTGCAGTAACTGCTGTCCTGACCATTTTTTCTTTTCATCGCTTCTGCTGCAAAATGTCATCAAATCATTTGTTTGTGTCACTAAATTGTTACTATTTTTTGCTTAAGAAACAGTGATATTAGAGAATTAGGTAGTAGCAGCATTTCAGATTGCAGTAACTTCTGTCCAGCTTTGACTTTTTGAAAATAATCCTCTTCCTTTTGGAGCCTCTATCTGTTGCCTTTTCTGCTCTGCAAATAGCAGCTTAACAGTTTAATAGCAGTTAATATTCTTATTCCAAAATCAGGCTGGTATTATCTCTCAGGTATCCTCACGATTTGTTTTCAGAAAAGCAAATGGATACAGTGGATAATTTTATCTCCTTTTGAGTTCTTATTGCACTGCAGCATTTACAGGATTGGATGAGGACTGAGTAATTCTCTGTTAGCAGTGAGTTTTTCTCCATTTAGACTCTCCATGCTTTGAGTTCAAGCCAGTGCAAGGAGAATAAAAATACTTCTTTTCTCACAGATGTGTTATAAGTTCATTGGAAAAGTGATATGTTGCTTAGATACTGTGGCAAGGGGAGCTGTGAAGGAGAAAGGAGCTCTCATACTACAAAGTAGCAGTAGACATAGCTTACCAGATCTGCACACTCAGTGCAGTCCAGGATGGAGTGGGCTGCTACAGAGTTCTTCTAAGTATAAATTATCTCCCAAAAAGGGAGAAGAAGTTGCACACATGCAAAATACACTGTGTATTTGAGTGGAAAAAATGATAAATTCATTCAATCAAGAAATATACGTTACTGAAAACAGATAAAAGAATGTAGGCTATTTAATTAATTGAGCTGTCTAGTGCAGAAGTTATGAGACAGTTATAATTATTCAGCTTTTCAAAGGAATTCAGCTCAGTATGGTACATGTTCGGCTTCCCCGTTTTCTTAAGTAACGGAAGATTCAGCAGTAAAATCACACAACTCACTGGCCTGTTTACTTTTTGTCTGCACCAACAGGGAACAAATGCAGTGGTCGTATTACCTATCTACTGGAAGTATGAATTGTTATCTACCTATGCTACGCATTCTGAGAAGCTGAAACAAAAAGTTAACCAAATACCTGTCAGTTTTGATCTATTGTTAAGTAATCATGATTCCCTTAATAGAGTTGATCAGTAAAACCTGAAGCACAATGGAAGTGTTGGCCTTAAACTACAGTATGGAGGAAAGACATTATATGTGCTGTCAAAATTGTGAATTAACCTCTACATTTTAGAGACAGATACCTTCCTTCACTTATTGGGCACAAGAAGTGAAGAGATATCAGAAGGAAGAGCTTTTCTGTAAGGATGAAGTGTGCTCATTTATGTTATTATATTCATTCACGTTATGAAGAAGTTTTTAATCAGGTGATTATGTTGGGGGATATTTCTATTGGTATCAAATAGAGTAATCAAATATTGATATTTTCTTTGAAATTACCAAGTACAGTATATAATGCTCAACCAGATTTCCTTTACATAGGGTACTGGTTTTTAACTAAGTTGATAATCTGGTTAAAAGGGAAACACGAGAAATTAATATTCATATAAAAGATTTAAAACCATTTGTTCAATGTTAAGTGTTGAAAATGAATTTCAAAGTAAACAATTTTAATTAATAATGGCAAACTGATGATGTACTGAGATTTTTTCAAAACTGCTGGTCAGTGGAAAAGCCACTTCAGCAATATTGAACAAAGAATTATCCCAGAGTGTACTGTAAATTGCATTAAGTTATCAGATAGAGCTCACTTGAACAGTAAAGGTTGCTGCATACTTGACTATAATCAGTAGAAATGAAGCAGTAGCTAATATTATGTTTGAATTTAGCTGCTCTCTGGCAGGAAAAATCCTGTTAGTTATGCATTGCTTTAGAATATTCAAGCGCAGCCGGTGTTGGTTTGGTTGAGAAATAATCCTGGTTTAAACGTTAAGCTTCCAAGGGCCAGCTTAATTTGAAGTAGGTAAACCTTGGGATTGTATGAAGTATTTACCATTAGGAATATGCTCTATAGTTGAGATAGTACTTAGTAGCTTAAAGAGCCAGAGCACTCTGAAGCACTGAATGCCATAGAAATGTTGAAGTTCATTAATGCTTTTAAATGTTCCATTTCTAAGTAGGTAAAAACTAAGATGCCCAGCAGCACGTGTAGATGGCTTCTGAAGGTCTCCAAAGAGAGATTGTACAGCCTCCCCCAGGCAACCTCTGTGAGAGCATAGTCACTGATGCAGAAAAGCTCTTTCTGAATGTTTGTGTGGAACCTCCTGTGTTTCTGTTTGCGACCTTTGCCTCTTGTTCTGTGATTGGGCACCACTGAGAAGAGCCTGGCCCCATCCTCTTTGAATCCTCTCTTCTCCAGGCTAACAAATGCTAGTTTTCTCAGCATCACTTCATCATCTTTGTTGCCTTTCACTGGAGTCTATACAGTTTGTCCATTTCTCCCATGTGCTGGAGAACCTAGAACTGGACCTGGCACATATTCCATTCATAAGGGGAAAAAGTAAGAATTAAGCTTTGCAGGAGTTCCTTATTCTAGTTAAAAGTAAGTTTAAAACTATTCCAAACAGTGTTTTCATATTTTTGAAACCAAATTAGTTGCTTCTCTTCTGTAAAAAGAACTTCCAATTGAATTCAATTCTGTTTAATTAAAACCATACAAACATAAAAAAAAAAAATAAAAAAAAATCTGTAATATAAAATGAATCTACTTGAACTTTTTCGTGCAAGACAATGAAAATAACATTCCATCTGCTATTTTTCTTTTGTCACTACCAGTAAAGTATATAAAAAAACATTCATACTTTTCTACTTAAAAGGACATAATGCAAAGGACCATAAAATTAGAGAGAAAAATTTAAAGGACCTTCAGAAAGTTGTCTGTTTCTGAAGGATTGTCAAAAGGGTTAAATTCTGTAGCCAGAACAGAATCTTTGTTTGTTTCTATCAAGAATTTTCTGTTACTGACTGTAGTATCCTTACATTCAATTTTTAATTAGAGTGAATTGTTGTGTATCATGATTCTGACCTTTGTATTCCTATAGAGTTATAAAATATTTAGTACATTTTCAAAGAAAAAAAGATTAGAATTGCTTATGATATATGATTTCAGAATGAAACATGCAAAATAGCATCACGCTGTAGCTGGAGTGATTATTTAAATTCCATACCCCCTGATTTCCTTGCAAATTCTGGATGGACACAGCTAAATATTCTTGGAAATCATATTTCGTGACATAAAATCTGCCTTCATAATGCAGCTAGGCATACGTAATACATACTAAATGTAGACTTTACATAGAATGGTACTAGTGAAGTGTCAGTATTGTACTCTGTCTTATTGAATGGAAATAAATTGACAAAAAAGAGTGAAATTAAGCATTTTTTTCATACATGACTTTATATTCCATGGTGTATTGAAGTCTAGTTAATGAAATTCAGAATCCCAACCGGATAGAACAGAGAATGAATACTGGGACATTAAAAATGAACAATAGCAAACATAAACGCAATTTCTTTTCCAGATTGTAATTACAACACAACCATCACTCTCCCTATTTTTCTGTTCCAAAGGAACACATGGAAAATGCTATTAATTAATATAACATACGCATTTGTAGCAAGCTGTCTAATTCTATCACACACTAAGAATACCATTCTACAATGTAGTTTGCCTTGTATTATGTTGACACATACTAGCTACAAGGGCTGATCTGAAAGTAATTCCTCCTATTTTAGGATGTCAGCCTGCAACATCAGAGGCAGATGGTGGTATTGGCAGTAGAGGTTGAACCTTCCCACCAATATTCTGTTACATTTTGTTGCTGTGTGACAGATGGCAGCAGAGGGGCAGTCTGACAAAATGGTGTCTGACATGGAAGTGTAAATGAAGGAAAGGTGTCATTGAATTCCTCTATGTAGAAAAACATGGCACCCATTGACATTTGTTGACTCTTGGTGAATGTTTCTGGAGACCAACCTGTGGATGTGAGCACAGTGAGGACGTGGGTGGTGGCATTTTAGCAGTGGTGACAGCAATAGTGGGTCACTTCTGTTGGTGCAGATTTTGTTGAGCATGGCATTCAGTTTCCTGCTCATTGCTGGCAAAAATATGTCGTTCATGGCAGTGATTATAGAACTAGTGTTTTGTAATTAAGAATTTTCTCTATCAAACACTGTTATTGTGCTCTTAGTATCTGTTGTAGTTTCCATGGAAATAAATAGGAGAAATTACTTTCAGAGTGACCTATATATTTTGTTCACGAATGGAATTAGTGGGAGAAAATATAGTATAATGTGAATTCAAATTTTCATTTTATATGTAGGCAATTTTTGCAGAGGCCTAGTATTTTTTGATAGTAGCAAGATGAGCAGGGAAACAAAATATTACTAATAAAGAGAATAAACAGACAATTATAAACCAATCAACATGGCAATATATGTTTATTCTGGGAGTAGTGGAAATCTCACCCATAGAGGCTCCTCACTTTGTTTCGTTTGTTCCTGACATCTCATTTCTTTTGCCATTATTTATTAGTTTATTTATTTTTTTTTTTTGAATGACCTCAATCATCATTTTCTGTGGCCTTTCTCTTTCTTCTCATGCTATTGTTTTGTTTGCGGTTTGGTTCACATATTACATTCTGAATCTTGGAGAGAATTTTCTGTTAAATATATTATCATCTCCCAGGTGGAAATTATGACAGTTGTTTTGTGTGAAAGCCTAAGGACCTTTACCTGATATTTCCTCTCTGCTTACTGCTCTGAGTGCAGCTGTGGTGACTGGTGGTGTTCCATCAGGATTACCCTGGGGAACCTGGCTGATGGCAGGACTGCTCAGATTTCATACTAACTCTAAAGTTTAAAATTCTTCCTCAAGTAGCCTTAGACCTTTCCATACTGCTAAAAAGCACATTCTCTTGATTCAATATTCAGAGAGGGCAAGGAAACCTGAGATACAGCTGTGCATGTGTCTATGTATACGAGTTTGCTCTTTTTCTTCCAAAATTCAGGGACTGGTAAAAGCTTTGCTTTGTGATGCTTTTTTCCTCTTGTTTCTTTACTTCTGTGCAGGTAAACAGATATTTGTTGAGTTAGTTCACTTGCTACTGTTGATAATTTTATTACAGTCTGTGTCTGAAACTCAGTTGTTACTTCATTAAGGAGAAAAAAGAACAAAATTTAGTTATATTTCAAGTATAAAACAGCCTAGTTTGAAAAACACACAAAAAAACTTCCATCCTGCAGGTGGTGAAGTGTTTAAGGAAAGGAGGACCAATACTTAACTGAAACAAATACTTGACGTGTTAGTGGAAAAAATAAAGAATGAGTAAGATGGAAATGATGTTCAAATATAAAATTTTCAAGCTAAGTCTTAGGTCATATAAATGATAACTGTGTATTGATTTTTGCATAGAGGGTTTTCAGACAGATCTGAATACAGAAGGGAAAAAACTGTAATTTCCTACTGTATTGCTAAGGTGCCTCTTTTTGGGGGAGCAACTAAAATAGGCTCCCAGGTGGAAAACATAGTAAATACTGAGCTATACTGCCTTGTGCACATTGCAATAAATCTGTGGAATTTCAGCATACACCCTGGTTGTGACGTACTAACTGCTTAATTTTCCTTTGCTTTCTTTTCTCATTTTACTCAAAAAGATGATGTATCTGCATAATCTGGGGGATTGGTCTGCAGTACACATTCAATTTGCAAGGTAGCATGATGTTTCAAATACAGTTCTGCCTTGCTTCTCTCCATACACGGAAAGAATGGAATTGGACTCACACCAGGGAAATACGTAGCACAAAAAAAGGCAAAGGTTCATTCTGAAAGTGTAACGTGAAGAATCAATTCTAATCCATAACTACTTGTCACAAGTAGCGCTTTCATGCATGAATAATAATATTGAACTTCATGAATACTCAGGTGGTTAGTTTCTGTGAGATAGCTGAGTGCTCTTTTTTCCTGCTTGTCAAGGTAGCACACTGTATCATTAAATAACAGGCCTGAAATATTCATAAAGCAATAGGTAATAGTGGACTATTCCTCTGATAATAAAATAAACAATTGCTCGTACATTTTCAAAGTACTGTGTGTCTTGAGCATCTGCCTGGATCCTGGTATTATACCACACTTCTGTCTCTATTCTAGCATAGAGAGAGTTAACTGTCCTGACCAGTAAATGTGTTCCCTTATATCTGTAAGCTTCTTTGATGATTCCAGTACTTATTAGGGAGGACTGATTTCTATCTATGGCTTGGATTGCTTGCTTTAAAAGCACATTTTTCTTTCTAAGCCAAAAATAATATGATTGCATGGTGAAGCTACTGCTGTCCCAGCTTTCTCTAAGACCTAAATCAGAGAATGACACAAGTGTGACTGGCATAGCAACTGGTACAGTAGTTATGAACACATTTATCAGAAATGTACCCTGGCCTGCAATGTGTATTGTCACATTTATTTGCATTAACATTGATTTTAAGTTACAGTCATTTCTTTTATTGCACGTCACAGGGAAATTGTGTACTAGCTGTTAAAATGCTGTCTTCAAGATGCTTAGGTAGTGGAACCTAATATTAGTATTTCACTGACCTTATAAATTTTTATCTTTTGGTTTATTTGTGTTTTGTGATTTTTTTTTCTTTAATATTTAAGCTGTAAATCTTCTTTGATGTGTTAGAGGACAAATAACCTATAATGAAACTGATGAGACTGTCCCTTTCAATTACACAGACAAAGGAATCAATGAGACTCATTTCACACATTAAATGAGGTCGGTATTATTTAACACTACAACGAGGGACAATAATTGATGATAAATTACAAATGAAATCTATTGGATTATGCATTACTTTACTCACGTGAAGGATTAATTAAATTGTGTAGGAAGCTGCAATGTAAGACGTTTTCTGAACTCTGCCTCAGTTATTGAACCATAAGATAATGTTTTATTTTAAATTTATGGTTAAATTTTAACCATAAAAATGTTAAGTGTGTTTTTATTTCTACTCCTGTTCAGGGAAAAAAAATAAGTACTGAATTTCTGTTTTTTCTATACATTCGTCTGAACACATTTTCATTATTCTTTAAGGGACCATATTAGCAGTACAAGGAAAAGCGTAGAATTAGGAAAGAGATCATGAGGAATATCAGGTCTTGAATGTGTAAACTAACCTTTAAGGGAAGGAAAGTTTGGTTTAAATTTGGCTTTTAGTTTGTAGTTTACACAGAAGAAATGAAAGAAATGTATTTACAGCAATACTTCCTATACTGCTTTCATCCACCAGATATCTATTCCAGCAGTGAATGTTTTTTATTCTTTATTCATGTCTTTATTTTATTTTATATGTTTAATTGGGTGATTCTGTGAGGCTTGATACTTGTTTCTTAAGTATCCATTTAATATGTAACTGCTTTTATTCCCACCTTCAGTCCTATGCTGTGGTTCTAGTTTCTCCTAGTACTCTTTGTCCTATCATGTGAGCTCAATTCCTGTAACCAGCTGGCTAGAAATTAGTAGCGAGATGACTGCAGCCCCTCCTGGTCTCTGGGAAGTGTCCATTTATTGGATATTTCATCAACATGGACAGTTGTTCCAACGCAAGTCTGGAGTGAGGCTCACATCAGCATTGCTGGATCTTTAACCAGGTGCTAAACTAGTTTGCTTGAATGTCCTGTTCATTTCTTGTTGAATGTTTACCTCTTTCCTTCTCTGTAGTGGCTGCCTCATTTCACTGGATATTTTCTGTGAAATGTAAGAGCTTAAAAAGGAGTCACCCTTATCGCTGGGTGCCTGAATCATAAGGATCTGTAGCGATTCTGTAGCGATTTTGTTTGCTCTTTTTTTTTTTTTTTAACTCCCTGACTCTTTTACAGGTAGATAACACTGAGAATAGTATAGTGTATCACAGATAATATCTCTCCTGCAATATACCATATTGTTTTCTATTGAATATGAGGCAGACTAACAAAAAACAGAGCAAGTACTATGACTAATGTAGGTCACTTTAAGAATTCAATCAGGGAAGTTACTAGATACCCTTTTATTCCATGAAATGTAGTATCAAATGGGATTGCTCAGAGTTTAAAAACAAAAACCCATATCTTTTCACATGAATAAAGATTTGTAAGGTGGTCTTGTGTTTTCCTGGAAGGTACACTGTTGTTTCTTTCTTTTTTCTACCAGGACAAAAGATAGAAGGTTAGATATGTAACTGGAAGATGCTTCCCAAGAAGTACCTTTCACTGACCTGGAGAAGTGTTTAGAACTAATCTTTATGATTTTATGCATCCTGTTTTGTAGACAATAGTCTCTTTTTTTCTTTTAGTCCTTCTAATGTAGTGATGACTACAGCAAATTGTCAGTCATTACTAGCTCACTGTTGTCTTACTGTCCATATGGCTGCGAAGCACTGTGGAGATATGGAGCAAGGGAACAAAAATCAGAAGGCAAAGATATCTGTTTATGACTTTGAAACGTTACTTAACCTTTTTAAACAGTAGCTGTTGCAAATTGACTCAGCTATGCTTACTCTTCTTTGTTCTGAATGGGAAAAGATCTTCAGTGTTTCAGCCTCTTGTATTTCTGTTTCTTGTTCTTGAAATTCTCATCAGCTCCAAGCTCATACTAACATCAGAATTTTAAAGTTTTTTTCTTTTTCGTTTAAAAAAAGGTATTTCAACTCTCTCATAGAGAGTAACTTTGCAGAGGAAATCTTGTAATCTTTGAGAGAATGCATTTTAAAATAATAATCAGGGAAGCAGTCTAAGGATGAGAACAAATTATCTAAACTGTAATTTAAAATCTTGGGTTTTGGGAGGTATTGTTATTTAGTAGGATACTTTATGGACTAATTATGAGATTTGAAATTCTTTTTAATGACAAACATTTAATACACTTTTTTCCATAAGAAATGTAGAAAGTGTTAAGCTTCTGTATACTCTAAAATAATTTTGTAAAACCAAGTCTTCCTGAAAAGAAAAATCAAATTCTGTTATTCCACTTAAATGAAAATAAGCTGAAGAAAGGTTAATTGCACTGTTCCTACTCCAGGCCATCTATCATTATGTTGACAGTGGTGGAACAGTGATAGAGCAGAGCAATGATGGTATAAACTGAATAGTCATTTTTTTCCTGTAGATGTATGCACTTGCAAAAACAAATCATTGTGATTCCCAAGTTGTGACAATGTAGGAAGCTGTGATTAGGAAAGGAGAAAAAAAAAAA
>VXAB01006004.1:0-90594 GCA_013399175.1 Odontophorus gujanensis | reverse complement strand
CAAAACTGCTTTTTCCCCCCTTGTTATGAGCACCCACGTCTCTGTTAGGAGAGCTGACAGGTTTAAATAGGGCATATAAAACAGGCTGTTTTCAAGACCCCATTTCTGGCCGTTTCAGACAGCAGTGCAACAGACTTCTTTACACTCAGTCACTGTTTCAAACTTCAGTTGTGATTACTTCAGGGCTGTGTTTCATGCCATGCTGTTATTTATCTTAACGAACTCTGCTTACTCTATCATTCGGTTCAGACTGGGAGATCTTTGGAGCTGTTCTGCTATTCACAAATTCAGGATGATACAGCAAAGTAACCTAAGTGGAATGAGGCCAAACAACATGTAATCACGTCTAACAAGGAGGGAGGGGAGAGAGCGGAGGGGGATGGGTGGGGAGAAGCAGAGACGGAACAAATGCCGTGCGCAGAAACCCAATGTCTGCTGCTGCACTCTGGGCCTGACAAACGTAAAAGAGAGGACAGGTCTTGCTGAGTGGGGAGAGCCAGATCGGGCAGCCAGGTGGGAGGGCAGGGTGAGCCATTTTCTGAACTGAAAGCAGATTGCTTGTAGCAGCTTGTTTTGCATTGCTGTTCGTCACTAGCAGAAAGCAGAGAAGAAATAGCTGGAGTTGCAGAGCGAAGAAGGACTTCAGACCAATGCCTGCTTCCTGAACTGCTTCTTACCTGAGGACTATGCCTTTTCTGTTCTTGGCATTACCTACTGTATTCCTTCCCTCTCTCCCATCCCACATTAAATCCAGTTCATTCCTGCACTGATTGCTCCTGCTGTGGAGTTAGCAGTGCTTACACGATCTGCTTCTGGGGCAGAGCTGGAAGCAGGATAAACTTCTGAGACAGAGATATCACTTTAAATGGGTTCACATGTTTGCAGAACAAACAGATGGGTTTAAGGAAAAGCAACACATCCATCAGAGTATCATTTCACTGCTTTTGTTCCCACTAGATGAATGGCAGAAAGGTGTCTGCCTTGGAATAACTTGTCCCAAGGGAGAATGAGTGGAGCACACGAGTACTCAGTATCTGCATAATGTAGGAGTGTGAAAAAAAGCAAAATGAGAATTCATGAAGCCTAAAGAAGAGCAGAAACCCTAGGGGCTCTCATTCCTTCCTCCTATACCAGCCACACTCATGGAAGCACTTTGTGACGTTCTCCTAATTCTTGGACGTGAACCTATAACTAAGCATACCAGAACTCCCCCTACTGAGGAGCTACCACAACCACAACTAAATATTTGGGGAATTTCGTTGGCAAAACACTTCCCCATTGGAAAGTGCTGATTTGTTGAAACGAAAGCTTTCTGTGGAGAAACAGCAGCTTCAGTGAAATATTAGTTGGGAGGAGGTTCTTTGTGCTCAAAGTGCAATTGCTTGGCAGAGCCCCACAGATATAGCATTCCTTCTGGAGTTCTCCATCCATACACGGCAGGGGCAGACAAACCATCAGACAGACATAAACACAAACCAGAAAGGGCAACCTCGAATGTGGAAGGCCAGATTTAAAAGAGGTGTTTGAACGTGACCTTTCCCACTAGACTACTGCCATATGGGAACAGGGCTGGTTCCTGTCTCAGAATCTGTTTTCAAGAAAATGAGCTCCGGCACTTTGGTTTTCTGTTTCAAAAAAGAGAGGAAACAAAAAGACAAAACCATTCAACTTTTCATGAAACAGCACTCGGTTCCCATTCTCACTTTCTAGTTTTAACATAAATGGTTTCATTGTACACGCACTAGGGAGCTGAGAATTATTTTGACTGAGGAAAACTAAACAAGAACAAAACCTCACAACTCCGTGTGGTAGCACTACATTTAGAAAGGTTAAACTGAAGTCTTAAAATGAATGAAATCCTACCCCACTTCCTACCCTTCAGCCTGAGCCTGACTCCCCTTACATGCACATTCTACACCAGCTGCCATCACCATTTAACTCCGTCAGTGAAACCAACTGCAAGACAGGCCCCAGACCAGGGCCACTGCCTTTTCTCTTGATGTTCAGAAGCCCCAGAAAGCTTTTAGAACAGCTCAGCTGCTTGGCAAATTCCCAGGTTGCCTAGCCTGGATATGCCCTTGTCTGTGCTGGGGGCTGCTGCTGAATGTGCTGAGGGTTGGAGAGCTGGGTGTGCTGCTCTGCAGCATCCCTGCTAAGGGCAGGTGATGCACATTTCATTGTAGTTGTTCAGAGCCCAAAGAGAACTGTGCCTCTACCTGATTCTGAATTTCCAAGGCAGCACTATCAATTGGCTCCAAATTGCCATAAACTTGGGCAAAAACAAGTGAAAGAATTACCTTCTGGATAACAATGGCAAGGTCTTGAAGTCTGCTGGAACACAGCTGAGTTTAAATTGGTTGATGTTCCAAGTGATGAGCCCACAAACGAGCCCTGAGTCCATAGCCACCCTGACATGAGCATGCAGTTATCTGAATCACACTCATTCCAAAAGCCATGGCACTGTCTGATCATACATCCCTCTGGTGGTCCAAAATAAACTTTGGACCAAAGCTTACTCAGAATGTATGGAACCATCCAAATGTAAATGTGCTTTTATGTCCCTCATTCTTAGTGCATGATCACTGTTGTGGCAGTGAGTGACAGGGCCTTGCACACCAAGGTTTGCTGATGTATGAGCCACTCTGGAGGAAACTGCAGGGAGAAAGCTGCTCTGGACCTAAAATGGTAAATCTAGAAACCAAATAACAAATCTATTGCCTCACTTTTATTTTGCTCTGAAAATGAAGATATCTGATGGAAGAAAATACATTAGTGATTGATTTCTTTTTCCTTCATAAGATTGTTTTCTTCTGGAAATGCCAGACTTGTGTAGGTAATCCAGTCTAAATACTTACAAGCTTTGTATAATGTTGAAGTTTGGCTGTGAGATTTTTGGCTATCGATAAAAGAGAGATCTATAATAGAATCCTGAGGAGTTTGATTCAGTCACACTTCAAAATCAGATTTTGGCACACTTGTCTCCTCTGTATTTAAAATCACTGATGTATTTAAAGCCTTTTAAGTCTGTTTCTTCCTAACTTTCAGTCAAAATAGTTTCTTGGAAACACAGAAATATCCATGACAAATTATAAGGTATGTATCAAACGTGCTCTCAGACAGCACTGTCTGATAGGCAAGGAGAATATAAGCATTACATGGACCTGCTGAAGTGAGTTCTTTCGCAGGGTCTGTTGTGATAGGGCAAGGGGAAATGGTTTCAAACTAAAAGAGGACAGAATCAGAATGGGTATAAGGAAAAAGGTGCTTTTGTTTTATTTTTTTAATGTGAAGGGTAGTGAAACGCTGGAACAGGTTGCCCAGAGATGTGGTGGGTGCCCCATCAATGGAAACACTCAAGGTCAGGTGGAACCAGATTCTGAGCACCTGATGGAGGGGTGGGTGGCCCTGTTCATTGCAGGAGAGTTAGACTAGATGACCTTTAAGGGTCTCTTCCAATCCAAAGAGGTCTATGATCATGCTCTCGTTCAACACAGAAGCTAAGATTCTTTATTAGAAAAGGTCCTTGCAGATAACACGGGCATGCCAAAGACTCAAGTTCTCTGAATGCATGCACCTTGAAAATGAGAAATACCATATTTAGACCACTACTGCAAAGACACAGTCTTTTTACACACAAAAGAAAAAGAACAAACAAACACTTTTTTTTTGTTGTTGCTATTTTCATCCCTTTAAAGAGGTCTATCCAGACTGTTGGGAGAGAATGGCACTGCTAAAGCGCCGAGCAAACAGGACACAGGCTGCCTCCCAGCCGTAGCATTGTCCCTATCTTCTTGTGCAGAGAAAGGCAATTGTGTTGAGGTTGCTTTTCCAAGCAGCTACAAACCAGTCCTGGGTTTTGCATAAGATCAGTACATATAAACAATAATTTTTTTCTTTTCCTTCATTTATTCCTTATATTTGAGCATATCAGATATAACCCCAAATCCAAATTAAATGAGAAACACATTGCTGTAGCTCCAGCGACTTTTGCAGAGACGTTTCAAGGAAATTTCTTCTAGCAAATTCCTCACATTACCTCCAGTTTTATCTGCTGCAACAGCAGGTGGAGCAAATTCAAGCATTCAGGATAACATTGTCACTTCCATATTGTGGTCATTTTAGTGCAAGCCCCTCTTGGGAAGCTGCTATGAGATAACACCACTAGGCTGCTGGGATAACATTAATGTACACCAGCTCTGATTTTCAGGCTTATCCTCTACCTACCAGCATGATTGCATGAAAACCGTTGTGAAAGATGCAGTGAAAATACTGGCATCATTCTGCCCTGTGTTTTCTTGCATCATGTTTTACCCATTTCCAGGTGACTCAGTTATTAACCCAACTTGCCTCTATGCTGCATCTGAAATTAGGTGAGAAACACAGATTAACCACGGAGTAATGGTAAACAGTCCTTCGTGTGGAACCCGCGAATGTTCCACAGTTGGAATTCCCATAGGGTTTTGACTGAGGTGTGCAGAACTCACTATGGTCAGTTGGTCAAGCACCAACAGCAGCATGGTAAGGGCAGGGAGCCCAGTGCTCCTGACAGTGCTCCAGGAACAGTAAATAGGCACATCACACACTAACACATTGATGTCAGGAATTAAGCACTCTCTACAAGGAGCAGAAATTATCTGTTATTTTGCTCTGTGCACTTATTTCCAGATAGATGTTTATCCATCCATTTTGAGAACAAAATAAGAAATGTCCTTCCATCTAATACGAATATGATTTTAAAAATATATTTTTCCCATTTATATTGGAATGAAAAATTCCCCTTCTTTTTTTTTTTTCCAGCTCAACTCTTCATTTTGTCTTATCTTTTTTTTTTTTCAATTTAGACTTCCATTTACATATTTTGAGGAGCATAGTTTATAAAAGAAATTGTTCAAAGCAGATGTTTCAACAATGTCAAAACCTCCCCTGTAAGAATGATTAAAAAAGACAGAATGTGATAGGATAGCTTCAAAACAAGCCCTCTCCTGAAAGCAGGCTTGATTTTAATGAATTATTTTACAACAGAGATGTTTCAATGAGAAATTCTTGATTAATTCCTGCCAATAACCCTTGGAGGAGGAGCACCCTTTGACATATCTCTGAGCCTGGCATTACTGAGGAAGTATGCTGAAGGGTGCTACAGACAGGTATGTGCTCAAAGCCACCTGGCTGCTTCTCCTTCCCAATTCCCCCTGCTAACCTCAGAGGAAACAGAGAATGTCACGCTGATAACAACAGCAGAGCAACGCAGTCCTCATGCCCTTGACGAACCAGGCCAGAAAGTGAACTGTTGTGTTTTCAATCAGATATCCTTTTGCAAGCTCTTCAATGAGGAATACACCCAGGGTGCGTTAAGAGCTGTCAGCATTCCACATTTTCTTGTTCTGCATCTGTATTGATGGTATACACTGAGTGAATTAAATCCCTTCCTGAGAGTGTGGTTGTACGTCCCCTTCCCCGGGAAGAGAGCAAGTGTTCTGAATCTTGAGATTCCGCTCATCAGTGGAGCACACTGCCATTGCAACACTAAGCTGCCATGAAAATGAAAGCTTCAATTACATTTTCATGATGAAAACTTTCCACTACAGCTGATGCAACAAGACATGCTGCTGTCTGCTTCCCATAGTTATTCCAGTGACTTGGAAAACTGTCACATTTTGGGCAAGAGAATAAGCCAGGCCTCCCACTTGCAATCTCCAAGTGCCAGCCCTGCAGTTACTTTCTCCCCTCCTTATGTGCACCAGTATAGAGCTTACTACTTTCTCCTACACACACATTTCTTCTGTGGACAGGTGGATAGAGATGTGCCCACATGGCTTAACCTCCCTCAGTGTGGATCTGCTGATTTTTCTATTTCTCGTTATGCAGCAGCAAAGTATAGAAAAAACCTTAAAAGAATACAGATGTCGTTAACAGATGAGTGGAAAGAAGGAAAAGGATGTTGGCAACAACTACTGGATTATGAAATGCCAAAACCCTGCCAGATGAACATTAATATAGTTCCAGAAGGTCACATCTATGGTGGTTTGTTGAACAGAAGTTTGTATAGTCTGATGTCAAGGAACTGAACACATTTAAAACATTCACCTGTGTATTTTTAAGGCAAAACTTATCATTAAGGATGCCTGCCAAACCTTCTGTTTGTAACCTCCATTCATCTCTCAGACTTCCACAGCTGGCAGACCTTACAGAAAACATTATATTCAGTTCTATGCCTGAGAAGAGAGAAGTGACTATATCCCATATTCTTCTGTGTTGCAGAACACTGAGGAGGGAAAGAAAGGCAAACAGAAATGGACAGATGAATTACAAGGCCACATCAGGGATGTATCCGCTTCCATGATCTGCTCGCTTTTTGTCCTATACAACACATTAAGATCCCAATAGTGAGAATTCTCTCATTACTTGTATGAAATGTAGGAGCTTATCAAGAAAACCTCTCATTTTTATGAACAATTTGCAAGAAGGCTGCAGATAGGTAAGGCAGGATTGGAACCCAGCACACTCAAGAGCATTGAGCTTAGCCCACTGCTTCCAGTCATGTCCCTCCTCCCCTTCACCTGGGTCTGAGGGTCCTTCATCACAAACTGAAGGGCAGTAACCTAGATCAAGGCAAAGGGAATGAATTCTACTGTCGAGAACACCATGGTGGAGGAGGGGGGGGAGGGAGGGGGATGGGAGGAAGAAATATACAAAAACTCCACAGTTAACTGGAAAGCTAAAGACCAAACACAAATACCTTTCCTTTTCCTTTACATATACTCCAGACATATCAACAGGAAAGCAACAGTGACCATGGTTGCTGCCCACAGGGGAGCATTCTGCCCAGAGAGCAGCCAGCCAGCTCATTTCCCTGGCAGTGCATCCAATTTCAGCTCATTGCAATGGGTCTATTATCTTTGTAAGTGAGGTACATAATATCTGTGTAAATGCAGTATGTGGTTTTTGAAAAAACAAACAAACAAACAAAAACACAACCCTCTGCCATGATAATATAATCTAACAAACATAAAAACAAATGCGTGTCCCACCCACTAATCCTCATGAGAGCTGCGTTTAGGAGGAAACACAGAGCTCTGCCACTATATTTATGTTGCTGGCTGATCTTCTGGATACTAACAAGGCCAAGTTGTAATCTTCCTTGGAGAGGCTACCCCTCCCTTGCAGGGAGGAACTCCCTTAGTTTCACTGGGACCAAGATTTGGCTCCAGGAGCACAAGCTGCAAAGCAGCAGCCAGGCCACACTGCAAACAGCAGAGAAGGAAATGAAGAAGCTAGTACTGCCAGTACTTTAAGAGGGAATGAAAAGGTCAGCATTTTGCAGCAGTGTCCTGCATGGAGACAAGTGTGTATATGTTTGCAAGAAGCTTGTTGTCTTCTCCTGGTGTGCTGTGTGTTGTTTTGTACATATAACCCTCCGCTTTCTGACTGCAAGCCTTGAGGAAGCACAACTGGAACATCCATCCTGGCCATGTCTGTGTTCTGCTTAATTGTACTTGGACGCATAAGTTCTACACTGGGAATAAAAACAAGAGGGGGTTCAAACATACAGAGCTGCAGTGGACCCCGTGTTCTAGCACCAGACTTGTTTCTGTTGCATTCCAGAAGAAAAGGAGTAGCTAAATAGGCACAAGTTTCCTTACTATATGTCATTGACCATTTTGTAGTTCTGGAATCAGGTGAGCTTTTGCTGTTTCATCCATATTCTCTCGTTTGTTTTGTAGCAAGCAGTCTATTTTTAAAAACAGTCATGTCCTGGATATTTGGCTGTTGGAATGCAGTACATGAATTAACCTTCAAATGTGCAAATGTAACAGCCTGCAATTATTGCAGTCAGCTTTCATTACAGACCCTTTTCAACAAGTTTCTCTTTGTGCAGGGCAGTCTTCCCTGAGAAAAGCAAAGCCAACCACGCAGACCCCAGGTCTGACCACAGGGTTAAATGGGGTTTTGGTCAGCAACGATTTCTGCTCCAGGAGTGGTCCTGACAACAATGCTGTCCAACACAGTGACAGTACATTGTTGGCACCCATCTACCAGAGCCCTTAAGCCCGTGCTGTTAATCCCCTCTGAAAGTCTTGATATCAAAGGGATGTGGCATGAGCTCAGGGCTCTGCTGAACACACGAACTGAAGCCTAAATGGGATCTGATGGAGTGCAGCCTCTATAGATTGAGAAGTTATTTTTGAAGGCAGCAGTGACAGACTACAAATATCTTCCAGGAGGTTTAACAGAAACCCTTATGAAGGAGATGCTGGGGTCACTGGTCACTCACCATTAACTGGGATGTGGATTTACCAGGATCCTGTTTCGTTAGAAACCCGTGTGTATGCCCTGGGAAGGAACAATGGTGAAGGTGTTGGGAGAACTTCAAAATATCTTCTGGTATCTCATGGGGAAATATTTTTCAATTGTATTCTTCATAACAGCTTTGGATTTTCTTCTGTTTACAGCTCAGTTAAACATCTTCCCCTGCTCTGCAGTTTGTTTTTTTTTTTACATGTCTTTCTCCTAATGAAATGTAAGCTCCTTAAAGATGGAGAGTACTTAGAACATAAGTAACCCAGCAGCATTTCCAAATTCAGTTTCTTAGAATTTCAAGAAGGAAATATGTTTATTTCAAGAGCTGTTTGGACATTGGAGGCACTTGGGTCTTGCTGTTCTTAAGGGAAGATGAACTCCTTAGTAACTACAAGGCAGCTACTTCACATAACTCCTTCCAGCACAGCTCAGTCACCCAAAGCAGCTTCAGACACACCTCTACAAAATAAAAATGATGTTAATTTTTTTATTAAATACTGAAAGAGGGATAGCTATGCTAGAGGATTTACTTCTGCAGCAGCTAAACATCAAATAATTTTCCCTGGCATAGAAGTGTCTTCCCTTTTTAAGGGAACAGTTGTGAAATGGCCACTAAATGGATGTTAGGAAAGAGCAAGGATTTATTTTGTAGTCTCTGTTTCACTGATTCCATTACATGAATCTACTGGGACTGAGGAACCATAGTCAGGCAAAACAGTAACCATCATGTTTTCCAGAATGCTGAGGAAATTTAGGATTCTCAGTTTCACATGAGTGTATTAGTAATCCTTAGAAGTGATATTTTCTATGACAGTGCAGGAGAGAACATTCTTTTTTAATGAGATTTTCATCCTTTGATCTCATTGGCTTCTGTTCACATTTGGAAACCCCAAATATCGTTGTAACAGATGTTAAAGATGATGCATCTTAAAAATTGAATAAATTAAAAGTTAAACAGGGCAATAATTAACAAGTAAGCGCAGAAATTACTCTCACTGTTTGTTTCCCATTATGCTGCAGCTATGCTTGCAATTGCATTCAGTACATTTTGGAGGTGATAACTTGATTCTCAGACTACCAGATGCATCTAGCATGTGTCAGCTTCAATGGAATTGTCCTTTCCAAGTCTGAGTAGCAAAGAAAATGTAGCACGTTCATGGGGCAGACACGGGCAGCAAAGTAGGGCATTTGTACCTAACTGGAGGTAGCTGATTTACTCTGAATGTTGTTTTTCATTTTTGTGCCTTATTCTATTCAGCATTAAAAGTACCTTTGATGTGAAAGGACACTGCTAAACCTTCTGGTGAGAACAGCTCCCCTGACCCTTGCCTCTCACCTTCCCACTCCCAAGCAGGACGCATTAATTGTCTTATTCAGCAATTCCCTGCCCTTTACTATGGAGAAAACATCCATTATCCAAGAGATGTCCAGTGACCTTGGCCTCTGTGTGGTTTTCAGACCTACAGAAGACAGATGACTCCGACTACTGGTCTGGATTTGGGCACTGCAGAAAAACCCTCTTTCAACTGACACTGAGCCATTCATCTTCCAGCCAGCACCCATGGGTGACCTTGAGTTTGCAGGAATGCTCTTGGCTTTGGAACCAAAACAGTGATGACTTTTTTCCTTTATTGCTCTCTGTATTATTTGACAGCCAATGATTTATCTGTCGTATTAGTGTTTGCCTTTGTTCCCCAAGTAAACTCAGGGGCAGTAAGCAGGGCCATGAAACAAAATGACAGACCTGCTTTTAAAAATAATATGATTATAGCATTCTCACTGCTATGCAAAGATTATTCATGGTATCTCTTAATCAGTACTCCTGCTTTTTTGTCTTTAATTTTTTTTCTCCCATCATGCAATGGAAATGTTTCAGAAGTATCAGGATGCACAGTGAAGTCTCCCCCAAAGCAATTCACTATTGTCCATGCTATTTTTATCAAAGTATACTCCAAGAAACAAATGAAAACCTTTTTCAAAAGTCATAAACGATACAAAGGAGAAAACAGTTACAACCTGTTCTCACATCTAACTGTATTAAAGTGATGGGACACTACTGTCTCAGCTTCTAGACACAGACAGCACAGCCATAATCCCCGATCTGTTTTTCATTTGTCAATTTTAGAGTGAAACATGGCATTTGTTTTTGTTTGGGAAAACTGCAGCAGAACCTTGGATAAATGCAGCCTACATGAGAAGTAATCTGTGCATGGATGAAAGCTCATTCAGCTCAAGGGCTATTGCAGAACCATCAACCATCCATGGCTGTCCACATCCATCAGAGGTCAGACAGCTCTGGGAGACTGAGATTTTTCTGCCATGTGCATGTCTTACACCGGAAGCTCTTGGCCAAGCCAACTGGCTGCACTTCTACTTTCTCCTCCAAGGCACGGTTTGGGGACAATGAGGAGGAAACTGAGAAGAACATCTGCTATGCTTGCTTTTGTGTTATGCAATGTAACAAGCTGTCCTCTCTGATGGTCAGCTTCAGGCAGGTGGAAAACTGTTACCCCTGAACTAGTACAAGTTCCCACACCTCTGCAAATAGATATCTGTATCGAGAAACCAATAGCAACCACCAATAGAATGGGCTATAGAGTGAACACCTGATGACCTGACAGTTTATGTGTGAAAAGCTTACAACATCAGTGGAGTTTTTGGAAAAGGTTCATTGGATTCACTGGTGTTTTAATATCTTGTTAACTTGAGCCTGGCAGCCTCCACTGAGTATAACTGGACACCATGTAGTAGATCAAATTATGAAGGCAAATAAAGAATTAATTTATCCCGTGACATGACAGGGTGAGAGTAGAGATTTCTTATTGACTTCCCTGTTTTTTAAAGATGAAGTGCAAAGGAGTGTGCGTCCCATTGCACTGCACATTGTTGCATTACGGACCATGTTGACACACTCCTTCTAGAGGTTCAGAAAGGCTAACAGTGAAGGAGATACAGGAGCTTCATGACCCAAACCAGCTATTCCTGGCTGTACAGAGCAGAACCTTCTCAGGAAACTGTCCAGTCCTTTCTCCCCCAGCCAAGTGTTCTCTTGTTCTAAAAATGGTACTTTTAACAAGCCAAGTACTCAGACAACCACATCTCTTAGTAAATTATTTGAGGCTATATTGTTTTCAGTCTATAAACTGGGTCATAACAAGTCTAAGAGTAACACACGACACAGCTCAAGATTCTACCTTCATATTTTGTACAAGAAATGGCACTGATGAGTCAAGAGAAGCACCATGTTGCCAAGGCTCTCCCTCTCCAAACAGGTATTACAAGAATGTAGCACTCAATTTTCAGTGTCACTCCAGATGCTCAGGGCTGAAAATTGTGTTGGCTCTCATCTCATCTTCTAGTGCTTCCTGTTCCTTATCAGGTGCTTACAGACAGCAAAAGGATGATAGGGAAGCTGCTGCATATAGTACTGCATCAGAGAGCAAAAAGCAGCACGGCTGTGCACAATCAACTCAACCGAGCTAGGCTCCAGTTCCCCACCTGCTTTTATGAGCAAACAAATCAAGACCTAGTTGAGATTACAACTTGCCTACACCTTTGGGATTGAAATGGTTCTCCTGCCAGAATACCCACACAGGAAATTTGATCAACTCCCACTCAGAACAGGGCAGTACAACTCTTCAATACCTTCTCATGTAATGATGAAAAGGACAGACTGCAAAAATACTTTGTATAATATTCAAACATTAGTTAGTGCTTCACTTGCTCCAATTTGTATAACGTGCTTGTCAAAAAAGAGCTCATACATCACTTAGAAAGAAATAAAAGTTGACACAGGGTTCATTATGTGAATACTGCAATCTGCACATGCAACATTAGCCACATTCAATCTGCAACCACTTAAAACCTCAAAACAGCATGTGGAGTCAACTGCACTTAATCTCTGACTCTGGAAAGGAAATAAGCTCCCAAAACACGTGTGGCATGTATGAAACTTCACATATATCCCATGGTCCTGCATAGCAATGAATTACAGGAAACTCAAAATCCTATTTTTTTCTCTTTTTGTTTCCTCAGAGAAGAACTCAAATCATTCTTCAGTCTTTTATGTTAAGATAATCAGGAACAGAAGCATCGTGCATCCAAGCTCTACAGATCAATGGATGCCATCAGCACAACTTACACTGAGAAACAGTTACCCAACAGCTGATGGCCCATGTTTTGCAACAAAGGTAAAATTTCTTTTCGTACCTCAGAGATGACTGATTAGTCAAAACGACAATGGTAGCAGGGACATGTCTACACAAAGATAGGAGTGTGCAAGGAGGAGTTTCACACAAATAGTTCTTTATTGAGAGCATGAATTTTCTGTTGAGGAGAAATGGAATCTAGATCGAGATCTGCCCACATGCAGCAATAAGCCATCTATTCCCAGTGCAGCTGAGTCATCGAGAGGCTTCAAAACTATATAGCCTTCCTTCTCATTCTTCCATGACTTAGAAAGAAAGCATTATTGGAGTTGAGATACAGAGTTCCATGGAGAACTGTTACCCAATGCTTGAATGCTTGACCTTCAGATCTTAGTTCTCTTAGTAAAGAAACACGTGTTATTCAAACTCTTCATCCTGTGAGCATCACTGCTGCTGCAGCAGCATTTTATTTCCACAGTGGCTCATGTGAGATACTTTCTGCTCAGCTAATACACTTACTAACCTCTTTCTTTTCTTTATTGAAAAAGGAGAAATACACTAAATGCCTTTGAGATGTTTTGTCCCTGTACTCACATAAAAGGGAACAGAGATAATGAAAAAGATTCTACCTTACTCATGTGTCTTGAGTGCAGGCATTTGCTGAAGATACAAATATTATGGCAAAATTGCACGAAAAGAGATGAACATGAGGTTTCTCCATATGGCAAATTTTCCACTGGAAGTTCATCCTGAATCTTCCACATTTGCCAATCAAGTATATCTTTGTTTCTACGTCATTTCTAAGTGCTAAAGTCTGTTACACCTTAGGAGGGAGGACAAATCTTAGAAAATGACATGCAGAGAGAGAAGCCTTACAAAACACAGCCATGATGTCACAGGCAGGTGCCCTCACACCACATCCATGAGAAAGGATGGGTTTTACACTGCCTAGATTGCAAGGCTGGGTGGAAGAGGTTGGTAGAGAAGGTAAATCTTCCATGCTTCTAAATCAATTATGCAAGAGCAGCTTGTCTAAATTACTGCCATGGTAGTCAGGAAGAGGTTGGGGATTGGTATCCTAGTGTGCTAACAACCCCCCTGATGATGTGCATGGATTATATGCATTATCCATTATTCAGATTTCACTGCTGACATGCAAAAATCATGATTCATTAAACATACCTATGCAGATTTTATGCATTTCCTGCGTGCCATGCAAACTAGCCTGGAAAGGACCCCCTGAACTTTCAATAGGAATGTGCTGTTTGGATGAAAGAAGGCTCTTACTAGGGATTGAGACTGAATAATCTCCTCGCCTTCAGATAAATGAGACTCTTGATGAAGTGGAGTTCAACGGATCTGGAAAATATCCAAAGCTGGTCCATAATCCTTTTAATTGTGTGGAAAAAAATGCTGGGTATTGTTTCATGTTCAGTCTGTTCTCATGTGAAGATTTCTGTGGCAGCCTCTGACACCTTTTAATCAGAGATCTGTATATAATATGATGGCTGAGGGGAAATTTGTTTCCTACTGACATTGGTTGACTCAGGCAGTTTGCTGAGGTGCTGTCTACACCCAGTACTTGGATTCCACTTCAACCAGTTCCCCAGGTACGTTCAGATGAAAATTCCCATGGCAAATTAGCTTGCCAAAGCTTGTTCAGACATTGAGAAGCACAGAGAGCAGAAGATAAAAACTGATTGCCTCTATTTCCAGGCACTGAGGATTCAGTTCATCTCTGTGGCTTATAGCATGGTTTTGTTTGGCAGTAACAAATGGGAGAGAAGCTCTGCAGTGAGTTGTGTGGAGCATGACCCACCTCAGAATTTTAGAAGAGTTGAGGAAACAGCCACTAAGGTTAACTATGAGATCACCATCGTCACCCTTAGAAAAATCTTTAGATCTAGGACTCAAATTCAACAAATTCTTGGTGCCCACATGGAAGCCTTTTGCTATAAATGTAGTTAAGAAACTAAATTTCTCCCAGAGGGTCATAAAGCAACTATTAAAAATAATCAGTCACAGAGGGCACCTCATTAAGGATTGACACAGATTTTAATTAGTCTAACTCCTAACTAACGTAACAATAACCCTTGTGGGGCAGATAGTAAGATCTGAAGTTTTCTTTGTTTATCTTGTTCAGATCTTGAAAGAACTGTGCAGAAATATCCATCCTGTTCTTATAAAACAAGGTGAAGGTAGAAATTGGCCAGGCTGTGGAAGAGCAAGGTACTGCATACCAGGGAAGATGAGGTCAAGTGGATGCTAATGAAACAAAATGTTGGTTCAAACTGAGGTGCAAAGAGCGGTGAAGCTCTACTGAAACTGTCAGTCTTGCTCGTTAATCCATTCTTACCACTGATCGTTTATTTCAGTCTTCCCTACAACTGTTGTGTAAGGAAGCGATACCAGCAGGTCAAAACTTCTGCAATCCAGAACCAAGCCTCCAGTTCACTTCTGTTCCCCAGCCAGGAGCAAAATGCAGAAAGTGTTTGTAATCCACTGTTATTACTATTATTTTCATAATTATGGGACTAATTGAAGACATTTTTAGTATCCTTTAGATGCAGATTAACATAACAAGACAACAAGAGCCTAAGTATTGTCTGTAGTAAACTAGTTGTCTACAAAAGGAGGGACTTCATCAGAATAAATCAATGTATAGCAGTTTCGTAAGCAAGCTAATAAACTCACAAACACAAACACTGTATCATTTAGAAAACTATCACTAAGGTACATGAAGCTATCTCTAGCCTAGATTTCTACTTTCTCTATGCTTTAAGGGAAGGCAGTGATGTAACCTTCGTTGCTTTTTCCCTTCTGTGCCTAATTCACAGACAACGTGAATACAAGTTAGCTTTCAGCTAGGAAATGTGTTGTTTCATTTTCAGCTATGAAATTCTTGCTCTCTGCAGAACTATCAATGACAATGAGTGGCACAGTAGGAAAGAACACTGTGCAGTCAGACAAGGGCCAGATGATGCCAAAGTGAAGGTGACTAACCTAGAATTTTTAAGGAACCCCACTTAATGCTGGATATTGCAATTAACAAGCTCTGTGATAACAGCTTCACAAGAGCTAGGTAGTCCTTTAATTTATGGAAAATGTGCCTGCCTTTTGGATGAGATACAAAACCAAAGGCTATTAAAAGAACCATTCATTATAAGATTATTCACATTAGTAGCATTTCCCCTCAGAGCATCAGTGACAATGGCCGTGGTATTAACCCTAGTTTTGGTACAAGTTAGATGAATTCTATTAGCCAGAGTGTATTTCACATTAATGTGGATCATGAACTCCTACTAGTGAGATGGAACAGAACACAGCAGGAACAAATGGCTGTGAACAACTGGATGACTTGATATCCCAATCTCTCTGCAGTATCCTAGAGCAACAAGAGGAAGAGGAAGCAACAGGTCCTGCAGTTTTGGTGCCTGGAACTCTATCTGATAATGCAGTTCATGTTAGCATTTCATGATTAAGGGGCATTACATGTATTTAACAGTCTAAATCAAGAACTCCCAAATTATCAAGCAATTTGAATAAGTGACTTGAAGAGAAATGCTCCAGTGACTTTCCTGATATCTCTAACAGTTACAGGTAGCTGTGTCTAGAATACACGTAGAGGGGTCAGCCAGTGTTTCTCAAAGTATGCAGTTCAATTTCCTCTCTACCTTTGGCCCACTTGATAAATTCTTTGCACACATCAAGTCTTTAAGCCTACTCACTTTGAAAATCGTATAACTGGTTCTAACACATCACTGCTGCTTTCCACAACATGCAGCACTCATTTGTATCATTTGTGCTGAGCTGTTCCTGCATACTTCTGTGCTAGGGTTAAGTACACTCTAAAATGTGCATTCGTAATGCATCAGATTGTCATGAGCTGTCAGGGTAACTTGCAGTGATGTTTTGCTATACAAGCTACATATTTACTATCTTCTTGATGGCAGCACTTACAGCTGTATAATTTGCCAGGTAAACCACGTGAGCAGCTTTAATTCTGAAGGAAGAGAGCTGTTGAGTGTTGTCTCAGGGCAAGATTCAGGCATGGTGAGCTGCAGCTGACATCCCTGACCACATGTAGTCTGTGGGCAGTGTAAAGCAGGAGGATGTTACAGCCCCCGAGGATAATGGAGAATAGTTGATGTATTGGTTCAAAAACCTGAGCACTTCCATGCATTCCTTTTTTTCCCTGTACGCTGCTGCTTAATCTAGGCAATGTCATTTTGAATTATTCTGAAGTTCATATAAGAAAATGCTGCAAAATGAAGAGAATACAGACATCCTATTAGGTATCAACAAAAAACAGGCAGAATCCCTTACTGTTGTTCATGCAATGGAAAACGTGGCATAGGGATTCTAATGCTGCTGATCTGGTAAGGCAAAATTTTAGGTATGACTTTTTTATAGGTGTAGGTTAGTGCCCAAAGAACAAAGGAACAGAAATTCAGAATATGATTGGAAAGTGTGTGTGTCCCATTTGTTCAGGCAAACAGCCTGCCAGTTTACAGAGCAAGCAATCACCCCAGATGACCATCTCAAACATCTCTAGAGGTCCTTTCCAACCCCTACAATTCTATGGCTCTCAGTCATTCCTGATTTCTAAAATAGTTAGGGAAAGATCTCCAAGGAAGAAGAATCTCATGTTGAAGGACTGCATGCATGACTTCATAAGAAATTCCCCCACCTCAAACCCTGTAGCCCTTCATATTCATAAGGAACAGCCTGTACACTAATTAACAGCACCTCTGCATTCCTTTCTGACACTGCTGCAGCCCAGTTAACTTCTTCAGGGTAATCATGGGTTAGTTTTCTATTTGAAACACACAAAGGTCTCCGTGGAGCTTCCAGAAATGTGGCACATGGACATGGTTATAGGGGGGTGGTGGGGATGGATTGATGCTTGAACTTGGTGATCTCAGTGTCTTTCCAAACTTAATGAATCTATGCTTCCATACAACTTGAGCATCCTACATCCCCTCTGCACCACCAAACTTTACCTACAGCTGGGAGAACTGGGAGACTAAAGCCGTTGTAGGTGGATAGAGCCAGGCAGCTGCAGGGCAGCCAAAAGCACAGCTGTGGAATTCAGGGACATGAAACTCCATTTGCAGGCCTCTACTTGATCCCCTATACAGACACATGTTCAGCATCAAAGAAATTTGGCCAAAATGCAATAGAGTTCATTAAGTCCACTGAACTTGCTTACTTGCTTACCTGCAAGGAGACAATTCACTGATGTGCTTGCTCCTTGTTTTTTTCTGAAGTTTTCTTTTCTTGACGTCCACCTGTTTGAAAGGTCAGGCGAGACTTCACGAGGTCACGAAGATGCCTTCTGGTGCAAAGCAGAGTTTTTTCTTTTTGCTTGTGAGTTTTTCTTGTATGTGAGTACATACTTTAGAAGATGTGCTGATTTGGGAAGTGGTTAAGAACAATTTGCCTATAATTAAGGGCTGTCTACATTGATTAATGTGCGTGAGTAGAGAACACAAAATAGATCATGGGAAGAAAAGAAGAAAAATGCTTGACCTCTTGGCAGAGCAAACAACTCACCATCCCTAGTTTCCCAGATGACACACTGTTTGCCTGGGACATACCAATCGTGCATGCTGCAATTAAACCCAAGATAAAGTAATCAACAAAATCATTAACAGAAGAGGCCATCTCCTCCCATGCCCTGGGTTGTGAGTGCCAGGTTTCATTTACTAAATGAAGCCCATCTCACTGAGAGAAAGGTCTTCACTTTGAGAGGTGTGCTCTTGGGCACCTGTGTTATCAGCAGCTTCTCTGCCACATACAGCTGAAATCAGGAAGGTCAAAGAATCACACCTCTCTCTCCCTCATAGACAACAACTTGACCTCTCCCACCTGGGAGTTTTGAACAGTCTGAGTAAGCTGACCTCCATCCTACTGCAGCTTATTTGAACAAGGCTGAACAACTACAAAATCATCATCTCCTTGGAAAGACTGCAGTGCTGATGCAGAGAAAGGTGAAGCCACTTTGGAAGTTATTCCTCTTTGCTTCAGTATTCCCAACTAAATGATTGCACGGTCAGTCTGCCAGGCAACTGGAAGTGAAGCTGTTCAGCTCCCAGTTTTATTTTCTTACCTCCACACTTATGATTCCTTATGCAAGGATTCATCACTGCAAGGCACAATGAGGACCAATGCATGTGCAGCAAGCAGAAGGTTGTGCAAAGTAAGTAAGTGAGATGTGAGGCTGTGCAGCACACTCTGCAGGGAGGTGCAAAGAGGTCGGTGGAATGCATCAAGGAAAGACAGGGTAAGGACTGAGAATGTAATAAGGAGAACATCAAAACGGCTCTGAATATTTTTAAAGATGACTCATGTTCATCAAGTAAGGCATACACACAGGAAGAGGCAGGCAGGACTATGTGACATACTCTTCACCTGGGTAAGAAATACAATACCCTGGTGTAATGGATGCAATGCTATTGAAGTGACAGAGCACTGAGCCTTAGGGATGATTCCCCTCTGCAGTCTTTCCTCTTTCTTCAGTCTTCACAAAGCTCACATAAGTCTGCTTCTTTCAGCTTCTGCTTAAAGACACTGTGCTACTCTACTGCACACTGACATGGAAATAAAAGATAGGAAGGCCACTATCCCATGTATTAATTTCTTATCCCCCATGGTAATGGGGTTAGTAACCAGCTAACCCTCTCCATCCTCTTCAACAGTCAGGATGAAACATTGCCAGAGTTAAACTGTGTTACATCCCCAAACATGCAGCAAACCCTGGGAATCAGTGTTGCTTCCTTCCCTTGCTCTATCAGGTAAGAAGTCACGGACGTGACCTGTGCTATCCACATAGGCATCTCAAGATTGAAAGTAAAAGTGTACCAGGAACACACAGTAGGCAAGGTTGCTTTTCTGGAGCATATAGCTTGAGGAGGAATACTGTTCTTCAATTCTTGAAAAGGAAACAGGGCAAGAAACTCAAAGTTTTAGATACTCAGGAGATTTGCAATATTCCTTCCTAAGAAAACAAATGCAAACCCAAAGTGAAGTGTCACAAATTCATCCTGCTGGTGAGATCTTTTTGCTTTCAGGCTGACTGACAGATCCCCAGCTACATGAGTGGCTTTGATTCTGAAGGTTGTATTCTGAAGGCCGAGCCATTTGCTCAGCTGCTGTTAGGATACAGCTGATAATCCAAGTGCACTTGGAACGGAACATTTGCTGAGTTCACCTCTGTGCTTTTCATGACTCTGAGATATGAGGCTTTTTCATTCGTCAGGTTTGTCAGCTTATTTGGGCACAGTAGAGTCCAGGAGATGCATCTTTGCTCTAAGCAGGGAAGCAAAGCCCCACAGCACAGTGCACCCAGCAAGCTTTCTTTTCAGGTTATCTGTGCAGAAATACACAGCCAGAACTGCCCTGCCATGAGCTGACAAGCTCCTGCAGACTGCATTATTTGAAAGCAGCCTGCCACCTTCTTTGCAGAACACACTTGAGAACATGTTATTCCCAGGTAAAGGATGCATGCCAGGGAACGTGCACTTACTCTAAGTACGATGGTCTTTTGTAATCAGCAACCAGAATACGTCTGAGGGTTTGACACACGTAAGTGGCACAGTTCACTGCTATTTACAGAGGCAGATGGTAAGATGGTCAGAGCTACACAGCATCCATGAACGTTAGCTTGTTCTCAGTGTGAACAGAGAAACCAGAGAGTTCATTTTTATTATTTTATCAAGGTAATTCTTTACAAACTAATTTTGATGAAGTACATTTACCTGTACTATTTCAGGAGGAGATAATAAATATTAGGTTGGGCTACACTTTCAATTAAGATGAACCAAGGCATTAGAAACCACATATGTAAACTATTGATTTGATTAATTTTGATTCTCTGAAGGTGTTTTCAGATCCTTGCCTTGCTTCTTCCAGGCCAGAATTCTGTCTGTAGGCTCTCTGTTACTGACGTTGAATTAAAATGGTGGAATAATAGAAAGCCTTCAGTTGGAAGGGACCTGAGGATCCCCTAGTCCAACCCCCCACAGTAGGCATGGTTATGTTATCTATTACTGATGTTTTCCTCGGTAAAAGACTTTAGGATAGACACCAGTAAACTATTTTAACCTACTTTGCAGGCTTGTCGAGGCTGGCTTTTGAAGAATGAGTCTGTTCAGCGTAAGGAAATTACAGTGGAGAAATTAGTTACAGTACACTTGTAAATCACTGACATTTTACACAAAAAAAAAAAAGAAAAAGAAAGAAGGAAACAAACAAGCAGAAAACAAGCATTGCTAGAATGGCAATGAGGAAAAGAAAAAGGAGGGAGGTAAGTTATCACATTTGGGATCACTGTGGAAGTCTAAAGAAAGCTGCAATTAGAGAATTAGTGATGCAACGCCTGTATTAGCAGCTGACATGTTCAATGTAGTAATTAAGCCACTCACAGCTTTAGTTAGAAAGGTATAAACATATCCATGTCTGTTTCACAGATAAGAAAGATGGAGCAGAAACATTGTCATTTCCTAAATTTAAACTCAGAAGCATGCAGCTCCAAGTTTTGACTTCATTCTTTTGGCTCCTGCTTACTAGATGAGCTCCGTTAAATTTGTTCTACATTCATGATCCCATTATCTCAATTATGTGCAGATACAGAAGTAACTTACAATCAGAAGTGTGAGAACTATTTATATTTACATATATGAGCACACAATGGGGCCAGTTGGATGAGGACATGGACAGAGAACATGCAAGCTACCTAATTTTGATGCAAGCTACCTAACTTTGGGTAGTCCTGTGTGTAGCCAGGAGTTGGACTTGATGGTCATTACAAACCCCTTCCAACTCAGGATATTCTGTGATTCTATGAAAGGTCAGCAGTATGCATGTGGAAGTAGGAAATTCCTGTAAGAAATCAAGATGTAATAAAAGATTTCCTGAGAATGTGCAGAAATGAGTGAGTAAACAGAGAAGTCGGTCACAGTAAGGTGAAAATTTAGATATGTAACTGTGTAATTGAATTTCCTTTAATACATTCATGGTGCATTTTCTTTTATAACTTGGAGGAGCTGACACTAGAAAGAAGAAGCAATTTCAGTAATCATAAAAGAAATAAAACTAGAATGAATGATGACGCAGGTAAACAAGTTTAATTAGAAATGTAGTACCAGAACTGCCCATACAAACACACAAAAGAAAAAACACAAGTGTTGTCCTCTAGTTCTGTTCCTGCTGCAACATTAAGCAACCATAAGATTAGAGCATGAAGTTCTTCAACAGCCAAGAGATTATTATGAGTGTTATTCTTTATATTCAGATAAAAAACTTTACGTTTTTTCAAGCAGTGCAGCTGTTCTAACCCAGAAATTAAAATTTTAAAGAGGATAAATACTTCTTTAAATAAAACAGGGGACTTGGAGAAGTCCCCATTCTAACAATTCTGCATTCATGTCAAGGAGCACTGACATTACAGAGCTAGACATACAGCAAGTGCTTGTATTGAGCCTCCCAAATTAAAATGTGTCACTAAAGTTAACCCCAAACCCACAGGCACAAACAGAAGATCAACTTCTAACCAGATTTAGTCAATGATAAAATAATTCTATTTTTCAACATGTGGTGCATCTGGAAGTGTTGGAGCTATGAACCGGATGGGAGTAAATCGGGACAGAATTAGATCTCTGGAGGACACGGCTGCGTGGCAGCCAGATGTGCTCTCTGTCAACAAACATAATCCCTTTCGAGCCATTGACTCCATCACCAGCAGAAGCGATGTCATTAGCCAGTGCTGTGCATGCAGTTTCACTAATGTACTCCTTCGGTCTCAGGGATAAACACATGCATGATCCTGCACTGCACGACTCCCACACACCAAACAGGAGTCAGGCAGATTGGTCCGACCACCCAAGCTGAAGGTCAAACAGTGCAACTTGTAAAATGTCCAGACTCCAAATCCCCCCATGCTCATACCAGTAAGTGGTCTCCTTACTTCCAGTTCACTGAATCCAGAGGATTCGTGGCTTGTCCTGAGAATAGCAGAGATACTTTTATCTCAAGAAACATGAAGGGAATAGTTGAGACAGCAGCAATTGCCTTAGGCTATGTGACAGGAAACTGGAGCAAAATAGACAGAGAATTCAGAACTATAAATACAACAGTCATCTCACAACACAGTCTCTGATGGATACCCCTGTCTGCAGAAGATGCTTGCGGAGCTTGTGCCACCTTCCATGTTCTGTGATTAGAGCAGCAATGTTTCTTCTTTGGGGGAAGATGTCAGATCAGATGACCTTGTGAGCTCTTTTCTAGTCCATGGCTTGATATATGCTGCTTCTAATTCTCAATGGCTACATAATACATGGGAAAGGAGCACTGAAGTTTCACTACTCAACATGAATGAAAAGTAGAACGCTGAAATCATAAATGGAGTTCAGAGTCCCCTGCTGATAACCAAGCTAAGCAGCAGTATTGAGCTATTGATGCCATCACAACTATTCCTGAGAGAAGAGGATAGTGCTCTCAAGTGATAAAGAACAACAGAGGGACAAGCTTTACTGCTAAAAGCTGTATGCATTTGAGATTTCCTTAAACATTAAACACTTCAAAACTTAATTCTACAGAATATTTTTTTTTTACGATTTCTCTTGATATTGCTTTTATCCTATGTGTGGAAATGTGTCATATTAACTAAGTACTACGAAACTTCTTCCTAAAGCATTCTGAAAATGGAGTTACACACTGAACTCTTTGGTTGAATCAATAATGCATGACCATTTCTGCGCATCCTATGGAAGTTGAACTGGTTTCCAGGCATCTAATTGGGGAGACAAATGTACTGGGGACTGTCCTGCTCCAGCCAGAGTCTTCCAGCCTTAAAAATGCACATATGGAGTTTCACAAGTGCAGTGAAATATTGCTACTTCATTTAGAACAAATTAGAAAGCTGCCACTTGTGCAACAATAGTGATCTATGTTGCTTTCCCACTGAAAGATTATTTTAATAGGCTGATGTGATATTCCCAGGACTATCTTTGAATTCTATATGTTAAATACAGGTGGTTCACATGCAGACAATGCACATCTACTCTGCTTTATATCTTCACAGGCCTGTTGAGCTCTAGAACATTTTCTATTAGACAAATGACAACATCACTCTGTCTTAAATAAAAGAAATGGAAGGGATTATTAGTCAGGGAAATCTTTAGCAATCCAATACTTTCCTTGCTGCAACTGTTTTCAGAATGGAAGGGATCATTACTCAGACTTGCCAGAATCCCTGAAGGGGCGGAAAGTCATTCACAGTTCAGCATTTTCTGCCTAGAGACTGCAGGAGTCATGATGCACATGGAAAAATCGGTGCATTACAAAGGTTACGTAGGAGCAGAGTTCTCAACTGGAGAAATAGGTAATTTTCACTGCACCTGCTTCCGTGTTACATAAGTGTTCCTAAAATAACTGAAACACTAGGAAAACAATTTTTTATTTCAGTAGTGTCTTTTAGAGCATGGAGGCAATTTATTTAAACTTAATTTTTGCATTTTATTGCAGGAAAATTAACATTAATGCCTGTTTATATGACAGTAACTATCTGGCAGTGAAAAAAACCCTTCCAGGGCTGCACAAATGGAAATAAGGATCTAAGCAACAGATGGGTATGTCTTCTCTACAAAATTAAATAAGGTGATGGGCATGAGACACGACAGCACAAGGAGATCAAAGTGTGCACACGAAGAAATCACACTGCAGGTCATAGAATCATTATGGTTGGAAAAGACCTCTAAAATCATTTAGCTCAGCCCTCTGCCTCCAGCTAGTATTGCCCACTAACCCATGTCCCTACACACTATATCTTCTCTTTCCTTAAATGCCGCCAGGGACAGTGACTCCTCCACCTCCCTGAGCAGTCTATTCCAATACATCACTACTCCCTCTGGGCAATGGTCTTCATTATCTTTTCAACCTTAACAATTCTATGATTCTGTGACTTCCTCTGTGACTTCCAAGTTGCAGTTCCACAGCAAAGAGTATTGCTTTCTTACACTGCTGGTATTCAGCTAGAGCACTGTGATTTTTAGAAGATTATTTCACATTCTGTATTTTCTAACTGTGCTCTAGCTGTCCTGTAAATGTGACTGGCAGCGTGGTGTGGTTGTTCATGTTAATTGCTCTGTAGAACTCGTGTTGATTTAGTGAGCTCAGTTGTTTTGCTGCTAACACAGATATCCATTCCCTGTTTTCTGGCTTCCTACCAACCTATGGTGAAAGCTTGCTGACTAAGAATATGTGTCTGCCCAGGTTTAACTCCTTGGCAGTATTTTAAAGGAAGAATTCATATCTGTACTGTGTATGAGACATTTGGCTTTAATCCTTCAAAGCGACATTTTAAAATAAAGCAAAGCAAAGCAAAACAAAACAAAACTAAACTAAACTAAACAAAAACCTTTGTGCTAGATAGTTACAGCCTGAGAACCCTGTCTCCATCCCAGAGGAACACTGCTTCAGAGAGATGGCAGCCCAGAACAATTAGATAAGAATTTGGTGGCGAGATGAAAGGAAGTGAAAACTCCTAAACCCTCACAGGAGCAGTACAAGTTGATTTACCATGAAGTGCAAATGATCAGAGTGAGTGAAATGTAAGCATGTTGCAATTTTGCCTCCCTCTTTCTTCTTTCTTTTGTCCCAAGGCAAAAAAGATAACATTGTGCAGTTGAATAATTTGTTTTTTAAATGGAAGATTTATATGTGGGTCTAAGCAGCCTGTAGTAACTACTTCACCCATAAGGTGCCATTAGGATTTTGTCTTCAAGCCATTTGTGTGTGAAAATAATTCTCATCTATGGCAGAAATACCTTTCTGGGAGACCTGAGTGTCTCTATTTGGTGGTAAAGTATGCATACAGACAGGATGCCTGGGAGGGAGGCAGTCTGAGGAAGAGGAGCTGTGATTTCAGGCCAACTTCAATGAATACAGCTTCCCAAGGGCCTGGCTCAGGCAAAAGGACACCATGGTCAGAATGGTGGTTTACCTGCAATGAAGTTAATACCTTCTGCTTTCAGATAATGCTCACTCTGAAAATGTAGGAATGTTGCTTGTGGTGGGGAAATGATGTTAGAAGTAACAGCAGGCTGCCCAGCACCAATGCCCTTTGTCTAAAGCTAGGATGAACTCTACACTCTGTGGTAGGTTTTGCAAGGCTGCAGCTGGCTGAAGACCACCTATCCTGCATCTGAAGGAGGTCAGCTTCTGATTTCCCTACAGAATAGAAGTGCTGGAAACTGTAAGTGCTCATTCTGCCGCAGGATGAAAACACAAACGAGGCTTTCAGTGCAAACATTTACTGGAAACGCCATAACAGGCCTGGTGTTCAAACAGCAGAGTTCTTCCCAATTGTTTCCTTTAACAGACTCCTTAGTATGGCACAAACACCTCTGTAACCCTGTCCACAGCTGTGGGAGATGAGGCACAGCTGTGCTGTAGTGTTGCTAAAGCTCCGATGATATACTGCTGTGGATCCTGCTGTGCAGCCTGGCATGCCAAAGAGAACCTAAACACTGGGGGTGAGAGTTGTAAGCCCATTATTCTAAGTTTTTCCTGGTGCTTCCTCTCCCCTCTCCATCGTTCTGCGTTTTGCCAAGGATGCATACTTCTGTCTGAAGGAATCCCCTGATGGGTTTTTCTATATAGACATTAGCTCAGCAAACTTGGGGAGGCCGTCGTCTGCAGTGATATCTGTGAGTTAGGCTCTTTCTGGCAGAAGAAACTTGTTACCTGTGTCCTGTTTACCCTGAGAGGCTCAGCTAAAGGTTTCTCCATGGAAACTGCATTTTTGAGCAAGCCTGGGAATGAACTGCTTGCATTGTAGGAAACAGCAGCTGTGGGCAGTGGATAGAGAAAGGATGTGGTTCTGATTGGTGTCTATCTAGTTTTATTTAGTCTTGGTTCCTCTGAAGTTCGCAAGGGAGAATGTGGTTAAAATGGATTTTTGCCTTTATATATTAAGGGCAACAGAAACGTCCAGGAAGGTAGAAAATGAAGAAACAATACAAAGGATGGAGAACAGCAGGAGGATTCATTTGTTGTACAAATTAGTGCATGAAGTAACGAAGGTTAGATGACTCATCAGGGAGATATAAGGGCTTTTCAAGGCCTAACGGGAAGCTCCCACTGATTTTAAACTGGTTTTGGGTCATGCTTCTGCAGAGGACTGAGTCTGTTGCTGATGAAGTTATGCATTTTTTGAGTGACAAGCATAGACACAATCTCTTCCTTGGGAGTCCTCCAGGAGGCAACAGAAATATGATGCCATGTGAAGGCCAGGCCATGTAACATGGGAGAACTGTATATGAGATCTCAAATACACATGTGGTTATTATAACAATGGTTGTATTCTTGCAAGAGCAGGGGTAATGCTTGTAAATTTGTGTTTGGATGGTAGCTAGGACAAAGGTTTGCTGGTTCATACATAAAAACATAAGTGTGATTATTAAAAAAAAATGATAATACAACTCTTGATTGAATAAAACAACATCCATCAAGGTGTGAATGACCTCTGGCAATGTGCAGGTCTTAGAACATTCCTACATAATGACTGGGAGTGCTGGAAATACCTCTGCTAGTGTACTGGTGACATGAAATCTTCTTTCTATCCCTGTGTTGTCCGGGTCGTTCTTCTAGGAATGTTTTGTCTTAATGCTGTCATAACATTAGCATGGCTTATCCTGAGGCTTCGATGTGTTTTGCATTCTGCTACTGCTCATATTTTATTTGCTCTTGTTTACAAGGACTTGTGTAGCAATTGTTTGGAAGTGTGTGACTCAGGATGGTGTAAATGTCACCAGCTACATTAATATTTAGAGTGCAATTAACAGAATATTGTGGTGTTCTCCTTCCCCCACCCCGGCCATGTGTAAGCAACTCAACAGTCATTATTTATGTTAGTAAAACAAGATGCTTTATAGCTCTGTGGCATTCAGTGCTGAATCCCATAATTTGATTACAGGAGACTCAGGAATTTGAGGTGACTGCCTGATGTACTGAGCAGAGGTTTATGGAGGTAAACTTCAGAGGCACAGTAACACGTGCCTTTTAAATAACATCTCTTCCCAGATAGGTCTTAGGTCATACAACACAGATGCAATGATTTCCTCCTTATTTTACAGATGGGGAAACTGAGGCAGAGAATGGTGATAATGTCTGTCATTATGGAGGAGGGACAGAGCTGGCAAAATAACTTGTATTTCTTGAAAATTAAATCAGTTTCTTCTCTGAATACAATGAAATATCATGGTGGAAATTGGTTTTCAGGCTCTCAGAGCCTTCCCTCCAAATTTCAAAGGAACCCACATAGAGATTGCTATACAGCATACACAAAACAGTTTTTGTAGATACCTTTTGTGGGTCTGCCATGGGTGGTTCATGGTCTCCTTCCCTGCACCCCAGAGAAGTGTGAGCCACAGGATGAAAATTGCTGGTGTACAAGTGTTATTAGCCAACACAGTAAGATATGTTAGAAAGCAGGTTTGGACTTGTTAGATTAATGTTCTGCTTTGCTCTTCAGACAGCTGCAGCTGGAGAAAAAAAGCTCAAGTGAAGTTCCCTGGTAGTAGGTGCCTGACTTTAGGTTAGAAAGTGAAGTTTTTGAGCTTTTATTTGTGCAGAATTGCACCTGAGTGCACCATCCTGCTCTCTTTGTGTATTTACTGTCCAGTTTGGCCAAGTGTAAAATGGGAATAGTAAGTCATTCCTTGTCAGTATCTATCTGGAGCTGGCTTTCTTTGCTCTGAATTTAATAGCAGGGAACTTGCCATAAAGCACAGCACAGGTGGCAGAAGGATGGGTCAAGTAATTCCTTAAAAAGTTCTGCCTAAAAAGCTCCCCCATAATTGCATTATTCTCAACAACACACTGCGCCTTGTCAGTGCAAGGCAGTTCTTCAGAGGCATCCCTGCAGTGATCCCAGGGCAGAAAGCAGAGCATACCAGCACGTGTTGCATCAAACTGTGATGGCTTTGTATCTCCATGCAGGAGCAGAGCCAGCAGTTGAGTGGGGCTGCTCTGACCTGAGTACCTGCTGTAGCTGTAGGGTTTCCCCAAGCAATGCTGCACTGCTCAGAGTAGCCTAACCTCAGCCTTCTTCAACAACAGAACTGAGCACAGCCAGCCCAGATTGTCAGGAATCAGAGCCTTACAAAAAAATTCAAAACGTTTGTATTTGAATGTTCCTTTGGGATTCTCCTAGGTTGTCTTTCCCATGTGTGGTTGGTGGATATACCATACACAAGCCTATGAAGGTCTTGATCTCAACAACTAGTCAGCATATGTATGCTTTTGGTTGTGTTTCCATATATTGCTCAAAAGGTTTAGAGTTAAGTTGTGTTCCATATGGGCAAAGTGATAGAAATTCTGATTATGAGGTAGAAGAGGTAGATTGCTTGTGTTTATTATTAACTTTTACACTACATTTGTGTGCACAGAGGGAGGAGTTGGCCTGCAAACGATGCCCCATATTTTAAAAGTTTCCCCTTATTTTACGCATGGAGCATCTTGTAGGACATCAGATCTTGTAGCAGCTGATACTAAAAGTACTCTGTGCAAAGGGTAGCTCCTGTACCCAAGCTATAATATGTGAGATCATGACTTGGAAAATCCTAGTTTCTTGATGACATTTTCAATTCCGAGTTTGATGATGAGAGGACTCTGTGCTAGAAAAGCACAGAGGCCCTTTGGTTTGATGCATTTCTGTTAGGAAATGTATAGTCAGTTCCTCACTTCTGACAGGAGGTTTTCCAGGGCCTAGGGCTAAGACCTACCCTCTGACCAAACTGCCTCCCCAGCTTTGCTGCAGGGAGGTGAGAGCTGGCCACGTTCACTCTCTTTAGCTGAAGCTCCGAGGAATCCAATTTGATGTGGTTACTGTATAACTGTATAATCTATAAGTCAGCTGGTATCATGTAAGTGGTTACAAGCTCATTCATCGCTCTGCGTGCTTTGGGATGGAACATTTTCACTGTTCTTTGAGGATATAAATGATTGGAGCAATACACGGTGGTTAGTTACAACATCACAGCATGGCCTGTGTCATTTGGAGGCCATTCACACAAAGGAAGGCCATGTGAGCTCTAACACTTTCCGCTGTTGTGTGCAGTAACAGCAGTTGGTACAGTGTATGTTCCTGTATCCCATGTGTCTCTAAACAGGAGTTAAGCTTCAAGGAGCTCTTTGTGACTTTATGACAAGAACCCAAACTGGAATTTGGAAGCTGTTTTTCATGCAATGAAAATCTGCTTCTCAGGAGCTCAAACATACTGCTTTGTATCCAGACATTGATTTCTTCTCCTCAAAAACAGACTTATTTTTTTAAACACCAAAGTATTTCAAGTGTATTCATTCACCTCTGATAAACATGACAGTTTTTAATTCTGACCACCTGCAACCCTTCACCCTTCTGGCGGTGATTAATTCATACTTTGTTCCCATACCACTCAGAACAGACATAATCAGTTGTGGATGTTATCCACAACATCTGTGACGTTCGTACAAAACCCATAGGAGCCTGATGCTGTAGGAAATTGCTCTCATTACACAGTTCATTTTGAGATTGTGAGTAGCCATGTTGCTCAGAAAACAGGATTAGGGTGAAGTATTCTATTAACACGCTTAATCCATAACTAAAATAATATTCATTAGTCCTATCATGTTTTAGGAGACAAATGTGTTATTTAAGCTGTGAATGACCTTTCTGAATATGAGCTACACAGTTACAGTATAAAATGGAAGTCCATAATGATAAAGATTAGTTGAAGCTTGCAGTACAGCAAGGTTATGCATCAGAGAGAAGGCAGTGCAAGAGGTGTCACCACTTTGTCAGAGCTGCTTCTTGGCAGTTGACAGGAATAAAATGGTAATTCCTTCCTTTAAAACCTACGCTGTGATATATGTTGGAGAAGTCCAAAACCTGTCTTCCCAGGAAATGTCTGAGTTCCTTTCTATTAAGACACTAGTTTCTCAGATCACTGACTGGTTGCTGGTATTTCCATGATGCCTGTGTCTCAGCCACAGTTGTGGCTCTATTCGCCAGGGCTGAACTGGAGGAGTCCAGAACGAACACAGTGAGAGCTGACAGCTTCAGTGACAGAGCCAAGCTCCTGTCATGGGTGGCTGTCACAACACACATGCTTCGCGTGTTCACTGGAGGACAGCATCAACAGCAGTGCTGTGCTTCCCTCCATGCACAAAGGCTGTCTGTAGTCGCTGTCAGAATTACTTCTGGATTGCAAACCACTGCAGGTTCTTTGTCCACGAGCGTGCCTTGGAAGAGTCACGCTGAGGACTGCCTTTAATTGAAGTGAACACAAAATGGCTGTCTGTGCAGCAGTGCTGCAGCGCCATGCGAGAAGAGAGGCACAGCTGCTGCGTGCCAGTGAGCCTTGCAGCACTCCCTTGCCTGGATGCTCTAAACCCATCACACTGCTCATGGGTGTCCAACCTTTTGGCTTTCTTGGGCTGCACTGAGTGAAGAGGAATTGTCTAGGGCCACATATATATAGGTCATTCCAAAAGTTATGCCTCCTATTTATTTCTGTGGAAATGACAACTACTACAAAGAGCACAATAACACTGTTTGATAGAACAAATTCTCAGCTAGAAAACACTGTTTTTCAACATAGTCACCGCCACTAGCCGTGCATTTTTGCCAGCAATGAACCACATCATGCTTGTAAAAATCTGTCTCAGTGGAGGTGACCACTGTGGCTGTCAACGCTGCTGAAACACACCACCCACCACCCCTCTGTACTCACATCCACTGTTCAGCCTCCACAAACATTCAGCAAGCACTGAAGAATGTCACTGGGCGCCTTTTTTCCACATGGAGGAGTTCAGTGACTCCCCTTAGCTTCATGCTCACTTCCACGTCAGACACCATGCTGTCAGGCTGCCACTCTGCTGCCATCTGTCACACAGCAACAACACGTCATGGAATATTGATGGGAAGGTTCAGCCTTTACTCTCTTACCTCCAACATCCGCCTCTGACATCGTGGGCCTACATCATAAATGGGAGGTATTGCTTTGGAACTATCCTCATTAAATACATAATATAGTTAATGTATATAAAGCAACAAAATCTGTTTTACTGTTTAATGTTTTTATTAAAACATATGCAGAAGAGAGCAACAAACCCATAAAACTTGAGGAATACTTGACCTTGTTATTGTGATACTAGTGCTTCGGTCAGGTTTGATCACAGTGTAGTTCTTGGTGTGTTCTCATTATGTTCAGTAGAGATTTTTGATGAAATTTCACTCTTTCTGTGGCAATAATTGTTCATAAATGTATGCACTGCCAAAAGTGATGAAATGAATATTGCATGGCTGTGAAGTGAGGGACATTTCTATCTCATTGGAGGGGGCTTACAGAAATCTGGTAAGAGACATAATCACATTTTTAACTGCAACTCCATACATCCCGTTTGAAAATTCACAAGCTGTGTATTTGTGATTTATGTGGACTCAAAATGGACTTGCAAATAAACCAAAAAAATAGATGATATTTTCACACATCTTGAAACCCATTCTCAAATTCCTTTCTCAAAACTCAAAGCACGGCTGCACATTGTTGCCCTTCACAGGTCCGTGTTCAGCCAATGCCTCAAATTCCACCAGGCTCTTCACCATCCCCTGAGCTGGCCCTGGGTTCAGCCCAGAGAGGTCTGTCTGGGGTGCAGGATGCTCCTTGTTTGGTCTCTGTTCTTTCTGGTTCAGAGTAATGCTCTTCCATCAGCATAGTTCCAAATGAGCCTGAGCAGGGACTAGATTCTTTTCACTCAACTTCACAGACCTAAATGCAGTTTTTCTGAAGTATGGCATATGAGCTTAAGGGGCAGGAAAAGAGGTAAGGTGGTGTTGAGAGAGAGGAGGGGAAAATACAAATAGAAAAGCTTAAGAATTAGTGGAACAGGTGACAGAAGTTACAAACCTGTGAAATAAAATTGCCAGTTGGTGGACAGCTTTGTTATGTGTACAGAGACGTGCTGAATTTTGATGCCTAGCTCAGAACAAGAAAGGGGAATGGAAGGTAGGAAAACATTATCAAACAACTAATTATTTACAATTCTTAAGACTCTGAGAGAACTTAAAATTCTCCTTTCTTTCCTCAGTGAGAAAGAAGCAGCAGCAGAGCAGCCCAGGATCTGGTTTGGGTAAGGAACAAACCTAGCTAGAGCCAATGCTTTGGTTAGTTAAGCAGTTTCACATGAGGAAACTTTGCATTCTGTGCAGCTTCCTGCGCCATTGGATAGAGAGCCCTTCTGGGTTTCTTTTCTGAAGTAAGAATCATAGAGGATAGCCACAAAGGCCTTTTGAAGGCCCTGCCATTTTGACAACAACAGATGTATGGGATGGCTCAGAAATAAGTCCTAACTCACTCTGAGAGATCAATTCTGTACTTAGAGGTGAAAGTGAAATCTTTATTTGCTGCGTCACCTATTGCCTTTCTTACCACCTCTGTGATAGCATTTTTTTGATATTTAAGATGCAAAAATATTTTTGTATTTATGGACAGAGGTATAATTCTGTCAGCATGAAGATGCTGTGGGTGAATGATTGCAATCAAGCATTTTTAAATACGTTTTCAGTTGAATTTGATCTTGGAAACAAGGGATAAAAGTAGATGAACAACAACAACAACAAAAAAACCTTAAAAAAAGTCACAATTATCAATGAGACAAATATCATATAATCAATCATAGAATCCTTAGAGTTGGAAGGGATTTCTGAAGACCACCTAGTCCAACTCCCAAATATTTCAGTTAAAGTGCATTGATGTTTCATTCAGATGTCATTTCTTCAGAGGTATGATCTTGTGGAAGCTCTGTGCACTCCTGCAGAACTTCCTAATCTTCTGTTATGCTTTCAGGGATTGTTGAAGCATGATGTAGAATACCTATCACTTTCTATTATCATTTTACAGGCTTTTGTATGCCATTTATGAAGAAGCTATTCAATTTTATCTGTAATAAATTGTATGGGTCTGCTCCATGAGGGATCTGTATGTGACTGCCAAGGTTCTGAATTATCATGCAATCCCCTTTACACATCTTCCTGGGAAATCAGTGCAGCAAAAAAACCTCTCCGTCTGAATATAACTTCAATGAAAACGCATTTGAGCATGGAAACAAATGCAAACTTTGCCAGTCCAACAGTCCTTGTAAAGTGAGTGCCGACCTTTAGTTTCAGCCAGAACCAGAAACTCTGATTTACATAAATGAAAAGAGATTGTCTCGGTTGTTTGCTCCCCATTGAGCAGCACAACGAAAGCCATGCCATGGGGAGCATTGGTTCATTTCATAAGTGAAGGACACGGGTCATTTAGTTCACTGAATGATGATAATAAAGGTGCTGAATCATTGGCCAAAGGGCAGTGGGGGTGGACTGGTACCTTGAGATGCTTCATCTGTGGCCATGCTTGGCTGCAGAGCCCCCTGGGAGCACTGGGCCCCCCTCTATGGATGGGACTCTGGTGCCAGTCTGATCCATGGAGCTACATGTATATATGACAAATGAAAAACACTGATGTAAATAGCGACCTGGTGTCTGCATACAGTGTGGCATACAGCTCCAGAGGGAGCAACACCAGAGGGAGCTGCTGATTTTACAGAACTTGTGATTTTTAAACAGTTTCCCAGTCTCTTCCTTGAATCCTTCATGTGTTTTATGAATGCTCATCTGATGACCACGTTGTCAGTCTCCCTGAATGTACCCCTCACCAGTATCTGTATTTATAATATTTTGAGAAAGCCTTCCTCAAAACCAGAGAATGCTGAGTGGCAGGGAGTTTGGAGGGACTTGGGAGAGACTTTAGAGAAATGGGCATCACTGGTGTCATGGAATTTTTCTCCTGAACACCTGCAAGATCCTGAGAACCTAAGCAGACATTTGAGACAGGAATGTTGCAGCTCAGACAGATCTGAGGGCCAAATTATTTGGGGTCTGGCGTATGCCTATTGGGCCTTATTTGATCCCACAGAGGTATAGAGCCTCTGAAATAAAGTGAGAAAGTCTGAGCTGAAAGGGAAAGAACCTGTGTCTCATGACATGTGAACAGTTTTTATCTTTCCCTCTGAGCATAAAATGAAAAAACGCAAAGCAACACAAAGTCCTCTGGGGTACGAAGTTCTTCTCTTCTGAGACAGATATACCCGGAACTATTGATGATCCATGGAGCTGGAGCATTAACTCTTCAACTCCCAGTGCACTGTGTGGAGTTACGATGTGGAATACCAATAAAAAAAGAAATCATAAAACCATGCAAGCAGGCTGGCAGAATATTGGGTTCTGGTTTTGTGGTTTTGGAGAGAGGAGTTAAGTTAAAAAAAAAAAACAAAAAGGAACAGGCAAATGGAAAACTGTTTATTTGTAGAGATGTTTATGTAGCACAAGGTGGCAGTAATGCTCCACTGTCATACCGTTTTTGCCTTCACCTTCCTGTAATTGAGCAGGCATGATGTTGGAGCTTCAGAAGGTAGCTTTTTTTTTTAATTTATTTTTTCTTGGAGATAACTTTGTTTCCCCTCACCTTGCTGTGTTATCCACATTATTCTCACCTGAAATCCAAAACGTAGCACTAAGCCAGCAGCTCACGTGAAAATTAACCATCACTGCCCAAACCAGGACATGACTTTACCTTGCATTGGCCTTTTCTTCTGCCAAATCTCATTGCTAATAACTCATTAATTGATTTCCATTACAGCTGTTCCTGAATTTGTCAATTCAATAAAACAGCAGGTGAACCATTTTCATAAAAAATACGCTTTCATTCATACTGCTCACACGAATAGATGGTAATCTGGGATTAGTTGAAAAATATCTGCTTGCTATATGAAGAGTGGGAGAGAAATACCAGAGTGCCCACGGTCAGATGCTAGACATTGCAGTAGTAATCCTTATCTTCGGACAGTTTCATACCCTCTTGTCAAATTCAGTCGGAAAAATAGAGTGCATCTGATCACAGTATCATTGCCCATTGTTTTCCTCCCAGGCTACAACTCAGTACTGGTTTAAAAGCCCATATATGAGGTGTCTTTGCCTGTATTGCTGAGATAGTGATATTTGAATTTCTGTGTTTCTGCACAAACACACACCTTACTTTATGGCCATGGCTAGCAGGTCTGGGTTATTTTTCCCCTGAAAGGGCCGTTGGGAACAAAGCTTCAGTGCATTGGCAGTCAATTTCTCAGTGTTAGATGTATCTAATTCCTATGGACGAGAAAGAAAACCCAATGTTCAGCAGTGTGAGTCCCACCAGATGTCACTCTTGGCTTGCAAGAGAAAGAAAGCTGTTTGAGCAATCTCCCATTCTGCCTGTGGAACTGCTTTCCTCTTTGCACGTTGCTGTGATGCTGCCTTGATGTGGTCTTCTTGCATTCTGGTACAGTGTTTGCTTCAACTGCGCAGGTTGGGGGAAGAAATGGGGATGACTGTGGCTGAGCGTGCAATGTGTAACTGCAGAGCATCTCTGAGTTCTGGGGACACAAATTAAGTACAGATTATAGAGATGGCTTTTTCAGATAAATCCACAGTGTGCCTGTGTAACAGGATTACCAGGACTCACAAAGCATCTGTAATATCCCTTTATTTCTCTGATTAACTTTATAAACCAGCAATTGTATTTCCACAGTTATTTTTAAGTGCTGGAAACATTTAATTCTTATTATATTTCAGTATGTAGCGCCTTCTGAAAGTAGAAGTGATGCCACCCTTATCCTCTTTGGTGGCACACACTGAGGACTGGACCTTGGCTTTCTTGCCTTGGGCCTTGTCACCAAGGGTTAGCAAATCAGTCAGTGACAGTCTGTAATCCGGAACACAGCTGAATAAATTGCCTGTTGTCCTGTTATGTCCCATAGCAGGGGGAGAGCCCATAACAGCTCTCAGTGTGAGAGGTCTGGATTCTGGAGTCATGTTGTAGCCCTGCTGTGGAGGAGCAAACATTTGTTGGACTGATGCTGACTGGAAGAACATCTTTCTCCTGCTTGATGATCGATTCCTTATAATTATTTTTAATAAATTAAAAATCAAAGATTTTCCTAGGTTCTGAAGAAGTGGCATACTTTTACCAGCTTACTTATGAGTTGTTTGATACAGCCTTAAGCACTAAGCCACAGTCATTATGTGTTGTTGAATAATATCAAAGCCTGCATGGGTGATTTCAGCATACATAAGTGCATCCATATGTGTTTTTTTTTTTTTTTGGTGTACAACAAGAGAGTTGCATCACTGCTCTAAAAACCAGACTGTAGCTATTAACCATATGCTATAGCTCAAAGTTTCCATTAATTTAATATAACATACGTAGCTGGAGAATATACTGTATTAGCAGGAGATTCCCTCTTCTAAGCAAAATATGGGATTTGGGATCTCATATGTTTTGTATCACTTCTTTGTCTTGACACCATCTTAAAAAATATTGAAGTGCTTTTTGCTAAAGTTCCCTTAGTCTCCTCTCCAAATAACTTCACAAATCATTAAGTTCTAAATTAATAACATGATCTTCACAGTGCCAAAATGTAACGAGAGAAAGAGATGTTGGCTCTCCAGGCTGTTTCCTCTTTGGAGTGCAGTGCATCTTGTGCAGGCTCCTGAAAGGAAGTCCGTCCTCAGAACTTTGTGTTCTGGGTCAGGACCTGTGCAGGTGCTCTGAATCAATGGTTTGAGTCTGAGAAACAGAAAAACATCCACTCCCCCATTCACACAGGTGGCAGGCCCACTTTCTCTGCAGGAAAAGAAATCAGGGTTGTGCCTGTGTCCCCGGAGCAAGGCAACACTGCAGTGTGCTTGGGCTTGCTGGCCTGATATAAATGTGCCTATTAGCAGGTAATTAATAGGGAAGAGTAGCAGTAGGGATTTCTGCTTGCTCTTGGCAATATGTGGTTAGATCACTGGCTTGTTATTAGCCAGTATCGTGCTTTATTATTTACTAAGGCCCCACTGGATGTGTTGAGCTAGTAGATACACCATGTACTGAAAAGTACACCTGCTAGAGCTTAAAACTGTGCCTTAGTTTTGCTGTGTGTGTCCACCCTGGGAAGATTTTTGTGCCAGAAATGCATGTATGTAGTCTTTTGGCCAACGCACTGTGGTTGAGTTGAGTCTTTTAGGTCTCAAATGTAGCAGAGACTCGTTCTGTTGTTCTTTGCTGTGCATTTGGCAGTCTGAACATATTCTTCTGTCCCCCTTGGTAAATCATGACCACCACTTTCTGAAATGCTTGCACTGCTCATTGAGTGTGTAGTTATTTAGAGTGTTGTTTGAATGGTGCCTATTGTATATGCATTGTTGGGTCAAGGTAAACAGTGAATTCATGCATGCAGTCTTAACCCTGTTTTCCACCAAAGCAATTGAACTCCAGAAATGCACAGCTGTGGCATCAGTTATCTGTACACAAGCACTGTCAAAATTTGCTTGCATAGCAGTGGATAAACTGTTCTTTTCTCTCATGACTTGCATGTGTTCTGTTTGTGTTTTTTTGTTTTTTTTTTTTTCTCTTGGTGGAGTCTAAGAACTGGATACTTGTCAAATGCTATAACGTGAAGCTAAATATTTGACTTGGGGAGAATGACACATTGACACTTTTCATAATAATTGCTTCCTACACTGGAAACCTCCAGCTGTTTTGGTGGAAATAATATGATGTGACTGTGACAATAACACAGTCTCAAAGCCTGCAGACTGAAAATAGAAGCTTATAGATCCAATTTTTGTTGAAAAGTAGGGTTTTTAACCTTTATTAAACTGATAATAAAGAAGGCTAGAAATGGAAACAAAAGGAATCTCAAGAAATATTTTTCCAGCAGTTCACACATGCACAGAGGGCTTTTTTGGATGACTTTATGAATGAAGATTATTGTAGTTTGTGAAGCAGTAAATATCAGGAATACCCTACAAACAGGAGAAGGCTTATATCCTCTTTTTACTTTAGAGAATCCAAACTGCAGGACCCGGTATGCCAAGATCACCTCATCCTATGACAGCAGGAGTTCTCAAGTGCTCTTTCCCTTTGAGGAGAGTGTATGACCAGTCCCAAGCTGAATGGAAGGTCATCTGAAGGTTAGTGTGTGGGGAGGCAACTCTGGGGTGGATCTCCCTTTCACGCACTTTCTATAAGCAAAATCACTGGTGTAAATAACAATCATTAAAGTTAGGCTTGCATGGATGATAATTATTTTTAACATTTTTTGCCTACATGAAATATTAAACACTGGACAATAAGAGTGCTTCTAATGAGACACATAACTATTCTGTGAAAGGATGAATATGGTAGCTGTATTTCATTATCTGATTCTTTGGAATTAGTGCTTCTATCCCCCCACAATAAAAACAGGATGAACGTACGCCTGCTAAATCTTTAATGTCTCTAATGGGCTCTTGATCATTTGCATTTCAGATCCTTCTTCATACACAGTAGCAATTTGTGGTCTTGGAACACACCACTGATTGAAGCTGAACGTGCTGACTGTTATTATTTCAAACCTTCCCCCCCTACAACACCCATTCAGCTGTAGGATGCAACAGGGAAGACTCTGCTGTGATAATTCTGGAGATCCATTGCTGAGAACTCAGCATCAAGAGGGTACCAGCTCTGTTTAATTGCATTCTAAAGGGAATGTGCACTTATTCATGTTTCTTTTTGATGACAGGAATTCAGAAAAAGCATTGCAAATAATTGCTAAAGTCTGCAGAAAGGCAGTTAGACATGGCCTGTAGTCACTGCTCATAGCATTTAGACAACGATCACAGAAGTCTCACTGTGTATCTTGAAGAAGAATTGGATTAAAATCATTTGATTTTCATGTGTATCATAGGTGGTGGCAGAGCCATTGATGAAACAACCACTGAAAATAACAGCCCATGGGACTGAGGGATATTATTAAGCCATAATTTGCCTATAGGTCAACTGGTAGGAAATGCAGGGTTAGGGTTAGGGTGCTTTGTTTGCTGAGTTTCTCTCTTTCTGGGCCATATCAGATCCTGCCAGATGTGTCTTGGGAACCCTTCCATATTATTTCTGCTTTTTCATGCTTTTGTGAGCCTCACTGAAGACTGATCTGGTACATATCTAAAATAAATCCTCTGCTATTACTGGAAGTTGGAGCTAGAAATTTTACTTAACTAAGTAGAACCTGTAACTGGACACCAGGTTTCAGAGTTTGGGTGGTTGCAGTTCAAAAATTAAACAGTTCTTATAGTTATATCCTCTTCTTTTCCTGCTTAATGAGGCAGTTAATACTTCCTTGTCATGTTGAAATATACATATTTTTTAATGTTGCAGTCATTCAAACTTTGCAGTAACTTTCTATGTTTAGATACTGTACGTGGAAGTGTAGCGCCGTGATTACTCCAAAATGTATTTAATTCCACTCATCTCAAGGAAAGGTACTTGTTACTGAGTTCACAAATGTCGTTGTCACTTCCAGTTATCATGAATAGCCATTCAAAGCCACTGCAGGTAGATTATTCAAGTTATTCCTGCCTACAGTAGCTCCATGTGGTTGCTAAGCTCACCAGCCAAGTTTGTAGCGCATATGCCCTCATCTGCTGTAGAGAAAGACCAGGTGTCAATTCTGCTTTGCAGCCTGCAGGCTTCATTTCAGTGCCAGTCACAGGAAGGTGATATGCCTGTTGGAGCCTGGCAAGGATAGATCAGATGCCCTCAAGTGTGTCTGTTTTTCATCCTTAAAATACTAGGAATTTTCTGTATGATTGCCTATCTACCTTGAGGGTTAACACTACTGTGGGATGGAAACGCTTGTTGGCATTCCTATTGTTCAGGGCTATGAAGTGATCTGAACAACAGTATTAATACATTAAGATGCTGTAAAACTCAGTTTGTCTCACTGGATCTATGTGCTGTAGATAGAAATACATAGGTTGAAAATGTCCAGCTGAAATGTGACCTAGATAGGGAGGGAAACACTCCAGCACAAATGCTGAAGTCACTAAGTAACTGGTGAGATGCATTTCTGCTTCCCTCACTGTAGCTTAGTCTGGTGGTTTTTCTGTTGATTTAGGTGTCTTGATAGCACTCCAGTATGGTTTTTCCAATTAGGAGATCTGGCCTATAAGGTAACTGTTTTGACAAGATACTATCGCATCTCCCACTGGATTTTTGCAGTTTATTTTTCTTGTAGTTGCAATTGTTTGTCTGTTAAGTACCTCAGCAGTTCAGTATCTGCATTTCAAGGAGTAGCTTTGTGACACTTGCATTCAGTGTGCTTCCTGTTTGTACATGGGTACAGCAGGGCTGGTCAGTACTTGTCCAATGTGTACTATCAGATGCTGATATATCTGGATCAGGGAAGAGGTATCACAGGTGATTTTGAGGCTATTCTGAAGCTGATATTTGGCACTTAATGAAAATACAGGTGTTTTTTTTTTGTTTTTCTTTTCCTGGTATCTGACTAGTAGGGGAGGAGTTGATAGTCCCTGGCTGGGAGACATTCCACGCATTTCCTTCTCATTACAATTAAACGACATTAGGTGTGTTGTATCAAGCTGTAGATCTTAGCTCATAGTAATCTGGAAGTGAACTTGCTTTATATTTTGCTCTTTTTCATCATGGAAGATATATATATACAATTTTTAAAAAGAAACTGAGCCCAATGAGCTGTTAGGCAGTGTTGTATAACATTGCCTGCCTGTTTTTGTCAAACAGGATCAACTGTTCTCTATATCGCTCTTCACATCTGAACATGAATACAGATTGAACAACCACCATTTTGCAGTATTAATCTGATAGCTTCATACGTATCATTGGCTAAATTTTACCTGTGGCATAATCTATATTTTGACCATAAGACTCATCTGTTTTTCCTGTCTCTTTGTGCCTTTCTTTGTAACAAAGTGGTTTTGATATAGTAGTTCAGTACTGAAGACAGACACTTGAATATTGTTGCTCAGTAATAATACAGAGATTTTTTGGTATAATACATCTAGCTGAATCTGTTAACCGAGGCCTTCAGAATGTCTGACCCAACTAATCATGTCATTTTCTTGATTCCTGTTTCCAGGTTGTAGTTGGTGACTCATACCACACATTGACACGGTATATCCTCATTTGAACAGTGCAATTTACAGATTGCTATGATCACGCTGAAAATGCTAATAAATCTTTCTCTGTGGCAGAAAGCTATTTGAATAATGGCTGTCTAACACTGTTATCTTAATACCTATGAGCTTGTCACCTTCCTGGCAGTTATTACTCAGGTTTAAACAGTACTCTGTAACAATGATGTCCTGCCAACATGTTATTGTCTTGGAGTCTAGTGAAATTTCCATTGCCTGTGGTGCCACTAAGAGCACTTTCAATTAGTTGGAATTTCTGTTAGTAAACTGAAACCGAGCCTTCACCAATCTGGAAAGGTGACGCTGGCCTTTGTCCACACCAGTTCTGTTGCCTTCTGAAAAGGAGTGAGTGAGGGCCTTCAAGAACCATCTCACAGGAGCGAGTTTTTACCATGCCTGTGTTTTATTACCAAGACTGTTCTGGAGTGGCACATCATGGGCAAAACATGCTTGATCCAAGTGTCTGTCTGAGGTTGTGCGTAGGCCTGTCTACTTTCTGTACCTATTCTTTCTTTTTCAATTCAGTATTTACATGTTTGTTTTGTGTTAAAGATTATAAAGACTGCTGAGGAGGGGAAATCATTGGATCCACACAGAAGAGCTGAGCTGTCTTGTGTTCCCATTTGCTTTACCTAGGGAATGAGGTTTGAGGAGCTAAAGTCAATACTTGAGGTTGTTGAAGTTGCTTTGGGAAATAGCTTTTGCTTAGTGGGAGTTTGTATGTAACAGACAGTTGTTGCATAGTCACTTCTTTAGAAAATTCACTGTATCTGCTATTGTACAGTAGATAATGTGAATAGCTTCTTGCTCTGTCATTTGTCTCTTGAAGGCATGCAAGTTTTCTTTTTTCCATTTTGAGTCAGTATCTTGTCTAGGAGGATTTAGTCTTCTGTTCTTTCTCATCTTCTCACTTTTGTTGTTAAGTGGAGCGAAACCTAATGTCAAACTCATCCTTACTCACACAGTGAATATCTTCCTTTCTAATTTTTTCGTAAGTAGTGATGTTTAAGACCAAATGTTGCCAGCTGATTGTGAAGTGCACCTTTCACTGAAGACTGCTTTTGGCATTGACCCAATGAAGTTGCAGTGAATTTTGCTTAATAATTATAATTAAGTAATATATAAGTAATATAAGTAATATAATATGTAATATAAGTGTTAATATAATATAAGTGTAATATAAGTGTTGCACTGCAAACTGGGAATCCATGTGTTCAGCTTCTCTCTTTGCTTGCTGTCCCCAAATAGAATATGGATCTGTGTTTGTATATGTGATAAGCTGGTCAGTTAACACAAAGGGTAACACTAAGGGTTGTGTTCTAGTGATGGGGGTTGATAAGTTCAGTTGATGGCTGAACTTGTTGATCTTGAAGGCCTTTTCCAACCTAGATGATTCTGTGGTTCTGTAAGCACATACTGGATTTTAATTTAATGAATTTAGGAAAAGAAGAAGAAAATGAATGGTAGATCTCTGGTTGCAGGGCTAAACATTTCCTTCTTCATCTGTGAAGTGTGGATGTAAATGCCCATACAAAGTAGTGATACATCAGTGGTGCCCAGAGACTGGAAAAAGTCATCACTTATGACATTATATCCTAGGCAAAGTAAGTTAGAAGACTAATCTGGAAAATACCAAGGAAGGGGAACATCTCCTATCAGTTTTTCTCCTCTGCCACTAGGTATTATTGTTTTGAATATCATGTAGGGTTTTATATTCTAGATATAAGTAAACAGACTGCCTCCCTGCAAGATACTTACTGCAGTTTGTCACCCCATGCAGCACTGCAATGATTTCTGTACCTCAGTTATACAAGTGCATGCTGAGCTGTTGGAGCACAAACAGTCTGCCAGGTGGCTGCATTACAAAAGAGAGTAGCATGGGTTTCTGCCATACGTATATGTGAACATAAATCAGGCAGGAAATGATGAATAAATATTGTTTGTCTGAGTTGGTCATAGAAATAGGAGGAAGTATTAGTGACTAGGTTGGAACTTTCCCACAAATGTTGCTGCATGTGTCCTCCTTGGGGTCTGTGGCTCATCCTTCTGTTAAGCTTCTTCCATCAGTTGTGGAAGAGCTGCCCCTTCTGACCTGAATCAGAGAGAGATGTGAGTTAACTCCATCTCCCATTTCTGCTCAGCTAGTGCTGCTAAGGATTGGTTCAAGTAGCAATTTCATTTTGACCACCTTTTTCCTATTAGAGGTGAAATGCAGTGGCAGATACCAGCTATGTCACCGCTGCAGATGTGGAAGGAGGTCCTCTGCCAAAAGTTTGTCACTAAAAAGAGAGGAAATAGCTAGTAAGTATTCTGATCCATCTTCTTCAAAAGTTAAAGAATTTTTAAGGCCATTTCCTCCTATGTATGTAAACAGAATAACAACATGGTACAGTAAAATACCTCACGTATGTGTTGTACTTCAGAGGGGCAAGACCAAACAGAAGTCAGCAAGTGTTGTCCTGGTCAAAGCGAGTCCAAGTGGAGAAGAAGTATAGTACATAGTCTTGAGCTGCACTTCTGCCTGTCACACGTGCTCTGGGAGACCCTGCTGGAGGGTTCTCTTGCAGCTTCCTAGCTCTTGTTTTGCTGTTCATGTTGTAAATATTCAGAGAATGTTCTGTCTTGAGATATGTAGAGCAACTAGCACACAGGGTCTTGCTCCCTGGGCACTGTAGCAACATGAATAATAATCCATAGCCAAGGAAGAAAGGCATTTTCCCATTGCAGCATAATGGCACTTTAAATTCCTGCACTGTCCTTGGTTACGTGGATGCTGAGACAGCAGTGTGAGGAGACGCTATGGATGTTTTTACGTATGCTATGGGCTTGTGCCTCTGCTTCCACAGCCATGTAAATCAGAAATAACTGCTGAAAACAGTGTTTTAGGTACTGCCATATAACTGTGGGTGAGAAGAATGGGTTTATTTTGAAAAATGAGAACAGCAGCTTGCTTAATGTTTCTTTCCTTGCATTAAAAAAACAGAATGTGTTGATGATGTTTCCTAATGGGCTTGAAAGGCTCAGCCCTTAAAATAAGCAGGTTCATGAATAAAAGAATTGTTCCTGGCAAGGAAGAACTGCAAAAAATGTTCTTAATTTATGGCACTAAAAAAGAAATACTCATGTAATAAATGAGTTAGTTTTGCCATTCGATTATGCAGCTATGATTACAGCTATTACAATCATAAAGTTGCTTCCAGTTCCTATTTTGTTTCCTCCCTGCATTATATAAATACTGTAAAGTAGTTTCTGGTTTAAAATGGATGTGTACTGTGGAAGGAAAGCTTCCCTTTGGTGTATATCATGCTATCTTGCACAATGTAGTTGCTGATCAAAACTGTCAGCCACCAGCACACTGACCTAGCCTCCTGGTTGTCTGTTCTTATTAGGCAACATGAGTAATGGCAGTGAGAGACGCCTGTATTGTGTTGACCAGTGCCCTTGAAATGTATTTCTAATATGTTTCTATAATGTTCTATTATAAAATAAGATCATTAGTTTGTGGTGTTTTCCCAATCTAGACTTACTTCTTTCGCACGTTAAAGGACTTTTATTTATCATCTCTTGATGTGAGTAAGCAAGTGCTGTTGCAGCTGTTTTGGAGTTCAGTGTGCTCTGCTGTGGACCCTGAGCAGCCAGTATTGCTCCTGGGTGGCACAGTGCCCAAGGGAGTGAGCAGTGGAGTCTACACTCATCTTGAAAATCAGATGAATGGGGAATTTGGATCAGCAGATTTAATGGGGGTTATATAAAGCTGCGGCTGAGAAGACAAGACACCTAGCTGGCCATTCCTTGGGCTTGCTTTGTTTTAAAATTCACATACAAGGTGTTTTTTGTTAATGTTTTGAATGTTTTGAGTATCATTTACTAGGAGGAGCTGATTACCAACCCTTAGTATTCACCAAATCTTACTATCTTGTATTTCTAAATGCATGTAAAGACAGTTTATATTTATCTCCACTTATCAGCTATGGAAATGGTCAGAGGAGTGGAAGCTGATGGCCTCCCTTAGGTGTAACAGCACGTTCAAAGTCAGAATTAAGACAGACTCAATTCCCAGGCAGTTCTCTATCCATAACACAGCTCCTAATTCAGCTGGCTGAACACAAATTGAATTCTGATACCTAATATTGTTGTCTGAGGTTCAATGTATTCTTACTACAGAGTAAATAATACATTCTCAGTTGGGACCGCTAGCAGAAGGTGCTGGAAACTAAAGTAATTTGAGATCAACTTTTTATTTTCTCCCAGGGAATATGTGGGTGCAGGCCTCTCAAAGCATGCTGGCTCTGTGAAGTGAAATAGAATTGATGTTGTCACTTAGTACATTGGGTTTTGGTCTCTTAGGTCTGTTAAGTATCGCTGGAGAGGCAGTCCCCTAAAGCTCTGTGGTGCTGGTGCTGAAATGCAGGCTGAATCTGGGTATCTAAGCCTACAAGTGCAGATCTCAAAATCAACACTGTTGCTCTGTGAGCATGTTTTCATCCAGGAGTTGCCACAAAGCCCCAGTGCTCTGCCAGCACTTGGTGCTGTGTGGAGAACAGCCTCTTGGCTCTGTCTCATGAGTCCTCTGCGAAGCTGCTTGCAGCCTTTGTGTCTCCAAGGGATGCATCTTATGGGATGTGTCTTAAACCTATTAACGCATGCTCTAACATCAGTGTGAAATCAGCTCAAAACAGTAAGGGGAAAAAAAAAAAAGCGTGGAGTGGAAAGAGAGCAATATTTTTTTTTATGTGGGGCTTTGCATTCAGGGTGGATTCTCACATGTGGAAAAGTCAGAATTCATTTCCCCCACCTACTTGCCTCCTCATTCACATCTGCAGTGTCTTCTGCCCAGGGCTGATGGCAAGTTCTGGGGCTTGGAGGTGCCCTGGCTGATGGGGTGGAGGGAAGTATGGGATTGAACCTCCTTCAAGCAAAGAAGGAAACTGAAATTGGACATGGTGCATGCTCTGATCAGCAGGACTGTGGGTGAGAGGAGATACAGTATCCCAGTCAGCCTCATTTCAGAGGGAAGAATGGCAGAGAAACTGTCAAGGAATGTTGCATTGCAAGGTTTTGTTTGCAAATATCCAGGTGTCATGAATACACAGCTCTGAGGTTGGGGAATGGAAGGCTTATGGTTTTATGTTAGATTTTAAATCTTTTCTATGATAATGTAGATGTCTTGCAGAAATGGCTGGGATTTCACCTGTATGACTTCTGCGTTATCTCAAAGGCAGACAGCACCTTATTTCCTTTCCAGAAAGATTTTCCTCAATTACTTCTGCCGTCATTCTGCAACTTTGAATGTTGAGAGCTTGTGTGAGCAATGTGAGGGGTTGGGGGTCTCCTTGCTCCCATCAGTCCTCAGGCTTTTCTCTCCGATTTTTGTGGTTTATCTTCTGATTTCCTTTATTTGTAAAATATTGAGCATAAGAGCTAAAGGATTGCATGACAAAAAGCTGCCAGGTTAGAGTGCTAACCTGGAAGTCTGGATCTGTAGCTGAGAGGCAGAAATTTCTGGATTAAATCAGGGTGCGATTACTCTCTTGGCGGTGGTTCTTGCCTGTAGGGGGCTTTAGTGGTTGAGTTTGTAGCTCTTAATTTGCTTAAGGAACTCTACATTCAGAATGATTTTTTTTTTTTTTTTGTATGATTTTTGCAGAGGGATTTTTGTTCATAGCTGTTTCCCTCTGCTGAAGAAAATCCAAAGCTATTACCAGGTAAGTGTCAGGAGGTGAGTGGAGAGGGCATTGCTTATATTGGCTGTGCTCAAGGTAAATATTCCTGAGGACAATTCAATGAGTAGAAAGCCTGTGCTTTAATTGACAGGCTCAGACATGAAAAGAGAAACCTGTTTGATGCACTTCTCATTACTGGGCAAACAGAAGGTCAAGCTAATTAGTTCTCTTGATAACTTGCTTGCTCCACTGTGGGAAAACTTGAATGTGCCTGAACAAAACTGGTTTGCAATGCAACAGAGGATTACCTTCCACGATCATTAAAGAAACATTAAGGAAATCACAAGCGTAATGCACCTGAGCACATTACAAGGCTCTGTTAAACTAGCACACATTTAAAATTAGTTCGAAGTTCTGCCTTCATTTAATGCACCCTCATATCTTTAATGAGGACTCTTGTGAATTTTAGCAAAGGGGGAAGGAAGGGGGAACGGAAGGTGTCCCAGGATAGCACTGCTTTTGCACAAATAACTCAAGCAATTTTTCTCTGGCCAAGTTTAATGGCTGGTAGTGCTTTATCTGCTTTGTTCCCAGTAAGCATGTGCACTATGCTGAGCCTACTCCTGCCTCTTTGTCAGTCTTTGTCTCATAATTCCAGAAGGATGCTGTCCCCCCAGCAGGGGGAAATAGTCAAGTTAATGTGTTGCTGTGTTTTATCTGAGTGACTTGAATTTCCATGGACATACTGTGGAGTTTCTGCTGCATCAGTGAAAGTATATTTAACATTTATGGTAATCTAGTAGGACACCTTCTATGATTAAACAGTTCTGTAACCTCTCTAGCACTCTTTCTTTGTTCCACGTGCTACAAATTCAGAGAGAAAAGCTGTGCCTGCAGTCTCACCTGTCATCGCAGCAGTTCTATGCTGCATCCCTCCACCCCAGGCTGCCTACTGCTGCACCTGGGTTCAACAGTGCTGGCTTCGTTGAAAGGCTGAGCATGGATGTGCCCCAAAGTTTTCTTTTCTACATACTTTGTTATTGGCACATATCAATGGGAATCGAGCAGTATTGGAATCCTAGAACTCTGTGTGAACAGAGTTTAAAAACCTGCATGCCCTGAAATCCCTATCAGCAGTCACAGAGGGGAACCAGAGAGATGTTTTTATCTATTTATGGGAAGCATAGTCTGGAAGAAATGAAGTAATTTACTGTAGCTCCCTTGGGGTGGAATGAGTCTGGGGGGGGAAGAGAAGTTGGAATCCAGATCTCCTGAAACACAGGCTGATGCCCAGCAGCAGAACTGCTTTGCACATTGATGCATCTGGTCCAAAAAGCAGAGAGCATTTCTGCACCGTGGGTTTAGCTCCTTTGTGCAGTTGAAGAATAAGCCTCTGGGAAAGTACTCAAACACTTTGAGAGCAGTTCTGAGATATCTAGTCTTTTAAAATGAGTTCCTTTTCTGCTTAAAGCTGCTCTGTGGTTCAAATCAAAAGCATGTACAGGTTCTGAAACGAAAGGTAATGTGCAGGTCAGCACAATTTAAAAGTGGGAGTTACTTAAATGTATATTTTCCACTGGCTTTGTAAAGCAGAAAGGGCTCGTGTTTTTGCATGTTAGAGCAAAACTCAATACAGAAACAGGGGTTAAGATTTCTTTTTTGGTAGATTCTAAATAGAAATATTGTGGGAACATGTTTTTAATTTTAAGCCTAAGTGTTTATATGGATTAAAGTCAACTCTTCTATGTCAGGATCATCCCTGTTCACAGAAAAATCTGATTTTATGTAACTTCCCCTTTGAAAGAGAAAAGGGAAAATGTTTTGGCTATTGGTATCTGTGTGGCTCATCCTTCTCATCCTACCCCTTTCCTCTGTGGTCTATACCCTGCTGGCTCCTTCTGCTTTGCTTGACATCTAGACTTGGATCATGTATAATCAACACCTGATGGTGTCAGTGGGACCCCTGCATGCATGAGTGTCCTCACATTAGTGCCTTGCCAGCAGTGATGACATTCCAGCCCTGAGTCTGACATCAGTACCTGTTCCAAACAGGTGTTTAAGAAGACGTACATGGGATTGTAAATGGTTTTGTTTTTATTCAGTGTCTGAAAGCATCCCACCCTGCACTGCTGACTTAATTCTTGACTGTGAAATCATTTTTACATCACTTTGTATGCACAAATTATATGAATGAGGATTGTCTGTATATAAAATACTTATTAGGGCTGTGTGAGCATATTATTTTTTCATGTTTAATGCCTGTTTGTCAGTTGCTAAATAAATTTTAGAACTGTCTCAGTTGCATCAAACTAAATTACATTTCAACCTTGCTTTTATTAATCTTCAGATGAATCTGAAGAACTAGTTTTCCAAACTTTTTTTCTTCTCTTGAGACTCTGCTGTTTGTACTGTTGTTATTCTATAGGTAAATAAAAACCAGAGTTTCCATGTGCCCTCAACACATGTCAAGCCAAAAGATCTTTCTGCTCTGAAATATACAGTCTATTCCATTTTTTGCTACAGCGCTGCATAAGAGACATGAAACTAATCTGGATGCAGTTCAAATAACAATGTCACTGTGTAAGTTTACTGTGTGGCTTGTAATAATTAGAAACCATGTGTAGTGGCACTCTATTTTCCCACATCTTGTTTTGGATTAATGGATGGCAGCTGCTGTTTGTATGACTGCAGAATCACAAGTTCTTTTGATTCTGGCCTAAGTGTGGATGAAATCGTGTTGCTGGTCATAGTGCTTACTGCTGCTTGTGTTCCTCATTGAGTGTGTGATTAAAAGCTGACTGTGTGCATAAGGGGAGCTTGCTTGAACTACAACTATAATTTAAATTATATTAAAACCGAAGTCCTCATGGAAACCTGCTATCATAACTTCAGAAGTTGAATGTTAAGAGTGCATACTGAGAAAGCTGAAGGCTGATTTGAACAGAATGAATCTTATTGAGTCAATAGGGAATAAAGATTGATGGATTGATGCTGATTTGTATCAGCTATGACTGTAGGTTTCTATTTGAAACCTTTGTTCTGGACTCTGCAAGCATTTTAAGAGGTGGGAGAGCCTAGTCTAATATGGCATTTAGAAAGAGAAACCGCAGCTGCAAAAGAAAACTTTGTACATTTGCATTAAGTGATGACTGGTTACTGTAGGGCTGAAGGTGGGCGAAGAGAAGGGCATACTAGTATCCCTATTATGTCTTTCCTGCCCTCATTATTTTTTACAAGACTGAGTTATCTCTGCTAAGAGGAATGACTACACTAAAATCCAGGAAGGCACTGTGTTAAATGGAGGAGGACACATTTGTTTACTGTTTAAGTGCTGCTCTTGTAGTGCCTGATAGCTTCATCTTCTAAAAGATGTTTTGTAGGTTTTCTGGAAGGTCCACCTTTTACAACATCTCTCTTTCACTGCCGACAGGCATCACAGCAGGAGCACTTACAACATCTCCCATCTGCTCCATGGAGAAGTGTAGCTGTGAGCAGCAGCTGAGCAGGCAGTGCTTGAATGCATCCCTATCCAGTCCTACTCTCATTCCAAGAAATGAGCCCAGCAGATAAGTTTCCCCAAGTCAGATTTCAAGATATTCTGGTTGGTGGTGAGTAGACTTACTGCCAGTTGAATGTTGTCTTTCTCCCATAAAGTTCAGCTGTAAGATTTAACTTCTGTTTTGAAGAGAAGGTGAAGTGAAGAGGGCAGGCATAAGGGTGAGAGTAGCTTCCAGCATCTTACTTGCAACTGCACGAAGAATGTGAGAGGGGGGAGAAGTGCATGCAGGCTGTCTTTGTTCATTTGGTGATAATTCATTCTTTTGTGGGTATCACAAAGAGGAAAGCTGGTAGAGTTACTTCCCATTCTAGAAGGATGCACTTTAGGTGAAATGTGTGTTGCTCTGCCATAAAATGAATTGAAATTGACAGTCAGCACATTCCCTTCTAGCTAGGATTAACATCATAAAATTTCATTCAAGTGGAGCAAGTCTTTCCTTCTCTCTCTTTGCTCACTTCAAAGCCGGTTACATTTTTGATGTGTTTGTAGGACTGCAATTCCCAAACGCTGAAGTAGTAGGGTTTGGTCCCACTTCGGAGCTTTCTTCACACTAGGAAGATCTCCTTTCTAAAAAAAATAAATACTAAAATTCTTGTGTGATCATATAAACCCATGGGTACAGAGCACACAAATAAGGTGAGCATTGTGATCAAATCACAAGTCTGGCTGCAATGTGTTTGTAAGTCATCCCTGAATGGATTGTTCTGTAACACTTTGAAGTCTTTTGAAGTAGGCTGGTATTAAATTAGTATTTTCAGCAATGACCTGCTTCCTATTTTAATTTACTTTTTCTTTATGAAGCCACTCTCCTTCAGCAACAGACTGTAGAATTTTTGGTGGATGTGGAAAGGAGACTCTGTTATGGCTTCTTCCATGTCCCTTGCATGCTGGGTGCTGCTGGAAGTACAGGAGTTACCTTGGAGCTCTGAGCTTAAACTAGATCATGCTGAGCTTGGACTATCTGTCCTAGCAGGCAGCCCTTTGCTAAAACTCGAAGTTCACAGTTTGCAATTGGAAGCCTCTGCTACTGAGTTTAAACTGATACAATTATAACTTTGAGTATATGAGGTCTGTGCAAGAGTAGTGAGATGTGGGCCCAAGTAAGTGAACAGTAAAGGAGATAGAGATGGCAGCTTATGTGGAGCAGAGCTCAAAATACCAAGTGTGACACACATATCCAGGAGAAGAGGGAACCAAAGCCATTAAGTTGCAATTGCTTGACTCCCTTTGCCTCTGAACCACAGAAACTGTATGCACATTTTAATAATGTTGTGGTATGAGTAAGGACATCATTGTGCACAATTCTTTTGCTGACTCTAGTAATAAAGCATTCTGCCCTTTATTTATAGGACTGCCTTAAGGATCTGACAGGAGGAATTGAGTATGCTGCCAAGATATTAAATGAAATTCCCCAGAAAGACATTCAGTGCACTAAAAGAGCCTCAAAGGCAGAAAGGGAAGGAAATGGGCAAGGTAAGTCATACATAATGATCTCAGTTGGCGTCCATTGATCTCGTCCAGCATCCTTTGAGAGTGGAATATCCATAAAAGTCTTTTAAAAGTCACTTGGATATTCTGGGTAGTGTTTGTGCTCACAGATGCACATTGTGCAGCAGTAAGGCTGACTGTGACAAGCTGTTTTCTTTTGACCCAAATAATTAAAAAATACAAATAAAATTGTTGTTGCGGTCCCTTGCTGTTAGTCTGAAAAGCCAGCACAGAAATGCCTGTTTTCTCGTGGATGTCTCTAGCTCCCTCCATTCTTCTCAGTTTTCCCTGAGGGGGAACCATCAACATGGACTGAACCAGGAGAGAAGAAAGGTCTGTTGAGCTTGTGTTTCCTCCTGCACAGGTCAGTGGTTGATACTGGGACGACTATGGGAAAAGGGCAAGTGTGTAGGGACTGTCTTCAGAATCGTTGCTATCAAACCATATGTGGCTCAAAGCCTTCCTTAAAGTCTCCCTAGTTCACCATGGAACACATGAGCCACCATTCCATTTCATGCTCCTATGATTTCAGACCTAACCCTAACCCTAACCAGTATCTGGAACTTGACAGGCTGTAGACCATAAACTTGCACCAGTTGTTCTGTTCTTTGGGTAACTGGTGAAGGGTACATTGCCTTTTATTCCTTTTTAAATGCACCATACATCTCTATTCACCAATATGACAAAGATAAGCGAGATTATAGATATGCTTTAAGTTCACAGGCATTAGATGTTTGAGTCATCTGTATTTTCACTGTTGTGTTTATTTGTATCTTCTGCAGTACAGTAGCAGACACAGCTTTCTCATCTGAATAGCATTTGTTATTCCCAAGAGGAATGTTATCCTCTGTACAGGTTCATTGATAGTGTTAGTTGATAGTGTAGTTGATAGTGTTGTTGAAAAACTGGTCTGTCTGGCCCTTTCACTTCAATTCACAATCAACAACTCAAAGGGAGTTACTCCTCCACCCAATGGCTAAAGGATACTAATAGTCTGCTCTCCCTTCAGTGCTGTATGGGTTTTCTTTTAGGTAAATATAATGAAACTTCCCCCAATAGGAAAAAAAAGAATAAAAATAAATTGATGTCATTTCCCAGAATGATAGAATCTCCAAGGTTGAGAAAACTTCCAAGATCATCTATTCCAACCGTCCACCTACCACCAATACTGCCTGCTAGTCATGTCCCTTACTACCACATCTAAGCATTTCTTAAATGCCTCTGGGGATGATGATGCAGCCATCACGCTGGGCAGCCCATTGCAGTGCCTGACCACTCTCTGAGAAGAAATTTTCCTGTTGTCCAACCTGAACCTTCCCTGCAGCATTCCCTCTCATCCTATTGGACTAGGCTCCTATTTAAGACTGCAGACAGAGTTTTGTGGAGCTCTTAAGAGCCTGAAGCTGCTAACAGACTTGATGTAAATTTGTTTTGATCATCACTAAAGTGCAGGAAATACAGCAAGCCTCCTTTACCAAAAATGAGACTGGGTAACATGTTTAGGGGCTCTTCCTTCTTTAGACTGCATCAATTCTGATTGCTTTGGAAAAGCAGCCAAGTATGGCTTGGTTGGACTCTGGCTGAAACACCTGTGTGACACTAAATTACAAAGTCTTTCCAAGTTTTCATGACCAAAAGATGTCAGTGCTTTCTAAAAAGTAAATTAAAAAAAAGAACTTTGAACCTGGGCGAGTACTTCACGCTGTTCCCTGACGTTTTTAATAGAGCTTTTATTGATTACAGAGTGAGTACTGACTTTTCTAGCATCGGACTTTTCCTCTAAACAGCTGCACCTAAATTTTAGCAGATGTTTCTCTATTTTGGGCTTTTTGAAACCTCTAAAGCTATTTTCCATCAAAGTACATTAGGACCAAATGGTGAATTACCAAAAGCCAAAAAAACTTTGTTTTCATCATAAAAGTGCTTTCTAACAGCAGAAAAGGAGATATTAAAGCTTTTATTATTGTCTTCTGGATCAAATTGCTCCAAATTATTCCATATTTAGTCCAGCAAAACACTTGTGATTCATTTGTATTGAAAACAAACTGTAGTGAAGTAATGCAGCAGTTGAATAGGGTGATGAATTAAAAACGAGTGTATTCTACAGCTGGGGATCTGTCTTTGATGTGCCATTTATTATATCCATGCTATACCATGTGCTGGTGGTAAGTGTGACTTCTTTGTAGTCTGTGTACGTTTGTGAATGTGCAATATCTCAGTTTTATCCTGATGGTAAGATTATAGGAACCATTGCTTTTAGTGAGTGCAACTACTGGAAACGAGTTGAGAAAGAACTTTTATTCCGATGAGTGAACACACAACTGGACATTTTAACATCTTTTGCAACATTTTTTCCCCCTTGTAATGTATAAATAACATGCTGCTGTTTGTAGGTGTAGTCCCCCATTCTCAGCTCCTGCATAGACATGAGGAGATAAAGCTCTTGGGCTGCTCTTCCTATGTATGTTCTTTTTCTAAAGGTATTGCTAGAATATCCTAGATTCCTAATGAAAATGCAATCTTTCAAGTTATGTTTAAGATGACTATTGAACTGGAGACATGCTGCCTCGTATCTGGGTTCTAAAGACCGTCTGTCCTTCCCTTGTAGGGGTGTCTGTGAAGCAAGCAAAGGCGGTGACAGAGCCTTTATTTGAGGTACAGGCGCTATAGAGATACTAGGGATAAGGGGAATGAACTCACGCCTCCTGGCGACCGTTGAGGTTAAGGAATGAAGGGAGCCAGGGCGGGTGGGGGGCAACCCCTGCAGGCTCTGAACGTATCCGTGCTCCTGGAAGCACCGCCGGAAGCGCCACCGAGCGGGAGAGAGCGGGAGGACGGCTGGGCCTGGGCTCCTCCGCTCCGCTCCCTCAGATGCTCACTCACTGGTTCAGGCTGTGACCAGGCAATCCCACTACAGTGTCGTGATATTGCTTTCTTGATGATATGAGGCTTATGTTATCGGAAAACACATGTCTCAGGGGCAATAGGAATGCGAAAGAGTTGGGTAGGACTTTTAAGATCCCTGTGCTTCAAACATAGTTATACTGGAGAAGCTGAGAAAAAATCTGCCAGCCAAGAGTATCTTCTCTTACAATGTGCTTGTCCAGTATTTCCAGGTGCCAGCAGCATCCAGGCAGGCACATCCAGCTGTGAGATGGTTCTTGCTGATCACCAGTTCATACAATGGCAGCAAATTTTGCTCCAATCATAGGATTCTGTTTGGGATTTCCCACCCTTTCTTCACCTGGATCAGATCTGAGACATTGGGCCAACTACAGATAAATGAACTCTGATTTGGAAACTGTCTTACTGAGTTTTTTCACATTAGAACTGAAGTAATAAGCCCTACTGAGAGGAAAGTACTATTAGACAGTGCTTGTGCTGTGCTTATATGGTTATATGCAAGCTTCAGCTCTTTAGGTTATCCTTAAGAATATAAGAACAAACTCATTTCTCTCTAGCAGTCAGGGATTGAAAGTCTGAAGAATGGTTCTTCTCACGGAACAAGAGTGCATAACATTTTTGTTCCATGTTTAAATTTCAGATTTTTTGTAAGGTGTAAAATGGTGGATAGGAACAGTCTGTGGGGACTGTGGGGTTTTGGTGTTTGTTCAACTGGATTACGAGCCTTTATTGTTTTAATTCTTCTAGGCCTTCACAACTTCTGTAGCCTGAGAACAGAAGTCCTGAAAATGTGTTAGGAGATCACTGCAATAGCTGTCATCTTTGATTCATGACTAAAAGATGCTTAAGCCCTTTACGTGCTGGCCTGTCCTTTAATGTGGGTGAGGCTGAATGCAGTGTAGTAATTTTTTGTCATGAATGTTCAATATCTTCTGGTACTTTGGCTTTCTTTTGTCTGCATAGAGTTAAGAAATCTGTTCAGATACATGGGTATGAAGTCCTCTGCTTTAGAAAAGCTAAACCATGTTCTACTCAGAGGAGATTCTGTCCTTGAAGGATGGGAGTCTGAAGTACAGAAGCGAGTAATATAAACAAGGGGGCTGTATATGCAGTGGTAGGATATGGCCATACGGGACCATGGTCTGATACTTCACTGAGAACTTCTTGTGATGAGGCAGACTTGGATCCCCAGAACAACTGGTGGTGGGAATCTGTAGATGTGCAAACTCTGGGGGATGTTCTTGTCAACTTCCTGAATATTAACACAGGAGAGAATATTTTCTCAGCAGAGAACGGCTACATCTAACTCTTCAGAGTGAGCAAGGCTTAGTGATTTGTTCTGCTCAGAGTTATTCAAGGGTACCAGAGCCCTAATGATAAATGAGACCCTCATTTGAGGAAGCTGCTGTCACTTAACTGTAGAGTGCATTATGCTGACATATAACAAACATGGAAAAAAAAATAGTGGAAACTAGATTGGTTAAAATAAGAGACTAAGTTGGTGTGGAACTGGGGAGAAACCGTGGAAGGAAACACTGACATTTTGCTTAAAGTACTAAATGACTTCTACTTGAATAAGTTTTCCTACTTCATCCATATAAATAATATTCGAACTTCAAAGGGGGATATGTGCAGTAAGTTGTTTGTTCTGTGAGGCAGGTCACCGAATTCATTTCCATCTGGTGTTATGTGTTAATGCAGAATTCTCAGTGACATCTTGATTTTAGGAACAAAGCCCGTTAGATATATTTAAAGTGGAAGTAATATCAGGAAGGTTATTCACACAGCTAGGAAACCAAAGCAGTGACAGAATAAAGATCATCTATCTTCCAAAATCCTATAAGCTAGGGCAAAATAGGGAAAAAATTGTGCTGACTTCCTTGAATTGTTTTACCTGAGAGAATAAGACAATTGAGACTTGTTCCTAGCTTGAGTGCTACATTGATTTTGATGAGGTGTGTTTTGGATCATAAGCTAGAACACGACATTTTGTTAATTCTAACATTGTGGCTGTTTTTAGCATTTTGTTTCACCAAGAAAGCAGCACAAACAACTCTCTCCGCCAGCTTTCCTTCCTTTCCCAGCTCACCTTGCAGCATTTTCTTACTGATTTTTCCACCCTGTATCCCCTTAGTTTGTACTCTTAAGTAAAGACACCACTTCCTTCTTACCATACTTTAATTTGGAAACTAGTGACTGCTACACAAAGAAGTTCTAATTTTATGTCAGAATTGCCTGTCTGTCAGAGTAGAGTGAAGGACTTGTTCATTTCTGTTTTGATTGACATTTGGATTTGGACATTTGATGGATTGGAAAAGTGGTTTTGAAGTGAGTTGGGCCTATAGAATTGAGGAAAATGAACATATTTAATTTCAGGGATGCTGCTGGACACATCTATTATCTTGTTTATAGCAGCCCTGAAGCTGGGAGATAAAGGTCCAAGATAGGAATTACATGGCTTGCTTTTGCCCAGAAAGTAGCTTTAATCAACATCTATGAATAAAAAATGTACATCTTTTGGTAATATTCAGAGGTAGCTGCAGTAGTTATGCTTTGACCCTACTTTTAATCACTTATCTTTAATTTGTCTTCAGAAAACAAATTACTTATCATATAATGAATCCTTGGGTATTTTTTCATAACTGCTATTTTTAAATGCAAAATCAGTTTTGGGCTACATTTTTGGTAGAAAACTTAGTAAACTGCTCTCTGCCATTTCTGACTATCACTAAGCATCAGTGATAGCTCTGAGCTGCTGTTTTCTAAAATAGAGACTAGATTTTTTCCAGATGCACGCACTTATATTAACAAAGTTCTTGTAATTATAACCACTAAATTTCTACTTTCTTGTGCGGATGCTGGGCACATTGAAGTCATTTAAAACTCCCAGAAACTTGAATTGATTTAAACCTTTTTAAATGCACCAAGGACCTGTACAGTTGCCATTAGGAAGAATGAAAGCTCAATATTTATTTTTAAAGGGGCCATTTGTGCATTAATGTGAGCATTTCTTACAGGGACTATATGTGCCACCACTTCTGGCAGTGGTGGTATTACTGTAGTGATATCAGTTCTTCTCATATGTTAATGGTTTTGTGATTACTGAAATGGCATTTCTAAGCCTAAATGTATCCAGTGGGGTTGGATATATTTAAGCAAAGTTTTCATGTTCTCTACGGGAATGAATGACGTGTCTATCTGAAAATGTAGTCCTTGGAGATACTACTTAAAAGGAGCATTTTCTGTCTGTGTTATTTGTTAATCTTCATTATTACTAGGTTTCTACCCTTCGTAATAAAAGGAGAAAAGACCGTAAAATCCAAATCATGGTAGTAAGATATAAACAGAATACAAGGTAGGGAGTTTATTGTCTTACCATCCTCAGTAATAGATTTCATCTGGTTTGCCTCTGTTACTGCTAGGTGGAAGATTTATATTTTTTTACTGTATTTCATATTGTCACTTGTATACAGGAAGGTGCAAATCTTAATTTCTAAGGTGTATTACAAGAAAGATGTTAAAGGTACAGGGGACTAAAATCTGGTAGCTGAGGAAAATGGTATTGGTAGCATGAGTTTATTTTGCCCATGGGCAAAGTCTCCCATGAGGAAGCTGCTGTTCCCCAACACCTGGAGAGCACTGATCTTGTGCTTGCAGGGGAATGTATCAGCTGAGATATTCCAACAAGCCTTATCTCATCTGTCTCTGTTATAATTATTCATCTTGGAGGCTTGGTGTGCTAAGACATGATGAGTACAGATGTTATCTGCTGCATGATGGAAAAACAAGCACTTTGAAAACCAAACAAACGTGCTGGTTACAGTAATCCTCTTTCCCCATGGCGGTTTGCAAATCATGCAAACATAAACAAATTCTATAGAATTTTGAGCAAGTGTAATCTGCTCCCATTCAAACAGAGCTGGATTGTTGCTTCTCACAGCTTTAGCTTATGAAATCTGTAATGTAATTATAGTGTAGAAATAGAAAGAATGGAGAGGATTTGGCTTAATGTGTGGTGAGTTCTCAAGTGGGAGATAACTGCAGATATTTCAGGGAACTGCACACGTTGAACAATGCATCCTCTGAGTGAAAATTGCATGTTGGCCTGGAGATTGTGTTGGCCTCTTCTTGAGCAGGCAGCACCACAGGAGAATGCACTGGGAGATTCACCACTTCTCCACATCATAGAATCATAGGGGTTGGAAGGGACCTCAAGAGATCATCGAGTCCAACCCCCCTGCCAAAGCAGGTTCCCTACACCAGGTAACTTTGTCAGAAGTTGATCCAAGTCAGCTCTAAGCATCCCATCAAGGATCTGGGAGCAGAGCTGAAAGGACAGGAATGCCCACTGTGTGCTGTCCTTAATGTGGGGCTCAAGGGCCCAGTTTAGTCGTGGCTGTGTATTAGATGAGTGCCCCTGAGGTTGGCTCCCTGCTAGTAGACCTGGTTAGCTATTGACTTGTGGAGCACTTCCAGAGAATTCCCTTCCTGTTTGCTCTCAAGTGTCAGCCAGAAGTGGTGGAGAGAGCTACCATGGTACCTTGTGGGACCTCTGCTAAAGGAGAGCTTAACTGTCTCATGGAGGAACATGTGCACCCCTTTCTGACACTAGCAAGGGGCTGTTTGGTGGGCCTAAAGCTGGCTGCGTGAGGGGGGAGTCTAGGTGACACTGCAGGAGTATGAGGGCATTAAAAATGGTGTAAGTTAGTGAACTTGGCCTGCTGCCCAAAAGTATAAACAATTGTTGGAAGACTTTTAATGGTTTTTAATGGCTACCACTACCAGAGCTGTGAAGAATGCCTTTAAAATGCATCTTTCACAAATAAATCACGAGAGGAAGTGTCTTTCTGTTGAAACCTTAGAGTGGTATAGCTCATAATGCTCAGTTCTGCGTAGCAGGGAGCTGAAACACATCCATAATAATGGCAGCTACTGCACAGAACAAACAAGAAATTTTCCTTTTGCATATGCTTTGCTAATGCGCTTAATAATGCAAATGTATGCTAGGATTTAATGTGAAATCCTCTTGTTTAAAGTGCCAGCCTCTCTTGTCAGAGCAAGATGGGATCAGCTGTTGGTAATTAGCACTGTTCTGGGATAAAACCTCCTAGAGTCCTGTGGAGTTCAGTGAGCTTAGGCTAGTTGGTGTTTCTGGCTTTGTGAGCTCAGATTTTTTTTTATTTTTTATTTTTTATTTTTTATTTTTTTTAATTTTTTTTTTTTTAATATGGAGGGTTGGATATTNTTTTTTTAATTTTTTTTTTTTCTGGTGTGCAGATGGAGGTGCTGTAGCTGACTTGGCAAATGTAGCTGAGTGTGTTTGGGAATGGTGGCATTACCTGACCTGAGAGCATGAGGGCAGGAGTTCAGGGTGGGAAGAGTGGAGGAGAGGTCTCTCTGGATGGAAAGAAGCAAAGACAATGTAATGAAGTATGGAGAGAAGGTGAGTCACTTTTGGGGTCTGAAAGAGTAAGCATGAAGTGTTTTGTTGTTGTTTTCTTTCTTCAAGTGGACTTTATCAAATGGGATAGAACTCCTGACTCAGGGTTGGAAAGCATTTGTTTTGTACTCAGTGCCCAGATGTGTTTCAAAATTGGCACCTTTGCGTGCCTCAGAACTGGGGAAATCACGTGTGTTTACAAAAATCTCTTCCCTGCCAAAAAAGGTCAGTTGTACTTATGTGCTCTGGCTGGATCTCACCTCCTTAGAGGAACCCGGTGTGTGTGTGTTGGAACTCCATCAACTCTGCTTTTTAATGTTGTGTGATTGATCTGTCGTGTGTTGTTTGGTGTTTGCCTGGAGGCTTATTTTTAATACATGCTCTACTTGTGCCAGAAGTGTGGAGCCCATCAGATGGCTCTGAGGTGAGGCAGGAGAGCATCAGATACATCTCTGTGCCTTGTTGCTTGCTTCTGCAGCTAGAGAGTTGGCATGGAACTTGGCACGAGAGCAGGCCTTCTCACTACCCTTCCTAAAGCCTGCTCTTTCCCTTGTTGATTCCTTAAAGGTGAGCACAAAGTGACTTGCACATTCCTTCCTTATCCCATGAGAACTCCTCCACCCTGGCTCCTGCTGTTGGGATTGTTCTGGGAGCATGTGCTGCTTCTCACCATGTGCTGCATCACTTGTATGACCAAGAGGTCTCCTACCCATGATGTAGGGCAGTGTCCTCCGACATTCATTGCTCTGTATTAGGATGAGGGAGGCAGCTTTAGATGGGGTCGAAAGTTAAGACCCTGAAGAACAAATGCTAGGTCTTAGCTTGTACAAACTTGAAGCTACTGTGGAGTGAGTTATTTACATCTCTATTAATCACGTTCTAGCAGTAAAACATTTCAATTTAAAGCTTGTCTCCATTGTGGAGATAAGGAAACACAGCAAACAACACAGAGTTGTTACAAATTAATTTCAACTGTGTGTAAATTGAATGTGTTAAACCTCTCTATATGGGCACTGTGTCAGAGCTGGAGTGGCTTTAATTTGCTTTATGTCTTAAACAGCACCGAGGCATTTTCATTTTTTAAATGAGAGGGTTCACTCCAGGGTTTATAGCACTTTCTGCAGAGAAACCCATATGCATGTTTTCAGCTGCTATGCTTCCAGGCTACTGATGAGTGTGTTATTTTGTAGTTCTTCATCTCCTGGTACTTTTGTTTAGTTTTAAGGCTTTGTTAAAGGCCTCAGTGAGGACTCTGGGTGGACTTACAGCCTCTTCCTGAGTGGCTATTTCTGCCTCTGCTGAGACAGTGGAGGAGTGGTGATAAGAAGAGATGTGCTGGCTGTGCATTTAAAACCACCTATTCTTGGCATCTCTGCACTAGTAAAACTGGCACGCCACCTAGTAAGCAGGCAGTATGCCATCCTGACAGATGGCTGTGGAAACGAGCAGCCAAGAGGCTATACATGAGCATCAAATGCATTTGTTGAGGGCAGGATACCCAGCCAGAAGTGTCTAAGAGGTTCAGCAGCTCCAGGTTGAAAACCAATATGTGAGAGAATGTCACTGATATTTCAACTCAAAGCTGGATTATCTGGATAAAAGCAAAGCTGGACTTCTCAGATCATAGGCAAAGAAGTTCTGGAAAGTATTAGATCAGATTCTGCCTGCTGCAGGATGTGAAAGGGAAAAGGCTATTGCACTGACTCTATTTCTTTCTGAAAAGCTGTTCATAGAATGGGCAGTACAGCATCCTCACCTATTTTGTGTTAATTAGTTAAGAATGCTGAACACCTAAGGAGTTGCTTTTCTTTTTTGAGCCTGAGTAATGTTCTGTAGGCAAACTTTCATAATAATGCTAAAACAGAGATAGTGGTGGAGGTAATGTCCGTGTTGTAGCAGTACAGTAAACTGCTGATACACTTCTCAGGGTAATTGAGTGGGACTTAAGGTTTTTAAATCCAACCCTTTGCTGACGTAGCACCACAGTGTGTGAAATTACTGTGCTTCATCTTGAAAACTGTTAGCTTTTCACTAAATGCTCTGTCTGGAAAGCAAATGGTAGGAAACTTCCTCCCATTCTCTGCACGTGATTGGACTGGAAAGAATAATTTGAAACCAGTGTAATAAAGAAAAAGGCAGAAAACTGTAGTTGAGCAAATCTGGAATGCAGCTGGCACCTACAGAAGTATTCTTTGTTCATCTGTGGGTCCATACCATGCACTTCTAAACAGTGTAATTACACTGATTAGCTTTATTCACAGAGTAATCAGATCAGTGCCTGGTAAAATTAGTTGTTCCCCCACCCCCCATGCTTTAAAGACATAAGGAGATTATTTTCATTTAGTAGGTTTCACAGTTTGTTAGTGCCAATATGTTAAAAAAAAAAAATACTGATAATAATGTGGAACAGTTGGAACTTGGTGAGAAAATTTGTGCTCAGACAGGCACGCATCCCAAGGGGAGTGCTTTAGCACATAGCTTGCAAGGGAAATAATGGACTTCAAAACCATCAGTTTCTCACCTAAATATTTATTTATATTGCAGTGATACCCAGAGGCTCCTCCTGATGGGTATCCAATTGAGATGAGAAGTGGAACTGCTGGTGCAGGGACTATTGATTATAACTGCACACTTTGGCTAAGCTTTCCCAGCACTCTGTGTGTGTCATGACCTTAGTTTTCCCATTTCACTATTATACAGAAAAAAAACCAAACAAAAAAACACAAGACAAAAGTAGATGCATTATCTTGAATTTTATTTGGTGACTAGTTATGATTTTTCTGCTCCTGATTTTCATTTCAACTAGGAAAAGAATATTGAACTTGCATGAGGAACTTGACAGCGCAACAACCTCAGTAATACATATGCAAAACAGATGAATGTTTTCTTTTGCTGATTTTAATTTAAAAAAAGCTAATTTATATTATTTAGAAGAAATAAGTTGTTTTCCTATTAAACAATATTGAAAACTAACTAATAATTTGTCTAAGTTCCTGAGGTCTACTGCTGACCTGATTTACTTTATTGCATATTGTTAAGACTCCACAGTATTATGACTGAAGAGTGCTATTGTGGTCTTCCAAAACTGAAAGGACTCAATAAATCTCCTTCAATCCAGTAATGCATTAATTAAATGTATTGTGCATGCCTTTTGAGCACAGAGATTCATTATTTTGCTTGATGGGTGACCTTAGCTAGAATTTGCTAATGTCCAAGGGGATAAGCTTGTGACCTCAGGAACATGGATAATTTTAATTAGTCCAAGACATGTTCAGACTCTGTAGTTTTGAAACATTTGAATTCAGTTTTGATGGCATTATTCTCAGGGAGCATGAAACAGATGCACATAATTCTTGTTAGCTTATTACTTGAAGTTGACTTCAAACATGTGTTCATTGTAAATTGTTAGGCTGTTTTCATCCATTGGGAATCCATTCTGCCAACTGGCTTTTTCAAAAAAAAAAAAAAAGAAAGAAAAAATGTTATTAGCACTACTGTTATTGTTTGCAGATCACACATAGGATCTATGTCATGCAGTGGTCCCTTTTTATGTTAAGATCCAGATGGAAAAAAATCACTGCTTATACAAGCTTGTAGTATGAACCTCAGTATTTCTCACTTTTTGTCCTATGGAAGACTGACTTCTTTAAAGGGGGTACTTTTAATTTTTGTTGGCAGTTACAATTTACTGAGAGAGAGAGAAATCAATCTCAGACTTTGGCACTTCCCAATAGGAAGTGCAATTATCACGTAACTGTTGCTGCTGTACAGTACTGTGTATTCAGGTACATGCAGGGCTTGAAAGGATCTGTTAGTAACTCCAGCGTTGTGTGGTTGGTTGGTTTGGAAAGGTCTGAAGAGAATTTCTGCTTGTCTAGAAGTATCAGCCAGTATGTTAAGCTTTATAACAGTTCACTGGATTTGGTGCACCCTAGGCAGGGGCAAGTAGGATCATAAATTTGTGTTGTTTCTTCTTTTATGCCCGTGTGAGAATCTTTGAGGCATTTGTGTTACAGCACTAATGTGGGGATCCACTTTAAAGTCATATTCTCAGACATGGTTTCTGCTGCTTTGTTTTTTCTGCTCTTGTCTTGTATGGTGTCTTATCCTAAGTAGTCTTACCAGCTACCAAGATGTCAGGCATTGATCTGGGATCAGCCTTCCCTGCAGAAGAACAATATATTCTGCTTATTCTACCTTCGTAGTAACTGAAGACAGAAGGAATAACTTGATTCTCACTGTGGCTACTTAAATAATATAGCAGAAAAAACAAAAAAAGTAAATTACAATGGAAACTGAGAAGAATATTAATCTAGGAAAGAATCTTAATTTTTTTTTAATATTTGAGCATATATTTAAAACTAACATAGTTTTCACTTTTCTTCCATCTGTCTTATAGATAGAAGAATTAGATAGTATGAAGATATCTACATGCCCTGTTATAGACTCCCATCACTATTTCACAGTTACAGTACGAATTTGAGTGCATTTCTTCACCGAATGGTCCCAGCAGAAGTGTATTCCAGATTACTCTGCAGGTTTTTTCTTGTCTTCTCATCTTATGATAAGAAATGCTCTACATCATCTTGTGCCAGGTAAGTGTTGCCTCTTGTTGCAAAGTTGCATTACTTTACCCATTCATTATTTTATCTTCAGTGTGTATTATGATATCCCATGTTGTGATGTTGAATAAGGTCCTGAGGTATTTTTTGGGTTGTTGGTTTCTTTTTGACAGAATAAACGTACTTGCAGAGTAAGGAATCTATTTTCTGAGCATGGAGTATGTGATTTTTATTTAAATGAAAATCTTGGGGATTTCTGGCTTATGTTGGAATAGTGGCTCAATAACTACCCATTGCAGTAAGTGGTTACTATCTTTTTTTTTTTTTTTTCCTCTATAAAAGAGAAGATTATGTTCTTATGACCACTTGGGGTCATGCGATTGTAAGGCACAAATGTCTTGATGCTGTGAGTCTTGGCTGAGCATAACCATACAGTTCTGCTTTGTTAGTCTGGGGCCTTAGTTTACAATCTTGGCTGTAGTTCTTCCTCCCAAGTCTGGAAGGAGCTATAAAGTTAACAGTTCTCTGCAAAATTTATATACCTTGTGAATATGTTGGAAAACATTCTTTGGACCTCTCCCCAGCTAAAACCTCTTTAGCCTGGGAGAAAACATTTACACAGACAGTTTCTCCCACTGCTTTAAATTGGTTCGTGCTTTGTGTGACACTTGATCTTGAATGCTTTCATTATGTGCTACTTATTCCTCTGTAATGTTCTCACTAGCAGTAGACAAGTGAGGCTTGAATTTGGTTATCTTGTCGATGACATAAGATGGATTCAAATTCCAGTAAGATGTAAACAAGTTGGAAGAAAAAGAATGGCACCTGAGTTTGTATTGTCTACTAGCAGAACTTGAAGCATGGGGCAGTTTCTTTCTACGTTTTTCCCCAACAGCTGTTGCCCTGTGGCAAGGGCTGGAAGTGGATGGTCTGTTACGTCCCTTCCAACTCAAGCTATGCTGTGATTCTGGGAGTATGCAAAACTGTTCCTTCTGACCTCAGTACTAGGTTATGATAGGATGACATGTTGAGGGACCTGCAGTTTTAGCAGCACTCCTTGCTGAATTAGTAGATACTGGGTTAAAAAAAATAAAAAATAAAAAAATAAATCCTCAAACACTGACACATGAAACCAAAGAAACAACAAATACTGAAGGAGCTGATGTTAGGATATTGTCCAACAGTGGTATGTCTCCATTGCAACTTCATGGATACTTTCTGTTCTAAACACGGGTATCTGGGTGGAAAGAAAGCATTAAACTGCAGAGGAAGCATGGGCTCAAGCAGAGTTGTGAAGGCATGGCACCAATCTATTCATTGTGCTCTGTCATGTGTATAACTGAAGTTGTGTAATCTATCAGATTACCAGTTGCTCAAGGGATGTGCTGACTAGCATCTCCACCCATGTACGTTCTTCAAGAGGCAGAAGTGCAAAGCACTGAGCTATTCGAGCCATCCTGTGTCTGAGAGGCAACTGAGTGACTCTATGTGACTTCTGGGGAAACGTTAGACTTGGAAAGACCTTTCTCCCTCCCCCTTTCTGGAGAAAGAAGGAAGTTTCCCTTGCCCATATTGCTTTAGACCTATATTTCAAAATGACACATTGGTACCAAAGATTGTAGAGCAGAGCACATCACTCGTGATGCACTGCTCCCTATCCACATAATTCCTCCATTTTATGATCAAAATAAAACACTTGAAATATGTTCTCATCTGCTGGGTGGGAGAGAGAACAAAATGCTGGAGGGGAACCTTTAAGTCATATCTCTCTGGACTTATAAATAAGATTGCACATTTTTTTTTATTTTTTACCCCTCAACCCTTTCCCTCTTTCTCCTCCTCCCTTCCTTCAAATACTCTGACTGGTGCTGACAGAAATGATTATAGCTTATGAGTGATAATATAATTCAGTTTCCCTCAAGGAGAGATGCTATCAGAGAAGGTTTCTTTTAAATATACTGGTTGAAAAGAGCCATCTTTCTTCCTAGAAGAACAGTTATTAATCTCTTACTAGTACATTTTCATATCGTTTTGGACATTTATTTCCATGCTGTGATATTATAAAACCAGGCATTTGTGTCAGTTTTGATGCAGTGCAACATGCTGGAACATGAAAAAGCGTAATTACCACTGTGGTCATTTGAATTGCTAACCAGATCCTGACATTTTCAAATCGGACCAATTTCTTAGTGATCCAGAAGTGAGCCTGGATGCTATATGAGCTGCATTTCAATGAGGCGACTCAACATTTAAAAAGGAAGTGCAGAGTGCACATTCCCAAAGCATTGCTAAGATGCGGAAATGCCTTCCTAGTTTTCTGTTGCTCCACTAGATGAAATGCTTTGCTTGTGAGTTTCCTTAATAAAATCATGTTATTGTAGGGGTTGGAAGGGGCCTCCAGAGATATCTAGTCCAACCCCCTCTACCAGAGCAGGCTCCCTAGACCAGGTTGCACAGGTATTATATACATAGGTGTTATTAATTCTGATGCATTTTAAATTGTCAGTAATGTCTCCTTAAGGAACTTTTTTCCGACTCTCTTCACGGATATAATCATAGCATTCAGCTCTAAGACAATGTTTATGTGATGTGTACCTTCACTGAGGTGACCTCTTGGCATTCCTGAGCTTTTGTGTTGTGGAATTCATTCTCTGGGCTCCTTTTGTCCTTGTTATGAAGCCTCCACCACAACTTGTGCTTCCAATATAACGAGAGAGCTGAATTTTAGCTAGTGGATACCCTTCTCCATGTTTCTGCTTGCTGATGGGTGGTGTTACTTGCAGAGGTTATCTTGTACTGGCTGGGAGGAAGGGATATAATGGTGCAGAGCTGTGGTGAAATATGGTCTGATGTCAGCTGCCCTGACAAGAGTGATGCCTTGTGTCATCCAAAGCTTCTTTACAAGTGTAATTCAGAGGATGTTGGCATCCTGTGTGCTTTTAACCTACTGGACCTGTGGAATGTGGCTAGTAAGTAATGGTGTGTTTCAGACCAGAGGCCAGAAAGGCCTATACAGAAGGAGGGAAAATGAGTAGGAAGAATATTTGCTTTTGTTCTGTGGATCAAAAGTGACAGTTTCAAGAAAAAGTCTCCCTTTAGTGGGAAAGCGACATCGTTGCTAGACTATGTTAGGCAAGAAAGCATAAAACATACAATGTTCTAAATGAATGTGGACTATTTGTATATGATTACTCATGTTTTCTTTCATCAACTTGGGAAGTTTTACATCTAAATAGCTGAGGAGGCTGCACACACCACCCCTCACTCCTTCTTTCTTTGACAAATGCTGAAGTCTTTTCCTATGTGGAAAAAGTGAGTTCTTGCTCTAGTCTGGTGAGATATGTGGTTCCTGTCCTCTTGTGGACAAAATCCTCATTTTCCTTAAGCTGTGGGTGTGTTTATTGAATGAAGGAGAGAAAGATGACAGAAGCCAGCTGCAGGCTTCTTTTAAAGCTCAGACTTAAAACTTTTATATGTAGGGATTTCACCTTTCCTGCCTGAAAATATCAGATTTGCATATCTGTCATAATGTTTTTATATATTCAACTATGGAAGTATAGCTGTAGACAAATGAATCCAGAAGCTGACTTAAATAAATGGTTGCTTTTGTTATAACTCTCTAATGCTTCAGAGGAGTGCTCTAATTCATGTTTGTTGAAGTATTTTAAATAGACATTTTTTATATTCCTGGCATGCAACTCAGTGTCTGTGATATTACTCATCAAACCTACCATTCCTGGACTGTCCTCCTATCCTTAAAGTGAGTCTTTGGATCTGCTTGAATCCCACACGAGTCTTGGTATGACTAAACCTGTGCTGATGGTGTTATGATGTGTGGTGCTTAAATGCAGCCTTTTAGAAAGTTAAGTTGATCTAAAGAACGCAGATAATTTGGGCATATTGTGCTTTGCAGTCAAGTTGGCAGTGGATAATTTCCATGCAACAGATGTGTTTGATTATGGCAACCTGGGGCATGAAATTACTTCTAATTCTAAAACTAGTAGATTCAATATAGTGTTAGGCTGTGCAGTTATTTCTACTGCAGAGATGTCTAGACACCTCACCCAGGGAGCCAGGCCCCCAGGTAATAAGCACTGTAGTATATGCAACAAAAGCTCTCTTCCAGACTGAAACAGGTTTAAAAATACACTTTAAAGCATGCTGGTAGTTCCAAAAAGGGGGAAAAAGTCTGTTCCAATTGTGAAACTCCTGTGTCAAAAAATAAAATCTCTGTATGGCAAGAAGTGAACATGATACTGTGCACAGGCAGAGATTGACTCATTACCTCTTAGATTTCTCTTTTTGCATGTCTCTCTTTGTTCAGCCCACCACGCATCACAGCTGCCACCATATGTCTGTTGCATGAGTGATAGTAGGCTTATGAAGGGATGTATGATCCAGTGGTTGAGAGACTGGGATTTTATGCTGCCTCTAGCCTGCTTGCTTGACCTCTCACCAGTATGCTTTGAATGGTGTGGGGTGTTTGTTTTAAAGAAGAATTGATGTAAATGGCTAATTAATAATATGTGAATGTCTGGCTGAATGCCTGAAGGTTCACGTCCAAAGTGTGAAGCAATTAATAATGTCCTCATGGCTTCTTCCATGAGGTACTTCATGCCAAACCATCTCATCCACTTCCGCAAGCACTTCCATGGCCATGGGCTACTTGCCTGTTCAGTGCTACTCTTGAATGAGCATTTTGTTGCCTGTCCCGAAGAAAAAGTACCAAATCTCCTTAAGGTATGACCACAGATGGGATTCTCAGCACTAAGATAAATTTGAATGTGTGTGTGCATCATCTTTGAGTATAATTGGTATCATATTGTTAACTAGGAGCTGCATTTCTGGGGCATTTTAGGAATATTCTAAAGAATATTGTTCTAGTTTTGTTCTTCAAGTCAGCCACGGTAGAAAACTGGTATGATTCTGACCCAACCTGGAGGTGAAACAAAGACTTGTGGGCAGAGTAGTGGTCACTGCTATCCATCACTTACTCCTCTGTCAGATGGGACAAGGTGAATTGTTTCTCATCCCTTGTGGAGGCACTTTGGCCCCGTGTCATATCTCCATCAAGAGGCTGTCACCTGCAGTGACAGCAGGGACATGAGTAAGTGGCTTGCAGGGATACAAGAAAGCATTGCTGTGAACAGAACTTTCAGCTTTAATTAGCAGTATTAAGTGATGTCTTGAAAGCCTGTAGGAATAAACAGACAAATAAACCAGTAGAATTAAAAACATCTGTTAGAGCTTAACTCCTTTAATAACAACATCCTCTGCCTTATCCCTATGAAAAAAAATGTGTATATATAAATTCTTGTCAGTTAATACCCGATTCCTGTCTATACATTTCTCATTTGCATGCAGGTTTATCATAGTGTATTCAGGAAGACAGTGTGCCTTTTATGTGACCGGAGAAGGCTGTTTGTATCCCTGAAATCTCCTTCTTCTTAACTTCTTAGCCCCTTCCATCTGGGCAAGTTGCTTGCCTTTAAAAACTAACCAGGTTATATCTCAAATTTCATAAACTTTGCTGTCCATAACTGTAGATAAAATCTGTAGTAAAATCCCCTAGCAATGTCACCTGGATTTCTGGAAAGCACACTGGAAACTCTTAATGTGAAATTCCTTCAGTGCTGTAGAAGCACAAAGAACCTCTTCCAGAGGCACAGTTTCCAGGGTGCTCTGCCTTTCCAAAGCAAGCTGTTAATTGTGACCATCTGCAACTGTAACAACTGTAGAAATGAAGCAGGCGTGATCCTCATCTAAACAGTCAGAGTGCACAGCCTCTGACTATGGCCAGGGCATGACATGATGCATGCACAAAAACAGCTGTTAATAAGGAGGAAGAGGAGGAAAGGAATGATGCTGTGGTTCCCTTTGCCCTCAGGTAGCTCTAAACCTGCTTTGGTTTGTCTCTGAAATTCCTAGTTGCAAATGTGTTATTTTGCTGTAAGTCTGAAGGGCATGAACAATTTGTCTCCAACATCTGGATTTAGACTGGATATGTGCTGTGTCTTACAATAAGGACCACAGAAGTGAACACTGTTGTCAGCAAAAGCCTTTTTCAGTAAACCTGGCTTGGAGATGTACAAATGCTTCCTGATTGACTCTGTTTTCTATCCAGTTAATCCAAGGATCCCTCAAGAGATCCATCCCCCTATGCCAGGGATGTCAAAATTAGCCCAGGTGAATTTTGAGTGGCATTTGGCAAACCATCTTGAGAGAAGGAATGACTTTTAGAAGTAGGGACATCAATTACAGTGTTCTGCTGAGTTGCAGGCATGAGCAGAGCAGAATCCCCATGCTGCACAAACAAGAGGTGGCAGATGAGCAGCAACTTGCCTCTGAGCAGCAGCGTCTTCTGGCTCCTGTAATTGTTTGTCTCTGTGCTTAGTGCTGAAATTGAGAAGAGAAAATGCAGTCTGGTACAGGTCTTCCAAAGGAGAGTGAGTGTATTCTAGTGGTGAGAGCATAATCAGAGCACAGCTTTTCCCATCAGCTTCCTTAGGGAGTTTAGATCTCTGTGAACATTTGTGAATGTAGGTTTTCCTTCAGGTATGTACCAGGAGAGGAAAATCAGAGTCTCTGATCTAACTGCTGTTGCCATCTGAGAGGGGAGTGTTTCTCTAGATGACATATTTTGTGTCAGACATCCCTATTGGACTTTCTGGCACCCGAGGACTGAGCAGTGAGCACGGGTGTACTTCGTGTTGACTAATTGCAATGCACTCTTTCAGCTATTAGTCATTGCTTCTCCTGCAGGCTAGGCCTGTATTTTTGATGTAAGCTGCAAATGCTCCAATAAATTATGAATAGGCAAGAACTGTTTAAATCCATGTGCTTGGATGTGAGGCAAGACTGGAAAAAATAAGAGCAGTTCTCGATCTATTCTGATTTTCACCATATGAGTGACTGCTGAAGTTAGAAGGACCTTCACAGATTTCTATTCAATTTTCATGTTACTTGATGCAGGAGGTAGGTGACCAAACAGCAGAATCACGGTGAGGTCTCAAGTCAAGACTGGAACTGCTTCTACAGATGATACAACTGAGCATGTATAGTCCCATGATGGAAAAATAAAGTGTATGTCAAATAGACTAAGTGTGCAGCTTGAGGGCATACCTTCTGCTTTGGGTTTGTTTTGTTGTTGCTCACAGCTTGATAAGATATTTATTAGTCCCACAGCCAATAATACAATGCAACTATAAAACACTGCTCCTGTTCCTATTCATTTTGCTGAACTATGTCATGCTGAAAACAGAAAAATGGGTACTTACAACTTAAGTCAATAGCTATTGTTTCTTTTCTATTGCATTAATATGGGGAAAGAACTTAATGTAGACAGTATAGGTTTCTTCTGAGCATTAGTGGAGTAGTACGTCAGTTACAGATGGTGCAAAGGAATGTTTGCATCATTATTAGTCTTCTACACCTTTTCTCAGGTTCACCTTGCATGGAGATAGTGGTATGGGTAAGGAAAGCCATTTTAGAAGCAGAATCATGTTATCTAGTGATAATTGGCCTGAGGGTTTCAGTGTATGGCATCTGAAACTACAGGTGTTGAAATCAGGGAATCTGGTACCAAACTCTCTCACTGAAGGTGGTTAACTAGTTGAACAACATCCCTCAAGTTGGGAAATCCTTCACTGAGGAGTTATTTCATTTCTAGAAGGAATAGTTAAGCTCAGTTGGAAGTTTTGCTCCTGTTGCACAAATACAATACTGAGGTTGTGAGTCGTGGTAAGTCCTTGTTCTCCCATGTCCTCACATTGTGTCACTCTATCCTTTCCTTTTCTCCATTGCAGTTATCTTTTCAGCAAGGCTTTGACTGGGAGGTGGGAACCTGAAGGTAATTTTCCTTTCTTTTTTTTCCTGTTCTGGGAGGCACTGCATCTTCAGCTGCCAACACAGGGCTGCTGGTGGGAAGCACAAAGACACCCATCAGCTGCAGGGCCAGATTCAGACAACAAATGGTTTGTCACCCAAGCGAGGCACTGAGGTGACTGCAACTTTCCTGTTTGTCATGAGAACTTTGTTAAACAATTCTGACACTTTGCGTTCTTCCTGTGTTAGTTAAAATTTGGACAAAGATCAGTCCTTGGGCTGCCGTCCAATATGTTGATAGCATCTTACCTAAATACAGTGCAAAAACTGAGCTGCCATTCAAGAAAGATTAATTCATACTGGGACTAAAATGATACAGGGAAGGAACAACAAAACAGAACAAGAAAAAAACCCACAATGTTTAAATGTCTGAACAACATCCCATGGTGATAAACGCACAGCTAACTCTGCTTGGGTGGGGAAGGCCAGGATAGACCCTCTGGATCTGTCTTTCTGCACTGATGTGCTCCCTCAATATCACATTTTCTGGCCATACTGGCAAAAAAAAAAAAAAAAAAAAAATTACTACCTTATGAAACAAAGCACTAGAAATAATCCTTATTAGATTGTTCTTGGCAGGTGATATTGAAAGCTTCGTTTCCCTGTAGTTGGTACAACTTTGCTGCCAGCTTGCTATTCAGGTTTGTGTGTTTCTCATTCAATTTTGAGGAGTTTAATATCATGGAATGCAGAGAACAGCACTGGGACTTCAGATTCAAAGAAAATAGTTGTGAGGGGGAAGAGAGACTGTTTTCAATTGAACTTATTTTTGTTGGTTTTGGGTTTTAATAGTCGATGAATTCCTTTGTGTATTCATCCAACATTGTCTGGCATTTCTTGTTGTTTAATTTATTAGATAGAAATAGTTTTAAAATAAGAAGACATGAGAAAGAACAAACCCAAGCTTGTGCCTCTTTGGCAGATAGAACTCTACTGCACATCTGCTAGCTGAAATTTGAGAAAGCAGGCTTGGTGTTGGTGCTCTGAGCCTGGAACCTGAGCTGGTGTCTGCTCACGTGCAAGGGAATCTTGCCATGAGCTTGCTGGGCTTTCTTTGCACTGTAGCAGTGGTTTATCAGTCAGAAACTTGAACCCCTGTGGTCTCCCAGAGTTCATCTAGATCATCTACTTGCTTTGTGCTTAAATATGCCACCACATTAATTCTTCAATCCTCCAGTCTACATTTTAGCAAGTATACACGTCTCTGCATTTGTCTCCATCTAGTCACACAGCTATTTTCCCTCTGTAATGAGGCTGTTGGAGAAGTATACGCTATTGGTAAGGGGAAAAAAAAAGTCTGGGAGTTTTAGTTTGATCTTGGAAGACTTAGTTTCTCTGTGTGGCTTTAAGTCTTGCAGCAAAATTAACAGTACAACTGACGAAAAAGAAAGTGTTTCAGTCTTTTTTCTGTCATGCAGAGGGCAACGTCTGCTCTGTGGGCAAAGCAACACCCTACATATCCTTTAGTGGTGGGGTCTAAGCAGGAGCTTTCTCTGCAGCCTGATTATCTGACTCATCGGCTTGTAGATAGACTTCTGCCATGGAAACCTAGGCATAGCACCATCCAGTCGTGTGGTGAGTCCACTGACAATGCTGGGGAGGCTGCTTCCTGATACAAGAGTCTGAAGTGTGTTCAGAAATGACTAAATAAAAAATGATGCAAAAAAAATGGGATGCTTCCACCAAGGAGGGCAAGATGGTTACTTTCTCTAGGCTGTGGGAGAATGCTAACATATGCCATCCTTACATCCAGTTAGATTGATGAATACCAGATGGAAGTCATGCAGAATGTTTTCTGCAGTACATGTAAGTGTTGCTGGCAGCATTTCAGTTTTTGATATAGCAGAAGACGGTTGTGTTTGCTTTAGTGAGTTGAGATAAATGCCTGCAGAGTTTAAAATCTGAGAAGCGTTGCAACTCTAAAAGTTAGCAGTGTCCTTTTGTTTATTCTTGGAGTATCATGACTTTTGCTATTAACACAAGCACTCAGTGTAGACAATCTTAGTGGCTGTTACTGCAGAGAAGCAGCTCTTTCACTCAACTTTATTTTTCATGAGTTTTAAGTCTTTTGTTTTCCCTTTTAACGACCAGAGATGCATGTTGAAATATTCCCAACTATTCTCAGAAAAGCCTCTCATGAGTAACATATGACCACTGAGTTTCATATTCTTCTGTTTCTTTTTCCCCAGCACTTTGTCCATTCGGGTCTTGCAGCTGTATTTAATCTTCACCAGTGGAGTATTGTCAATTGTAACCTGAAACAATGAGCTGTGCAGTGCCAGCGTGGTTGTCTCGTGTGCATGCTCACGACTGCATTGCTGACTGTGTTCAATTACTGAGCGTCTTCTGGCTAGCAGTAACAGATCATTTGAGATACTATGGACTACTCATCTACTGAAATACTCAAGCATACAGCTGTTGAATTCTGGCACTGCATTCTTAGATCTTTCCATCAGTGGATTTACTTTTGAGGGGCTTTAACCAACTTTATTTTGAAACCCTAGTATTTTAAGCTTCTGCTGCGCAGCAGTTTGTCTCCTCAGTGTGACTGAGGTTGATGGGGATCCTCAGTTCATCTGGTTTGACTCCTGCTGCATTAAGGCCACCCCCAGCAGGATACCTAGGCCCATGCCAGGGCAGGGTTTGACCAGCTCCAAGGAGAATGCCCTGAGCCAGTGTTCTTGTCACCTGCACTGCACAGAAGTGCTTCCTCATGGTCAGACAGCACCTCTTGTGTTCCAAATGTATCTTCTGTAGATAGGCTTGTGGTTGCTCACAAGGTTACTGTCCTTGACCTGTTCCTGCTCCCCAGGGGCCAGGTGGCAGGGCTGTTTCTGGATCCGTCACTTAGGTGCTGCAGTGCACAGAAATGAGATTGTTCACTTTAAAAAACACTTGCTAAATGCCCTGTTGCAACTTCATTAGCAGTACCAAGTTATACAGTCCCTGTTCATCAGTGCCAGACCTCTGTGATTCACATGCATCAGACTCCCATGCCTGGGCTGTTTCCCAGTGACTCAGTACTGCAGGGTGTAATGCAGCATAGGGGATACAGCACTCTGCAATGGAAGATTGAGCAGCTTAAAATCCTCCTTGGGCCTCCAGAAGCAGACATGAACTACAGTGATCTGATGTATCAAATGATGTGCCCTGGAAAGGTACCAAAAGCAGGGTTTGGATTTGTTGTGTTGCACGAAGCACTCTCTCATCTCAGGTGTGCTGGAAAACCAAAGGGCTGAACTACTTCCAAACCGTATCGTATAAAAATCACTTTTCCCCATGTTGTCTCCATCTTTGTGCAGTACTGGCTCTGAGCATCCCTCTCTTTCAAGCAGTATGTGGCTTGTGTTCTGTTGTTCTGCAGCAGGTGTGTAGGATGCCCTAGAGAATGAGGCAGTGTGTGGAGTCATTGCATCCCACTTGAGTGCAAGGGAGGCAGAGTTGGCCATTCACTAGGCAGGAATGCCTCTGTTACTTAACAGCTAATGAATATTATACAAGAATAGCACACAAACGTGTGCTAAAGCTGCCATTGCTTTCCACTTTGCCAGTGGGTTTGCCACCTTTTCCAGTGGGTTCCAAAAAGACAGTTCTGAGCCATGGCTGGATTAAGGCTCACCTTTCCCACTGTGCTGGTGGAACTGGCTAGGGATGCACTTGTAGTTTTGGGAGTGAGGGATTTTTTCCTGAACTCATGAAAATCTATTGCTTTTGAAATCCCACCCTGTGAGACTTAGGGAAAAAGCATTAATGGTACTGACCCTAGAAAGATGGGAAAACAATGGTGAAATGGTAAAAGACATCCTGAGAGAATACATGTATTTTTAATGTAAGCATAATTACAGGAGAGATGTTATGTTGTAATGTAAGATCTTGAGCTGCTGGGGTGGATACCAAAACGTTAAGTGCAATGTGGTGAAGGCATGAAGCAGAACAGCCCTTTGACCAGGTGATGGTGCTGTTGTTTCACTGAAGTTTTCCATGCTGTAGTAAATTTTTTTTGACGTGGCTGTTGAACTTTCGTTCTAGCTGGATACATCAGCAGTGTTAGCCCTGCAGTGCTGTGTCACTTGAGGCTCCTGGCCGTGACTTGCAGTGATGTGGAAACAAAAACTGCTTCCTGCTGCACAGAACAAGACCCACAGAGAAGAATGCCTGGTGCTGCAGCGTCAGCTCTTAAGGGGGTTTGGGATGATCTGAAGCTATGTATACTCTGTACTGTTGAGGGATATGCACAGGATTGGCTTTGACATATAGCAAATACTTTGGGAAACATTTTGCACTTCTTTTAGCCCCTACAAACCTCAGTGCATGATGTGTAAGTCACGTGTTAAGTACCACGGAGGTAAATAAGTCAGAATATGGTCAGGGTATAGTGAGGGAAGCCATGCATGGTGTGAAAGTATATGTAAAGCAGTAGGAGAATGCACAGCATCTTTTGGTTAAAAGCATCTCAGAGCAACACAGTTCTTATCTAGGCTTGATCATCAAGAGTATCCAGAGCAATTGAGAATGAAAGCCTCCTGGATTCTTCCAGTGTGAGCTCCCAATGTTTGTTCCTAGGATACTCAGTGACCTTGTCACAGTGGCTTAGCAAGCAACTCATTGTCCAAACTTCAACCATGGCCCATCTGTGTAGTCAGTCAGTAAACATGAACGATCTAACCACCATCAAGTATCATTAGATTGTAGTTGATGGTGTATTCTTCAGCAGCTTGGATGCCCTTTGGATAGCATTCTGTCAGCATACTGCTTTTAACACAGCAACATGAGAAGCTGCAGAAGCAGAGTGAGGTCCCGCATAGTTGCTTTCACCTGATGAGTGCAGGCAGATGAGCATCAGTTTACACAGATGTGGTTCTCTCTCTTCTAGTGTGGTTTTTAAATACAGAACGCTGAGCAATGTCAGAGGAATGTGGATAATTAAGGTTATTGCAGTCTCCCTGTATACTGCATTTGGATATCTCAGTGGTAACTTAGATTTCCCAGCGAAGCTTTTGGCATCCCAAATGAATTCCTTTAACCATCCTTAGGGGTTTATCTGTGAGCATTCAGGGCTTGTTTAAAATATCTCAACTGAAGTTGACTGTAAGGAATCACTGCTACCCAGGGAATTGCTAAGAAGGCTGTATTTTGACTGCTGCAGTATAGTGCTTGTTCTCTTTGAGACACATAGCATCATTGTAATGGGCTAGGACCCAGTTAAATGGGCTATCAAAAGGCTTGGTGCCAATGTTTTTTTTCCCTTATTATGGCTGGGGGGAAACTTCTTAGAAGACTGCTGAACCTCTGTATTCTTTGAGTTGATCTAATCACCTTGCTGCTAAGAGTCTAGCAGTTCTAACAAGTTCTGGGCCACAAGAGTTTCCACATACGAAGTAAGAGTAAGGAAAAACTTAGAAGCATGCAGGAAGTCATCCTTTCCACAAGTCCCATGTGCCAAAAGCAGCTCTGACCACCATCTGTAGGACTTCACTGCAGTGAAGTCAGTGAGATGCCATCTGTGACTCTGCAGTGTAGTAGTAGATTCCTAAGCAGTGCCCCAGGACTGAACAGGGTGGAGGTTGGTGTGCTGAGCAGGGACCACAGGGAGGCAATGGGAGGCCATAAGCTCACAGTGTCACTTCCAAAGAGTACAGGTGAACGAGAGCCTCTTGACTTCTACCTGGCAGTGACCTCACACTGATGGGAACATGTGCTGAAGGTTTGATGGAGGGCCCTTCAACCCCACCTGCTCCTCTAGCTGGACTTCATGCTGCTGCAAGCACACTGCCCAGCAGTCAGGAAACCTTTGCTGCCCATCCTCCCTTGGTGCCACCTCTGTGATATGTCTGTATGAAGTGACTTCATGTCTCTGCAGTTTGAGTTGTTCGTGTGTGAAACGTGGATGAGTGTGCTGTCTTTGTAAAGTGCTTTGGGTGCTAATATGCAGAGTGCTGTGTGATGGCCAGGCAAGTGCTGCAGCTTTCTGTTTAAGGGCTGTTATCATTCTCTGCTCAAATCTAATATGCAGGACTTCTCCCGTGGGATTTAGAATTGCAGGAGGAAGGGAGGGGAAGGTCTACTTCACGGTGACTTGTGACTTCTGCATAAAACGTTTCCTCAGAACTAATTAAACTTTGAGAAATCATCAGAACTTAAATGAATCAGTGCTGCGTAACTAACAGCTTATGTTAAAGGCTTTGAACAAATATCCACAATGCATCAGTAAACATGCAAATTAGTTTTTCATGTCAGGATGCGCCTCACTACAATGCTGTGTGTTGATAAAAGATTTCTCTGTGTCTGTGGCTTTCCGTACTTAAAGATTTATTGGTTTTCCTAACCCCTTTCAGCCTCTTTAATATAGTGAGAAACACTCTTTCAAATGATTTACCAAGCAAAATTCACCGTGCTGCAGCAATAACTAGCAGTTAACAAACAGTGTCTAAATCGAGGACTGAAACAAAGCTGGGACCAGTTATTTTTCAATCACGGCTGTTAACTTTAGTAATCTCCTTTACAAGGGGTTATAGCAGCTATAAAATATTTTCCCATGGTTATGATGGCAGTTATGGAGGAGATTCATGACTTGCACAACTTTTGCTGGGCATAGTTTGCTTCCACGTTCTTTACCTCAATACTGTGAAGCCCCATTTTTGAGGGGAAAAGAGAGACTGGATCCAACAACAAGTAGAATTAACACCCCTGGCAACTCTTCAAGTTTTTCACAAGCAGTATTCCACTACTACTTGAGTAGTTTTTAGCACTATTGGGCTTTTTGGATCACTTCAGACCTTCTGTGCATAACACAGATCAGCAAGCAGTGCTGTTTTGCTTTTGCAGGATGGCTATGGGCCTGAAGGACAGTAGCACAAATATTATATGTCTCTTTGTGATTGTTGCTTTGCTGGTGCTTCCAGGATGAACCAGAGAGCATCAGAAGCAGTGTGAGCTGTCAGAAATAGGACTGCCCATATTTCTTCAATTGAAGGCATCAGCCTGGTGATGCACTAGTGTGGACTTCTGGGACTTTTCAAGGCCAAGTGTGTTCATGCATCAACCTGAGGAAGCCAGTGACTTGAGCAGCTTGTTCTTAACCAACGCTGTATCATATTGGCTTAATTTATTAGGGCTGTGTGCCAGCCTACAGTGAACCAAGACAGTATTAGTACAATGGAAACTGACTGTGGAGTTAGATTTTATGCATGTCGAGTTGCTTCTGTTTCCAGTCCAGTGTTTTCTGCCTGCACTGTGGGATGTTTTTGAGGCTGTCCTAGAAGCATTTATAAGGATTCCAACACTTTTTCAGGGATAGTCAATGATATCCTGGGTTATTGCAGTGATGAATATGCATCGCAGCATTACATCATTTTAATGGGAACAAGAAGGAGCGAGAGGTGGAGTGCAGCAGGAACCTCTACTGTTGGCTTTGCCACCAAGGAATACACATTGTGTAACTACACTCTGAAAATTAAATGTTACGCTTTCATGCTCTTCTTCTTCCGTGTGCTGTAATTAAAAGCCTCTTCCTTTGGTTTGTGGGTTCAAAGCTGCGTAATGATGTTAAACAAACAAACATCTGACCAAATTTCTATCTATCAGATTAATTTTTAACAGCTTAGTGAATAATGGCATATCATTAAGGGTGGATAGTGCATTTTAAGCTCAAATAAGGCTTTCCAAGTGGCAGTGTCTTTCTGGGATGTCAACAGAGTGGATTTGAATTTATTTATTTCTTTGTTTTGAAAACATTAAGGAATTGTATTTTTCTTAAAAAAAAAAACAACAACAACAACAAAAAAGAAATAATTTTGCAACTATAACACTGCCACACATGCTTTCCTTTCCCAACTACTCTCTCCATAAAAATGAGTAAGTGACAACCATATATCTGAGTGATGGCACAGAAGAGCTGAAAAGTATTCATGCACTTCAAAAGCTGAGTATGAATGAGTTTTTGTTCAGACATAGTTATGAAAATCTAAACAACATCATACTTAGATTTGGAGGGCAGTGAGGATGAAAAGCTTGGTGGCTTATGTAAACTAAATTCAGGTAATTAACACAAGATGATGGCATTTAGTTTCTCGTTTTCTGATAGCCCCTTGGCTCTCCTCTTGCCTGATTAATGCCAGACATAGTTGCAGTGTGTTGAACCAGCTCTTTCAGAGCAAGGAACAGGCTCCCTTTGTAGAGCAGTCTGAGCTCTGCCAGTCATTGTGGCGAGGGGTGGGTTGTTGGCTGGTGTGGCTGGGTGGTTTGCCTCGTGGTCTGTGCTCTGCTTTAATGGAAGAGTGCTTCCCTTGGGCTCTCGTGGAGAGGAACCCACAGTGTTTGTCCAGTTGCACTTGATTTGTGGATGAACTGCTTTTTCTCTAGAGCCAGAGAAAAAAAAAAACAAACAAAAAAACTTTCATATGCTTCACACAGAGTACTTTGTATTAGATTTTATTTGAATTTGTATTTTGGTAGGAGTGCTTGTTTTAGGTTAGGACTGCTGTGTTAAGCTCAGGAGTGTGCTGTGCTGGATTCCATGTGCACTGATCATGTTCCTGCATCCCAGACTGTTGGGCTGATGTAGTTGGAAGTGTGTTTGTGTAAAGAAACCTCAACTATTCTGCAGTTCTGTGAAGTGGCTGTGGTTTTGCTGTGTATATTTGGAAGCTTAGTGGGTCTGCTTTCCTGCAGGGCAATTCAGGAAGTAGAAATAAAAGTTCTGTTTGTTTCCAAGAGGTTTTTTTTTGTTTTGTTTTTCAAGTATATATTTTTCAAACACATCTAGTATTTGTTTTAATAAGACTGGATGATTAATCTAGATAAAAATGAGACATTAGCAAATATAGAGTGACGTCACTGAAAGAAGGGTGATGGTATGCTCTAAGAATAGCAATGTGTTGTGGTTTTTTTTCCTCCTAGTTCTGAGAATCGTGTGAGTGGATCCTCCTTAGTGACACTGATTTAACAACCTGCTTCTGGTAACGGCATCCTGAACAAAAGTATTGCAAATTGTGTAACTTGTGGTTAAGCTTGCTGGCACTGATGTTGCTGCCCTGGCTTCTGAAACAGCTTGGGAACTGTATGTGTCATTTAGCAGAAAGTTGTCCCTTCTTTTTTTTTTGCCAGGACTCATTGCACAAAGAACACTCTCCTGGCTGTGGCCCCCGATTTCAGGCTCTAACCCCAGGTACATACATCCTTCTAATGTAACACAGTGCAACGCACCCATGGCTTTTTCTGCTTACGAGTATGTGACTGCTGTTAACCTTTAATATTTTACCCAGTCAGGCTGCTCAGGCCTTGCACATAGCATATGGAAAGTGCTATTCCAGACTGAACTTCTGCACTTCATATATTTGTGTGTGACTGTCCAACTTGTCACGACTGTCAGTTCCCAGCCTTTTTCCCTTGCGTTACAGCGGTGAACTGGAACTCTGATAAAGGAGTTATGTACAGTGATGACAAGAATTGATTTCCAATTTCCTGTAGAATGACTCTATCATTGCTTGTGACTCAGGCAATTTAGCTTATATTACAGTGCTAGCTAGGGGCTATAGATCACTCTGACAGTCATCTAGTCACAGAGCATGCTGATTTTGACAAGATATTGAAAGAGATTTTATGGAAGTTTCCATTGTGAAACAGCTTAAAGTGCAGCTTTCTCTTCTTGGATTGTACATAAAGAGATTTTGTGCCATGTAGTAAGAATATTGGGCTTAGTTTGTCTAATTTGTCCTTTTGTTTTCTTTGCTTTTGAGAACCTGTGAAGAAAACCAAGCAGCCTCATCCTGAATCTGGCCTGGAACATGAAGTACCTGCATTAGGTTGGACTTAAGTCCCAGGATCTTTATAAGAGGGATGAGAAGCAGACGCTTAGGGTAACAGCATAAGAAATGAGGCAGATACAAGAGTAGTCCTTTCCTGGGTATGCCTGGCAGGTTCAGCTGTCAGTGATCCACACGCTTGCTGGGCTGGGTGAAAAACTCTATACTGAAAGAGATGCTATTACTGCTCTCATTCAAGAGTTTCTGTTGCTAAATGATCTAATTTGCCCTCTCACACCTGGAAGCTGTAACACTCCGCTTTTTAGATCTCAGCATCTTTTGACAGTGCTGACCTGTAGGAAGAGCTGTATGGGAGTTCAGTATCCTGTTGCTAATACAAACTGCTTCAAGCATGCCCTTGCTTAGCAGTGTCACTGCTAACTGAAGTGCAAGGCCGTGGTGACAGCTGAGGTGAGAGATGAGGAGCAGTGAATGTTTGGGGCTTCTCTGTCACTCAGCTGTAAAAAGACAAGAGGAGACTTCAGCTGGGAAGGTCTCCTGGGTTCCCAGTTGTGGCTCAAGTGCAGGCCTTGATGTCAGTAAGCTGTGTGCTACCGAGGCTGAGTGGGGCTGAGTGATGTTGGGTATTTACTCCTGGAGGGCTCAGTGGGAAAGCAACAGTATTTTAATATTAACACTTCCCTTTGCAGATCAGAGATGATGCTTTGGGGCAGTCTGTTTTGTTTCAGGTGCTCTGCTGAGCAGGTACACTGCTCTCATTTTTGACTTTTGGGGCTCTAATGTTACTGATCAGTCTAATATCTGATCGTTCTTCCCTCTCTCTACACAAATACATTGGGAGTGGGAGAGGCTCAAAACCTCTCAAGGTTGGCAGAATGAGAATGTAGGGCAAGAATGTCAGTCACCAGCAGATACATGGGACTCCTGAGCTGCAATTCATCTATCTCTGTTTCTTTTTACCCTTTTTATGTAAATCACTTGAAATACTTGAGGCTTCCTGTTTCAGTTAAGCCCTGAGTATTTTTAAGGGCTGAGCCACATGATTTCTCCAGCTTTCCAAAGAATTTCATGACTCAGGAAATAAACTCGGGGTTCTTTTAAAATGTTTCATAACGGTGGGAAATTGTCTAAAGTGTTATCTCTGGACTTTCCCACTGAGAATGGATCAGGTTTGTCTGAAAGAAACATGAGTTGCATGAAACTTGCACTTGAAAATCTTGAGCTGATGCTAAAATCTGGGTGTATTATTATATACTTCCAGAGAGCAGCAATAACTTGAGGAAAGGTAGGGTCACTAATTTCAGTACTTATAACGATTTGTAGGACTCTCAGTCTTTCTCATTTCAAAGCTTTTACATGATAATTAAATCTTGATTTTTTTTCCTTATCTATCATTTTCAAGTTTTGAGATAGTGATTATTCAGCTCAGATTTTTGTCACTGACTTTTCGATATAGATTTTTGAGTTAGTTGCTTCTGAAAGATTTCTGTAGTTGTTGGGCTGTTCACCCACCACTGTTGGTTGATGAAAGATTCAAAATGAGCAGGCAATGTATGTTTGCAGCTCAGAAGGCCAACTGTTTCCTGGGATGCATCAAGAGGAGCACGATTAGCAGGTTGAGGGAGATGATTCTGCCCCTCTACTCTGCTCTTCTGAGAATCCACTGGACTGTGTCCAGTTCTGAAGCCCACAAAATGAGAAGGATATGGAGTTGTTGGAGATGTTCCAGTGGAGGTCCATGAGGATGATGAGAGGGCTGGAGCACCTCCTCTATGAGGACAGGTTGAAGGAGATGGGGCTCTTCTACCTGGAGAAGAGAAGGCACTAAGGGACATTATAGCAGACTACCAGGACCTGAAAGAGGGCAACAGGAAAGATGGGGAGGGACTTTTTTGTAAGGGTGTCCACAGACAGGATGAGAAGAAATGGCTTTAAACTGGAAGATGATAGATTTAGACTAGATATTAGGATGAAATTCTTCACTGTGAGGGTGGTGAGACACTGGAACAGGTTGCCCAGTGAGGTTGTGAATGCCTCCTCCTTGGAAGCACTTAAGGCTAGGCTGGATGGGGCTGTGAGAAACCTGGCCTAGAGGAAGGTGTTCCTGCCAGTAGCAGGGGGTTGGAACTACGTGATCTTAAATGTCAATTGTCAAGAGAGATTAGGTCTCCTGTGAGTCTCATCTTCAGCAGCATGAACAATCCCGGTTCCTTCAAGGGAAGATGGCTGTTTGCTGATGGAAATAATCTTCCTACAGAAAAGTATCCAATGAAGTCATTAATAAGAGTAAGTACTCCTGAGGGGAAGCATAGGTATGTTTTTATCTGTTGATTTGGGTAGCGTATGTATCTTGGGTTGTATTTCCTTAAGTAGCTGGTACGTCACTGCCCCATTTTGCCAGCAAACGTTCTCTGCTCTGTGATGTTCCTGTGACACCATGGTGACCATTGTGAAGGTTCCATAGCACTCCCCACTCCCCGCAGCACGGGTGCCATTGCGCTTCCTCCCTGCTGCTGGCAGGACCAACCTCGTTGGCTGGGGAACGGTTGCGGACAGCTATTTCTGTCAAGGTGAAAAAATTAATAGTGAAAATGGAGACATCTCCATCAGAAACATCAAGTGTTTGTGTTCCTAACACTGACTCGGCAGTGTCGGCTTCTGGTGCCCGCCGAGTACGTGGTAAAAGAGCAGCTCGGGATGCTGCCTTAGGACCTCTCCATGAAGAAGAGGCGTCTCGGTTTTGTGGTGGGGAACCCCCTGCCAAGAGACGATCCCACGGTCTTTCTGAGAGGTGCTCGGCCAAAGCCAGTGACCTGTCATCCTGCTCCTTCCTGAGAAATCTCTGGGAAGTTGTTGAGAGCGATCGCTTCCAGTCCATTTGGTGGGGCGATGAAGGAGAGTTCATAGTGATTGAGGAACCGTTCTTCAGAGCGGAAGTACTGGCCAGGAGAGGACGTCACAAACTTTTTGCCTCTGAGAGCATGACAACTTTTGTTTGTCACCTCCATCATCATGGCTTCTACATAACGGAAGCGGATTTGCCAAGCTGTGCCTCGCGTGCTAGATTCCTAGCAGAGGGAGCAGCGTTCTCTACTTCTAGCGAGGTACGTAGTCACTCTCCGTGTGTGATTCCTCTTGGGACTCGTGGGCTTGGGGAGCAGTCAGTGCAAAGTGAGGCGGCTGACGGTTGGGAGCGTATGCTTCTGAAACTCCAGCATTCCTCAGCTGCTGCTACGGGCAGACATGCAAGCAAGGGTGGTATTTGGGAGGGTGCTCTGAATGTAATGCCTCCTATTTTCTGCTGGCCCACGGCATCAGAGGTGGATGTTGGTGGTACGGCATTAGAGGTTGAACCTCTTCCACCCCGCAGTTCTGTTTCAACTTTGTTGTCCTGACACTGGTGGCAGCAGAGGGGCAGTGTGACAGAATGGCACGTGGCATGGGTGCCTGTAGGAAACAAAGGTGTGGAACTGAATCCTTTCATGTGGGAAGAAATGACACCCACTGATGTTCGCTAGCGATTGCTGAACAGTGATGGAGACCAAAGGTGTGTGGTGCTTGAGGGTGTTGACAGTTGACAAAGAGCTTTTTGTAGCAGAGAACTTGCTGTGTCCAAGGACATGATTGTGCTCTTTGTATGTGTTGCAGTTTCCATGCAGATAAATAGGAGGCATTATTATTGGGGAGAGCCATGTCTTTAACAGAAAGTGACCATGGAAGTCCGCCTTGTTTGGCTCTTGAGCTTGTAATTCTAATTAGTTACTGTACCTTTGATTTCCAATCCGGATCTGGTGGGACCTAACTCTTCTCCTTTGCATTCTGCAGTTACTCTGCTACTATCACCCATATTTCAAGAGACTGCCTCCATTGCTGAAGACTCACGCTCTGAGTACTGGAGTTGCAAAGGGAAGACCAGCTGCATCCTCTCTGGAAGTGCAGCCAGGCCCTGCTGCACCAGTGGGCACTGAGCCCCCCGTCAGCATCCAGGATGCTGCTCCTGTTGCTTCTCCAAATCGTGCTACATCTCCAGGAGCAGAAGGTCCTTTTCCACAGGGTCTGGGACCAGACAGCAGAGCTGCAGGTGATGGAGCTGGCTGTGAATACTACTTACGCTCCAGGCAGCGTAGTGGACGCCAGTAGTAGCAATTAGATATTTAGAGTATTTTAAAAAATAAATGTTTGGAATGTTTTTCCGTTGTCCTGTCTGTTTCTTCAGCCTGATGGTTACTCTTGGTATGCCCAAGAGTGGGGGGAGGTGCCCTCAGGGACTTCACTAAGTGCTTGTAAATGACAAAATAACATCTTGGTGTGATGTGGACTGTGCATTTGGTTGGGCAGCCTGCTTTACTTGCCTAGAGGGAGGTGTTCTGGCCTATAGCTGGGGGCTGGAACAACATGATCTTAAATGTCCCTTCCAAAGCATTCTGTGACTGTACGATTATTGGCTGTACACTCGTATGAGTACACAGTTCCATGAAGTTTTTTTTTGCTCATTTATTGATGTCAGTCTTAAAAACAAGATTAACATTGAACTCCCTGCTATTTTAGATTAATCCTGATGTGGTGACTGAGGTTGGAAAGAAGCAGAATACAAAAAAATAAAAAAATCCCAACTATGATCTGTCCTTAAAGCTGAGATACATGTAAGGAACAGGTCAGGTAGCAGTGAATGTGAAGATGGGATGTGTGCATTAATTATTATATAACGGCATTCATTTTTTGCAGTGTATCACAATGACATGTCACTTTTCTTCTCCTTCCTCGGTAATTTAATTAATGTTTTGAAAACATTTAAGAAACGATGAGCTCTCAGTTAGTGGTAAATATTATTAATTGTAATTCCCGAGTAGGATGTTTCTTAGCTTTCCTTCTGGGAGAACACTGACGGGTGCATGCTTCAGGGGTAACTTGATAGGTGCAGTTCTCCTTGCAAAGCCTCACGTAAGAGCATTTGTGCTTGAATTCTCAGTGGGTGGGGAACCTGCTACAAAATGTGCAGGGTTTGATCTGGTGTCTTTGAGTGTGGGATTGTGGAAGCATTTTGTCTGCAGAACAGTAAGATGTGCTGAATCAAAGGCTGCTTAGGTCAGTGACATGTGGTTGCTTGCATTCTGGAGATGGAGGAGAGCAGTGCAAACAGTATTTCAGCTCTTCTGTCCCCAGAATGGATCTGTACCGTCCAGTGCTCCCCCTGTGGCACCTCTCTAAGCCTCCAATGGTCACTCATGTTGTGCAGCATTAAAGATGTCGGAGGCACAGATGTGACGGTATAACGGGTCTTTTCACACCTGTCAGGTATGAGCTGCATGAAGCAGTGTACGTGAGGTATTTGTAGCTTGTGAATAAAGTGACCGAGGGAGAGGTACCCCAGGGGTCTCCTTTAATTGCTGTGCAAATGACTTTAAGAGAGAAACAGAGCTCCAGAGAGCACAGCGTGGTGGGGGAGTTATGCACGCTTCTGCTCCTTGAGAGCGATTGGTGCCCAGCTGAAGTGTGTGCACATATGAACAAGCAGCACTGGGAGCAGGCAGGGGGAATGAGAGGGCTGCAGCCTCGTGGGCTACAGTGATGCAGTGGGAAGGGAGAAGGAGTTGCCCTGTCGGAAAGCAGCAGAGGTGCATGGAGCTCTGTGCGGCGGTGGGTGATGAGGCAGAGGAGAGCTCTGGGGCCAGGACTGCAGGTGGACAACGCAGGCAGTGTTGTGGTGGCTGACTACTCCATACTACCTGATTAGGAAGATGGAATAGAAGAAAAGAAGAAGCTTCACGTTTGTAGGCTGTGGTTCTCGCGAGGAGCATTAACACCTCAGTATCTGCTGGAAGGCAACTCAGGTGGGCCCAGGTAACGCAGAGAGTTTCTGAAGTGCACTGATGAGAATTCCCTGACAGGTCATCAAGGAACCAACAGGGGCAGATGTTCTGCTGCGCCTCGTGTTTATAAGCAAGGTAGGGCAGATGGGTTTGAGGGCATTCTGGGAGACAGAATCCTGAAGATGGGAGAGTTCCTCATCTTCAGGGAAAGAAAGCAGAAAGGCAAGTAGTAGGATCCCGACCTCGAGCTTCGGCAGAGCAGACTGACAATGAGTCCATGGAGGCACCCAGAGCCTGACCGGCCGTGGTCCTGGACTGCCTTCCCTTGGGGGTCCTGGTTGAGCAAGGGGGCACTAGGCAGTCACTGGAGTCCATTCCCATTGGCTATTCTGTGATATCTGTAATAATTCCGGAATTTATTTATTTGGAGATGATGCTCATTTTCTCTTTTTAAAGGCAAACAACTTGTGTTTTCATGAGTGGTGTATAGAACTACATGTTACAATAGATTTCAAAATGCAACTTATTACTGAGTTTAGCTGTTCTATCATGGTAAGCTGCACACGATTGATATGGCTTTCATGTTGAAGTAAAGTGGTACCTGAGATCTCTCTGACAAAGATGGCTTCAGGGGACAGAACCGGATTCTGCAGTGGTTCTTATCTGTTCATGGAGTCGGCGCATTGTGCTGGGATGACTGGCCTCTGTATCTGTGTGCAGTAACAACTACATTACTTTAATAATGCATTTATTCTTATCAAATCTCCATGCTGTGAAAAAATGCTGACCTGTGCAGTGATGTTGGCTCTAGGAGTTCACGTGTGGGAAGGAACTTAAGCAAAGGAAACTGGAAGAAACTCTTAAGTCAGAAGTAGGATTAGCAGTTCTAGATCTGACCCAGCAGGCTAAACAGACTCCTTCCCTATGAAATATCAATCCGAGATGACAGTGTTCAGAAGATAGAAAAAGGCACTGAGAACCAGAAGTAATGGGTGAAAACATTGCTTTACAGCTACAGCTATTGGGGAAAAACGTTTTCAGAGGGAGCAGGTGTCGAACTGATAGCAAGTCTGCTGTCTTTGTCTGATCAGGTGCACTGGACTGTATGTTGCAGTTGGCTTGCAGGTCCCAGTAGCTGCAGATGTTGATTATAATCTCTGATACATGTCAGCACAGTTCCAGAGCACGTGATCCATAAATTGAAGTCCAAGGGGGAACTGAAGGTGCGTGGAGGTGCAGGCATGCACTCCTGCAGGGCTGGCTGCACTCTGAGTAAGGTGTGAGCGGTGGACCTAGAGTGTGTTGAGATCTGTGAAGAAGGCTTGTCACTGTTTGATGTTGACCTTCTGAAGATGTCAGTGCTGGCTGATAGGCAGACAGTTCAGGAGTCTCCTCCCACAGATGACTGCATCAAGACAGATGAAATTCAAGGTGGAATGCTTTGGGAGCGCAGTTGCCACTAAAGCAGCACACAGAAGCAGCTGTCAGGTGTTCCTCCTTTGGCTGTCTCAAGGATTGTGGGGATGGGAACTCACTCCTCTTCAATGGGCTGAGTGGAACTAGGTGAAGTTACATGCTCTATGCTACGCAAGTTTTTTTTCCCCGGTGATATCCACTTAGTTCCAGACAAAAATGTATTCAACAGGTTAGTGGCAGAACACTTGGAAGCTGGAACCACTCAGGACTAATGATATAATTACTCCATAAATCCATTGGTAAAAAAATTATGTACTATTGTTCACTTCTGAATGTGTATACAGAAAAACCATCTTGGCAAGCACTGCTAGGAATACATAGAGCTAGCTGTTATGAAAGAATATGAATAATTTGTGTTCACATTTGTAAAAGAGAAGCGATGCATTCTCGGAGAAACTGGAATATTTGCTGGCAAAAAAAATTGAGCTTGATGGTTCAATTTTTGATCATATAATCACAGAATAATTAAGGTGGGAACAGACCACTGAGGATCACCAAGTCCA
>VXAB01006003.1:0-13464 GCA_013399175.1 Odontophorus gujanensis | reverse complement strand
AAAAACAAAAAAAAAAACCCTTTGTATCCGACCCATTCTTCTTCCCAAAGCCGGCTGGCACTGCTCCAAGGGGAAACCTTTGAGTCTGCAAAAGCACCGCAGCGATCACCCCAAAGAGGCTCAGCTATCANCCCCCCCCCCCCCCGGCCCCTCCGGAAGATCAGCTGGATGCCGGAGGGGTGCTCAGATCACTGCACCCGAAAAAAAAACAACCCTGTAGGGTGCAGCAGTCCCCTCGCTGCTCAAATGAACCCCCACCCCATTCCTCCCCACGGTGCTGGAGGCAGAACTGGGGGCTGTGCTGGGGCTCGCCGGGATTTACGAGCTCACAAGAAGGTCACCACCAATTTATCCCCCCTCCCCATTTTTTATGGCCGTGCAGATAGGGACTGAGCAATAGAGCTCAGCGAGTTCAGTTTGTGGGTTGCAAATAGTTCTCCCCAGCACTGCCCAGGTCTGCACACAGATCCTGCCCACATTGCAGCTGCCCCGACCTGACCCCAGCGTCCCCACCAGCACAGCACCGAAGGCCTGCCAAGCATAGCACCCGCTCACTACTCCCATCCCTCACTCACACATCCCCTAATCTATCCCCATCTTCATAAAGTAGGTTTTTATTGCTTTTAAATTGCTGGCTATTTAAAAAAAAAATTCAGAGATATTTTTCTTTTCTTCAGATTGTACAAATCCCGTTCTTCTGCAACGCTCTCTGGTCTAAGTCTGGGATATTCTGCAGGGATTTAGGGCAGTGAAGTGCTGCGCTTCCAGCAGGAGCTGAGCACTTCTCTCCTTGTCAAAATCCCACTTCCAAGCAGGTCACCAGAATTTTTGAGTAGCTGTCTTCTCAGCAGTTCAAAAATAAGCATTCAAGTTACAATTCATTGATGCGTGGTCAGATTCAGAGGCTGTCAGCTCCTTTGAGTATCCTCAGCGTGTCTGGGGGTGTTGAGTTTTATTTGGAGATCGCTGGCTGTTCCTGGGGGTGGCTCCAAAGCTGTGCATTCAGCAGCCCCCTCCTGCCAGCAGTGATGTGAACTGGCAGGACTGACAAATCCAGCCCCTTTGGTGGCACATAGCCATTGCCATGGCTTAGCTTGTCCAGCAGAGGCTGGAATGGCTTAGTGTCCCCATCCCCAACCCTATCCCCATCTCCACACCTAGCCCTAGCCCCATTCCCATCCCCATCCCCATCCCTATCACACTGGTGCAACCAAACCAGCTCAAGGTGAAGGTGATGAGATTATGAGGCTGAGCCAGCCCTGCTGGTGACCTGCACCACAGGGACACAATGTTCCCCAGAAACCTATAGGCAAACAATAGGTTCCTACCAAAAATCTGCTGCTTTCCTTTATCAAAACCACTACCACTTAGTTTGGATGCTCCGGGCATGATTCAACACTCATTATCTTCACTGTACTGGAGATTAGGCTGCAATCTTCCCAGATAATAGCTTTATTAGCTCAATATTATTCTTTTTACATTATTTATTTACTCTAAGTCCAGAACACTCAAAGCTTCCACTGGGACAGTAATATTGGTTCAGTGGACAACATACACTGTTTTCTGCCCTGGCAAAGACTGGATCCTGTGTAAGAGCAATCTCAGATCAAACGTGTTCTTGCTGATGAGGACAGGCTGCAGGACGGTGTGTGTCTCTATGGTCACCTCCTCAGGTGCTGATAGAGAGAGATGGGAGTCCTGGGGCTTTGGCAAGGGGTTGTTGAGCTCTAGGGTTGAGGATAAGAATGGGGTGGAGGATGGAGATGAGTTTGGGAATGGGGATGGGAAAGAAGATAGGGATAGGGATGAGGAAGGAGATGGGAATAGAGATGGGTAGGTGTAGGGGTTGGGGATGGGGATGCTGAACCATTCCAGCCTCTAGTGGGCAGGTTGTTCTGCTCTTGGCCAAGTGACTGCCAGCACCTAGGGCACAGCTCACTGCATTAAAAATGAATTAGACTCCACTAATTACTCATTTAACGATAATTGCATGGGCTCCTGGCTTTGGCCTTGCTCATCAGCAAGTATAGGGAGGCCTTGGTCACAATGGGGCATGGGGCATAACAACATCCTGGCAGCCCAGCAAGCCAGGCTGGTTACAAAAGCTGGTTTGTGTCAGCCTTGTAAGGGCTGCCCAAGAGTATTGCTGGTGAAGTCACCTGGCCACGATTTTCCTCCGTGTTGGCACCATGGCAGAGGATGGCCGAGAATGAGTCTCCTTTCCTTGACGACTTCAGCATGCAAGGCAAGAGCTGACTCTCCCTACATCCAGCTCTTCTCAGCAAATGCAGTGATCTCTCTGCACTATGGCACAGGGCTCTCCACTTTTTCCTTGGCAATCAGGAGCATTCACGATGCAAACAGCACACCTCCACGGTGGGACTGGAGGCACCCAACTTGGGGTTGGCTCTTTTGGTTCACTCTGCCCATGGGTTCCTGGAACCCACGGCCTCTGGCAGTGAGCATCACCCTGTGTTGCCCTCTGATGCTCACTGGAGAAAAAGCTGAAGGACCACCAGGGGAGCCCCAGACAGCTCCAACCAGGAGTGGTTCCCACTCCAGGAACAACGCCTGCGACGTGCCCACGACACACCAACAACACAAGCAGATGCTGTGGGCTACCTTTGATGTGTGTTTCTTTGCTGTTCAAAACAGCCTTCCTTGAAAGGGCTCGTGCTGGAGTCTGTTTATCAACACTGGTGCTGTTGTTAGGTTCCATCCATCTGTTGGATATGGAGGTGCCCTGAGCCATTCTGCACGTGGGAAGCAGAGGTTAGAGACTCCTTTGGATGTGCTCAGAAATCTACCCCACGTTCAGGCCTGGATGTTTACAACCATCCATCTTTCAAGACTCTCAAAGCACAGACTCATCCCTGGGGTTTGGTATAAACACTGGGCTTTGGAGACGGAGGGAGTGATCTGGAGGTGCCATCATGAGCCACCCTGCATCACCAGTGCTGCAATATGCAGCTGCCTGGAAAAACCCCAGTGGAGAAGCCATGCATCCCGGCACACCCAGCCCATCCCAGGAGCGGCGAGGGATGGAGTACACCAGGGAATGTGCATCTCTGTGTCTGCTTGCTGTCTGTGTCCACATCAAGCAGAGATGTCTGGAAACAGGCTCTAGATAACACTTTCTGAACTGCTGCCCTTTGACAGCCTGACTCCAGCTTTCCGGAGCTGCCAGCAGCCTTCCACCCAGCACTGCCCCTAAGTGAAGCTCTGGTAAGCCAAGGAGGGGCAAGCTGGCTGACACCAACCACATGCTTGCAGCAGCTATTGACCACAGGAGGGGCATCCCCATCTCTCTCCCCTCCTGTGGTCCACTCCCTCATAACCTACCTGGGATCTGCCATCCCAGAGTTGGTTGTCACCACCCAACTTGGTGATCTCAGAATTTGGCTCCAACTCTGCCATTGAGGTGTGCTATCTCTGAGCACTGATGTCCACGGAGAAGATGCAAAGCCCTTCTGGGAGCCAGGCTGCACCCCAATGACTCGACCCAGACCAGAGCATGGATCTGTGGTGGAACAGGGATGTATGCTCGGCCTCCTTCTGTGTGAAAAACAGCCAGAGTGCCCATGGAGCTCACCCTGCTCAGAGCTGCCCACAGCTGGGGCTGCCAAGGTTCTATCAGCTGCTCCTGTGGCTCTGCAGAGAAGCCATGAGTCTAAGTGCAGGGTTTGCTGACTGCATCTTGGCCCCGGGGAGCTGTGCTGGATGAATTGCTGTATAATCACAGCACAGCACGGCCTGCAGAACGGCATTGTAATACTTTTTCCTCTTATCATCATGCAGCTTTGCAGGCTCTCATTTGATCTTCTTTATCCATGTGAACGTGGCCAAGAACAGAGCAGCCTCTGCCTGCAGAACAGCTCCTTTTGTTCTCTTTGTCCGGCAGCTCTGGGCTGCTCCTCCATCTCCTCTCTCCCTTTTTGGAAGCTGTGTGGGAAAAAGCACCTTTCCAGCTCGATCTCTGTATAAGCTTGGCCATAGAAAAGAGCTTCATGTCCTGAATATTACAGATACTCTGTGAGCTGGAGCACAGCACGGTCAAGAACACCCTGAGCTACACAGGGGCTGTAAGAAAGAAGGGGACAGATTCTTCAGCAGTGCCTGTTGTGACACGACAAGGAGAGTGGTTTCCAACTGAAAGAGGGGAGATTTATATTGGATATACGGAAGATTTTTTTTACACTAAGGATGGTGAGGCACTGGCACAGGTTTGCCCAGAGAGGTGGTGGTGCCCAGTCCCTGCAGACACCCAAGGTCAGGATGGAGGGGGCTCTGAGCACCTGATGGAGCTGTGGGTATTCCTGTTCACTGCAGGGAGTGGGACCAGAGGGCCTTTAAAGGTCCTTTCCAACCCAATTGATTCCATGATTCTGTGATTCTCAGGGGGTGGATTCACTCCCAGGATCCGCCCCCACTGCCCACTGTGAGCTGCCCTGAGCCAATGCTGAAAACAGACGCTGGCTCATTTTGGCTGATCTATCTGTTCTTTCTGAAGAGCTGACCCTTTCTGTTGGAATAAATCCACAGCAAACCAGCTTGGAAGAGAAACAAAGAATGTGAGGGACGTGAGAAATACAGCTCCACGTTTCACTCTGCCGCTGCTCCTGATGTGAAAGCTTCCACATGACTTCAGGCTGAAAACCGGTTGCAGTCAGCTTAGATTTTACAAATATTTAATTCAGAGGTGTTGTGAGCATAGAAATGAACTCAGTGCTGCTCTGAGCCAGGCATCCTGCCTTGCACAAAGCCTCTCTGCATCAGATGAGCCCATTTCTAGCCCAGCCCTTCCCACTTCTGGTTTCAGACAGGTGTGCAGCAATCATTCCTAATGCGATTTGCACACCCTATTCACTAGGTACTCTCAAAACAAACCCCAGACAGATCTCAGCTCCCTTCCCTTCATCTCCCTCAAGGAGAACCTGTGAGAAGACGTAGAATTACCCAAATGAGGGCTTTGGCAGGGCTGGGGCAGAGCAGGCTGCCTTACTCATCACAGCCCCAGCTGGAGGCTGGCGATCCGCTGGCGACTTGCAAGCGAATTATTTTTACTCTCTGTTTACAAAATAAGAGGAGGAGGTTACTGGGGAGGCCTTGGGGCAGGATGCATCACTGGTGGTGGTAAAACCGAGATGACACAGCTCGCTTGCACCAGACCAAGGTGTGCTCCCTCATTAAGCCTGACTCATCCGAGGGTGCGGGGGATGCGCATGGCCCCGAGCTGCTGCTGCTGCTGCCAGGAGCTGGCAGAGCCCTGATCCCCACTGCAGGGCTCCAGTGCCACACACACAACTGGTGGGACTGGTTGGGAGTGGTTGGCTTTGGCTTTCCCATCTTCCTCACTGGGAAGTGCTCTTTAGGCTGAGCTTGTGTGGGCTGGAAGATGGGGATGGTTTTTTTTTTTGAACGTGGTCTTGTTGGGGTCTTTTGTATGCTGTTTTAGACTGCTGGATGCACAGCACTGTTAATCTCAGACTTCACAAGCCGTAAATTAAGCCTCCCCAAATCACGAGGGGTTTATTTTTAATAGGTAACTCCCAAAGTAATGTATCCTACACATATTTCCATGGAATCTACAACAGATACAAAAACCACAATGACACTATTTGACAGAGCAAATTTGTAGGTGACAAAACACTATTTCCCACCTGAGTCACTACCATTAGCTCTGCAACTTTGCCAGCAATGAACAAGAGCCCGCATGCCATGCTTACTACAATCTGCACCAGAGTTGGTGACCTGAAACTCACCGTCCAGATTGTGATAGGACAAAGGGGTATGGATTTAAACTAAAAGAGTGGAGGCTGAGGCTAGATGATAGGAGGAAATGCTTTACTCAGAGGACAGTGAGGCCCTGGCACTGCTGCCCAGAGCTGTGGGTGTCCAACCCTGGAGGTGCCCAAGGCCATGGATGGGGCTCTGCACAGCCTGAGCTGGTGGGGGACACCCAGCCCATGGCAGCAGTTGGGGCTGGGTGGGTTTTAAGATCTCCTCCTATCCAAGCCATTCTATCCTTCCATGACCAAATTGGCTGCTTGAGTGGGAGGAAGGAGCAAATGACTGTCATCCTTCCAAGGCTCTTTCCCCCGCTCAACTCACAAAGCAAGAGAGAGGAACAAACCTCCTTCCCCATCCCTCCTGCTTCCCAAGTTCCCCCATCATTAGGGAAAGAAAAAGTCCATATTGAACGTGTTGAAATGAAGCACAAGGAATGAAGTGCCTCCCTCGCTTGACAGAGGGTGCTGAAAGAGCCGTGCGTGAACCTACATTTTCCAGAGCCTCCGTCAGCTCGGGGGGACTGTTTTAGCTGGCCAATGTGCAGTGAAGGAGCCTGATTTCAGGAAGTAATCTGAAGGTGAAAGGGAAAAAAAAACACCTTCATGTGTCTCATAGCTTGGCCTCCCCTGACAGAGGTTTAGAAAGCGTCTGGCCATGTGGGAAATTCAAGAGGTGGTGCCCAGTGACAGAACAAGGGCCAAGGGACGCAAGCTGGAACACAGGACCTTCCATGTGAACATGAGAAGAACTTCTTTACCGTGTGGGTGGCACAGCAGTGGAACAGGTTACCCAGAGAGGTGATGGAGTTCCCTTCTCTAGGGATATTCAAAATCTGCCTGCGTGCTTTCTCTGCAACCTACTGTAGGGAACTGCTTTTGCAGGAGTTGGACTGGGGGATCCCCAGAAGTCCCTTCCAGCCCCTGCAATTCCTTTATTCCATGTGATTCTGTGTGATTCCTTCTGAAAGGCAGCATGAGGGAAATACCTGCTGCTGCAAACAGACGCATCCTATGGGACAGTGCCAGTCCTGCTGATATTTCCCCATTCTTAATCTTCAAGCAGGCACAGTCAGTATACACTCAAATACCCCTTTCTTGTGTACCAACAAGACAGTTACCTTGGTATATCTTGGGTACAGTGGTGCCTGAGGGAGGCTGAATTAAGCCCTACTGACAAGTTATTGTGCATAGCGCTTCCCAAACACAACCACTGTGATTTACGACCGCTGAGATTACAAAGATTTTGTTGGGTAGTGAACAGTGACGGTTGATGTCCCTCTACATGCTTATCATCTCTGGCAGCTTAATTGAATCCCGTTAACAGAGGCAATGAAACTGAGAAACATTTCTCTCGGTAGCAGGCCTCATTGAAGCAGAGAAGCCTGGCCTGGCATTATTTCCCTGTTTTCAAGTATTTCCCTTTGAAGTCAGGGGGTGCAGAAATGACCTTCCTGAAAGAAATGTGCTACGAAAGCAGCAGACAATTCAGGCATTTGATGGTTGCACTGTGTGCAGGAAGAGAATCTTAAACAGCGCTCATCTACAGCAGCTACGGATGGCCCAGAGTGACTTTTAGGAAAGATGAAGGCACACATGCAGCAGCGGGTCCTCTTGCAGCAGCTGAGCTGGGCTAGTCCCACATCAAGCCCCACACTCCATGGTGTTTTCTTTTTCTTGGGAAAGCCATGGTGCTGGGTAGAACTGAAATTATACCCCATGGCTCGCTCCTCTGATGGAGGTTGTAATGAGGGAGTTAGGATTCCAGTTATAGCTCGGCACAGCAGATACAGCTGGGTTTGCAGACGATAAAAATACAGCCTTGTCTCAGGAATGCTGCAGAAGTGAGGCATGCGCAGTTGGTTTTTTTTTTTCAGAGCAGTCCTTTAACTCTGGCTGTACTGCGCAACAGTTGTTCCCACTGGGAATTCAATATTTACAGAGTAAACAGCGAGGGGACGTGGGCTGGGTGCCATCCCAGCAGGTAACAGGACCCGCTCTGTTCACTCCTGAACCTCAGCCCCTGTACAACGTTACTCTTCTCTCCTCTGGGGTTGCAGTAGTTCTTCATTACCAGTGAGAAATACTACTTTATTTTACTCTGCTCTGCATGTTTCTCAATGCCTGCTTGTGAGGAAGAAGGTGGCTATTGGAATATAAGATGCTACAGTATGCACGTTTCAATAGTACTCACAGCTCACTTCTTCCAATCAGAATTCAAGGCCTGGTGAACAGAATTAGCCATCCCCTCAAATAGAAGAAAGTTATCATAGCAAGTAATCATAGAATTAAGGTTGGAAAAGACCACCAGGATCATCTAGTCCAACTATCAACCCATCCCCAACATAATCAGAACCAGCACTCCACACATACCAAGCTTTCAATACAACCCCCATACCATGGACCTCCCTAGGCTCCTGCAGCCCCACTGCCTGAAGAAGGCCTTCATCTAGGTGACAAATGCAAGAAGCTGCAGCCCAGCCAGGAGAGCAGCACCGTGCCCACCAGGCACTGCTGATGGCTGTGGGTGCAGCAGGACTCCCCACTCTCTTTGCTGGGGTCCACCTCTGGCTTTGCAGCAGCACTCAGTGCTGTCTGTGCAACACTGCCAAGCACTGTGTTCCCTCACATTTGCAGAAGCAACTTGCAGCTGTAAGAAAAATGTTTTCTCTCTAATCTGTATTTACGCAGGATGGAGATAAAGACATTCCTCAACAATCACTTAATCTCTCTTTGCGCTGACACCGCCGTCTTCGCTCAGCCCAGCTCCGAAGCAGCGATACGTGCAAACACAGCACGGTGCTGCAGCCTGGGGGAGGTTCACAGCACAGAAACAAACGTCGTACCAAAACCCTGGGCAGCAAACCGTCCCCAGCTCAGGCAGCAGGATGCTGAGACAAAGGACAGCCCCTTCTTGTGGAAACTCTGGAAGTTGGAAGTTTCTGGTATGTGATGGGAAGCACAAAGCCTGCTCTCAGCTCTGCTCCTGCTCCCAAAGCAGCCATCCCCGCCACGAGCCCGACTCGTGTGAGCAAGCTCCCAGCAAGCTCCACGTGGGCTCACTGCCTGGCCCTAAAGGGTTGGAAAAACAGGAAACCCTTTCAAAGGTGTTTGAGGATTTGATGTTGACATTTGAATTTCCCTTTCGTACCACTGTAACTTTTTTGTTTGAGCACTTTATCCCTGCGCTGCTAAGCTGTCGGTTATTTCTAGTTGGAGATGTTGTGCTTTTGAAAGTAAAGCCAAGGAGGACAGGAAATAAAAATGTTTGAAGACACTTCAGTGCATTAGACAAGCATTTAGCATGAGAAGCTGAGCCTTGAGGGGAAGGCATATCTCATGTACCAATAGCTAGCAAAGGCAAAGCTGTTCTGCTTAGCGACAGTTTTGGTGCTATGTAGTGGCAGGAAATAATATAATGTACTCATCAGTAGAAACAGAGTTCTAACGCTGGGACAATGATCTGGAAGGAGCTGGAAGGGACCAGCAATAAAACAGACTGCACTGCTCGGCATGCAGCATCCCTGCCCAGCCAGGCCGAGCAGCAAGCAGAGTGGTTGCTCAGCATGGTTGCAGGGGCTGCAGGTGCAGGAGCAGGATGAGAGCATCCTGTACGTGGACCAGCTCTTGGAGCAGCAACTGGCAGTGAGTTTATCAAAAATGCACTCCTGGTGCTGAGTCTGGAGCTGGACACTGGGAGAATGACCACATGTAGTCTATTAATGTAATACACTGGGTGAAAGTCCATCCTGCTTGTCACCCAGTGCAGCAAATCTCAGTGCCCTGTCCCTGCATTTGCATTCCCATCAGAACCAACCTGCTGAGACAATGGCCTCCTTTACCCTGGTGGATGCAGAAAGAAGGCATTTCCTCAGAGGAAGTTCATTTGGATTTTCAGGCACACAGAAAAAGTAGGAAGAGTGGGAAACCTTCTCAGTAATATGGGAAAGAGTTATCAGGCAAAATCTGTTCTGCTGACGGGAAACACTTTCCCCAAGCATTGAGAAGCCAAGGACCAACACGTTGCTAACATTATTTTATCTCTAAAGGAAGAAAATTAGATCGCCTTGCCATTCATTTTACCAGCACACATACTGCGGTGATTAAAGACCTGACTTTATTTTCAAAGAGTGCTTCATACATGTTGCTTTTGTTTCATTTCTATATTATTTTCCAAGCCATAATAAATTTCACATCAGTGGAGCAGAATGATTTATACCTCAACCACATTTTTGCTTTGAAGTGCCCATTGGCTGTTAATAGAATAAACCCTGTTACGTTCCCTTCAAAGTCATGGAGCAAACACATTCAGATGCTGCGGACTAAACGAGGGTGAAGGTCTGTCTGGCAGTGAGGATTGAGCCAAAGTGGGGAGGGGGCTCCTATCTCACCCCTCTTGGGAAGTGCACTGAGCTTGTTTGGCCGGACCTCTGCATGTGGAGGCAATGGAAGAGTCAGGACTGGGTCTCTGGAGCTCATTTTTTTTGAGGTTGGAGCCTGGGGAATGAACATTATAGTTTGTTAGAAAATCACTAGTGCTTCTACAGCACACATTTAATAAAGATAACTTATGTCTGGCTGAAAGTTAAATACCTTGTAACTCTGCACTTAGTGTTCAGTGGAATATACTACGTGGTCTGTGCCTGACCTACACCTGAATTAACAATGTGCCTAAAAAGACTTGTGCCTCTGAGACATGGAGAAACATGAGGAGATTGGAGAAGCAAACTCCCAGCTGGTGTAGCTTGGCAGGCACCCCGTGAAACCATCAGAGGTGTACCAAGCTGAGGCTAGCTGGGAACTAGCTGGTGTAGTTCAAGGGCTAGCTAAATTTTTTTTAAAAGGTAGAGCAAGAAGCAAATGCTGAACTCAGGTAATGACGCTTTAGACCACTGCAGCTGTGCAAAGATCACCCCATCCTCAGGGACGGATTTATCCTGGGAAACAGTGCACAGTGCACTGCTACCCCAGCTCTGAAGCTGCACTGCCAACATGGCACAGAAAGGGGAAGGAGGGAGACAGAGTCAGGGTAAGACAGAATTAAGTTGGGGCATCCCGTCAAGAAGGCTTTTTGTGGAAAGCTCTCCAAAAAAATGTTTCCTTTTGCTAAAACATCTCCAGTTTACATTAGGGAAATCTGCATTAGTTGTTCGATCATTTTGGTCATGTAGTTGTAAATCAGAACATGCCACTGAACATGACATGCTTACGATCATCTGATAGCATTCCTCCACGATGCATCTGACTTACAAGAGCCAACTACAAGAGAGCAAGTCATTTCTTATGGACAGGACACTTTGGCAGGCTACATATCCAACACATACCTCGCTGTGAGGTATGGGAAACACCAGAGTTTGGAGAATGGTTTGAGCTGGGAAGCCCACTCATCACAGAGAAGGGGAAGATGATGTTCTTGGGTTACTTGACCCCTGCAAAACAGGGAGATTCAGGTTGACAAGAAGTGTTTCCAACCTTTGTACTAAACACATGAAACACGGGCATCCATCATTATAAAAACAGAAGGAAAATGTGAATTCTCCTTGTGCAGGATTTTAGGGTTTGGCACGAAAGGAAGTAGTGGATTTCCCCAGGGTATCAGTATGAATTCTGCCAACCTGCAAGGCCACACTTAGCAGGTGAAGTCCCTCCATGTAAGTAATCTCCAGTTGCTCTCTCTCCTCCATGGGACTGCCAACTGTCAGTACAAGTGAGAGCCCTCCTCTGGCCTCTGCTTTCAGTCTCTGCACACCTTGAATTCCCTATCAAAGTGCATTAGATTTACAGTGGCACAAACCATGACAACAGAAGGCTGGCAAGCTTGATGAACTGCTAATGTAGTACAGCTTAGGTTTCAGCTTTCTACCTTTGTACCACAGAGCCTTCCAGTAGAAGACAGGCTCACATGTGGGGCAGACTTTCATCAGCTAACCTCCAACAGGCTGCCCAAAAGGCCTTCTGTCCCACCTGGTATCTCGGCGTGGAGAAGAGACTACAGAAGCAGCTTTCCCATTTGTGCTTTGGGAGCATGGACCAGAGCAGTGCCAGCAGAAGCAGCCATGAACAGCAGCAGACGCTGAGGCCCAGTGATAAAGTTAACCTAAGTGCCTGTGAGAAGTGACTGTATGAGACACTCACAACCACCCTGCTGTGTAGATTTGCCCCTTAGGTCCTCTCCCTGGCCTCAACACGCCCGTTTTCTTCAGTTGAGGGTCACCCAGGGGAGAGGTCCTTAACTGGGTGATCCAAGAAGGTCCACAGCTGAACTAACCAGAAGTCTTCACCCGAATCTTGCACTCAGGCACCACTGAACAGCTCTGAAATTGCTCAGCAGTGAACAGCCCTCTGTGTTAGAAACTGTGACTACTGAGACGCATCAGAGCAACAGCAATGTGCAATGTGTGCTGTGGGACCAGCTCAGACCTGCAGCTGGGGAGGCAAGAGAAATAATAGAGATTATTAATTATTAGGGACGGAGCCAAAAAATAACATCCTCCAGGCCTAAGTGTTTCATTTGTTCCACTGCTAAAGAGAAGCCACCACTAAATGACAGGATGAACAGCCCCACAAAACATACACTATAGAGCCAAGGGTCCTCATTACAGTGAGAGCCGACTCCCCCACTGCAGAGCAGGGCCTGAATGAACATCACCCGTGCTGCTGTGGGTGCTGCATGCTCTCCCCAGGCAGCCTCCAGGACTGCCTCAGCCTGCCCAGGCGAGGAAGCACGGTGTGCAGGTAAGAGGCCATCAGCAGCACGCAACAGCAGAAACAACAAGAATTTACTATTGGTTCATTTTGACAGAAAGACTTGCATTGGACTTTGCCTCTCCCAGGCTCTGTCTAGATCAGTCTCAAAAAGGCACCTCCTCCCTCCAGTTTCCACTGTTTTGATGTGTGATTTTAAAAGTTTTAATGGGACACCCACTGTCTCTCCCCAGTCTGGGGCTGGAAGAGCAGCTGACCCCTCACAGTGTTAACCCAAAGCAGGCAGGGCTGTAAAAGGGTAACTGATCCATGGCATACTGCCCTTGGGTTAGCTGCCAGCATCGTTCCCACGGCCGTGTCCTAGCCTACCAGGAAATCTCACCTGGATGGCTGCAGTCAGCTCAGCTGCCAGCAGCCGGGCTGTGTCCTGCCCTGGATTCATCATGTCACCAGTTTAGAGAGCTGCAGTAGAATGGAGGGTGGAAATCTGAAAGGGACTTCAGCCGCTCAAGTCCTCGGCTGGTTTTTCTCTGTCTTCTGCTCTCGTGGCCAGCTTGCTTAAGCCTTAACCTGCAAAAGCAACAGCGATAATAGTAATATAATAATATAACTATTTCAGTAATACATACTAGAATACAATAATACCATTGTAACAGTACTATTGTTTNGTGGATGCCCTACAACTTCCCTGCCCTGGACCAGCCAGGTATTTCGCGTCACAGGCGTGTTTCACTCAGTCCTGTCTTTTGCAAAAGATTAATGGATTAACCCCTCATCTTCGCAGGGAGCCTGATTGATGGCTCCACTTGTTTTCTTGTCTTTTGCATCAGCAACACAGGAGAAGGGATCACCGCACCAAAGAAAACAGCTGCTGGAGAGAAGGAATGAAACTCAGCAAGTAGTTTACGGGCAATTTCCGTCTTTTGTGCCACAGTAGGTGTGATCTGGTGTAGCTAAACCTTCGGAAGGCGTC
>VXAB01006000.1:0-23105 GCA_013399175.1 Odontophorus gujanensis | reverse complement strand
CTTTTGAATTATCCACCCTACAGTTGCCAGTATGGAAACATGGTGGGATTGCTCCCATGACTGGAGTGCTGCTACAAGTTCTTCAGAAAGAACAGACAAGGTAGGAGGGGTGGTGTTGTGGCTCTATATGTTCAAGAGTGCTTCGATGTTACTGAGCTTGTGACTGGGGATAATATGGTTGAATTCCTTTGAATAAGGATTAGGGGAAGGGCTGACAAGGCAGACATCCTGGAAGAGACAGATGAGGTGTTCTACAAGCAGCTGGCAGAAGCTGCGCGATTGCCAGCCCTTATCCTCATGGGGGACTTAAACTTCCTAGATATATTCTGGGAATACAACACAGCACAGAAGAAGCAGTCTGAGGTTTAAAGTGTACAGAAGATAAGTTTCTTCTGCAGCTGGTGAGAGAGCCTACCAGAGGAGCTACCCCACTAGATCTGCTGTTCACAAACAGAGAAGGTCTGGTGGGAGACATAGAGGTTGGGGCATGTCTTGGACAGTGACCATGAAATGACAGAGTTCTCAATTCTTAGTGGAGCCAAGAGGGAGGACAGCAAAACTGCTACCTTGGACTTCCGGAGGGGAGACTTGTCATACAACGTGTTGGGTTGGAAGGGACCTTAAAGATCACCCAGTTCCAACCTTGTGTCATGGGCTGGGTGCCCCCCCCACACCAGATAAGGCAGCCCAAGGCCCTGGTGCAGGCTGACATTGATCACTTACAAGGATGGTGCACCCAGAGCTTCTTTGAGCAGCCTGCACCAGTGCCACATCACTCTCTGAGTGAAAGATTTCCTACTACCTAATCTAAACCTCCACTCTTTTAGCTTAAAATGATGTCCCTTTCTCCTATCACTACTAGGCTATGAAAAACATCTCTCTCTCTCCTGCTCTTAAGCTCTATTCAAGTATTGGAAGGCTATAGCTAAGTCCATCCAAAACCTTCTCTTGTCCAGACTGAACAAACCCAGTTCCCTCAGCTTTTCTTCATAGGAGAGATGTTTCAGTCCTCTAAGCATCTTCATGCCTCCTACAGACCTGCTCCAACAGTTCCGTGTTTTTCCTGGGCTTGGACAGGGTACTCCAGATGGGGCCTCATTAGGGCAGAGTAGAGGGCGACAACCACCTTTCTTGCCCTGCTGCCACCCATCTGCTGATGCAGCACAGTTAAAGTTGTTTTTTTTTCCCTTCCTTATTGAGTACTGGTGTTAAAATGTATCAGTACTTTAATGCTGTAACTCTTTTGAGAGCTGTACAAGTACACAGTGGTACTGAATTGTGGTCCTTCCTGGAAAATAAAGTGGGCTCTGTAGGCTCCTATCACTGTAGCTGATACTGACCGGAGCTGCTCCATGACAGCGTTGGGCACCTAACATTGGTCTGTACATGCTCTTAGGACCCAAGGGTTGTTTCTCTGAAACCAACATAAGCTTTCTCAGCTTTCTCCAGGACAAAAAGGTTTTGTAAACCTTGTGAGCCAGAGCAGTGTGCTGTTATCTGGGTTGGAGAAGTAGGTGGCATAGAGAAGCTGCTGACCTGCTCTGCAACCTCTGCTGCATGTTCTGTGCTCTTAAAGCTGCTTGGACAATGGAGAAGAGGCCCCACAATTTCTCTGGATAGCCAGTGACAATGTGTCAGCACCCTCTGAGTAAAGAACTCCCTCCTAACAGCTAACCTAAATCTTCCCTCTTTTATGCGTAGTTCAAAGCCCCTCTCCCTTATCCTATCACTGTAAGACCACATAAAAAGTTTCTCTACTGCTTATAAGCTCCCCACAAGTACTGGAAGGCCACAAAAAGGTCTCACAAGTGCCTTCTCTTCTGTAAGCTGAACAAGTCCAGCTATCTCAGCCCTTCCACTTTCCAGGAGGATCTGTTCCATCATCTTCCCAGGCACAGACATACAAACAGGCCTGTAGGTTCCCCATGTCTTTTCTTCTCCCTTTCTTACATCTGGGAGTGACGTTTCCTTTTTTGCAGTCACTGGAGACTCTGCCTAACAGTCGTGACTTGTAAAATATGATAGAGAATGTCCTAGCAACCACATCAGGTCCCTGGGATGCCCCACAGAATTTTACGCATTCAGTCTCATGAGGACCTCTTGGATTTGTTCTTCTTTTACAGTGACAGGGACACGTGCAGACAGCATCCCTGTATTCTTGCCAGGCTGTATATCCTTGCTTCCACAACCTCTACACATCCCTCTTTCCCCTCAGTTTAACCAGCAGGTTGTAGCTCAGCCATGGGAATTTCCTGCCTCCTATGTTTGATTTCTTATGCTGGGGAACGGAGAACTCTTGTGCTCTCAGGAAGATATCCTAAAAGAACTGCCAGCCCTGTTCTGCACCTTTGTTGCTAAAAACAGCCTCATTGGTAATCCCATTTAGCAACTCCTTAAACAGCCAGAAGTTTGCTCTCCTGAAGTTCAGGGTCCTGACTTTGCACTCTGCCAAGCCCATGGTCCTCAAGACCACAAACTAAACCAGGGTGTGCTTGCTACCACCCAAACTGCCTCCAATCATAACATCTTTAATGAGCTCCTTTCTGTTCATTTATCTAATACCTGAGCCAGGAAGTTAGTCTCAAATTTAGTTATTCTACCCACAAACTGTCACTTCATCCAATCAGAATTTGATCCTCAACTTATATATACTTGCACTATGATATGCATCATCAGTCCTCCCAAACTAAAACATTTGTGTGTCCATCTACCATACTTTCAAAATTTATTAAAGATACTATCAAAACATCACATCAGAAGATAGAAATATTTTTTAAAACCTAATTATATGACTGTAACACTATATTTAGCTCTAATAAAGACCAACAGATTAGTATCAACTCAAGCTTCACTGATAAACATCTAGAACAAACCCAAATGAGACGTTAACACAATGCACTGCCTTAGTCTACTTGCATCCTTTCTTTCAGCTGAAATGACCAAAAATTTCAAAGATTTTTTTGATGCTTCAGTAGAACCTTGCTCAAGATCAGGATAGAGAACATGAAAGTTGTCCAACAGCATCCCACATCAATTTTGCCATACTTATTCCTTGTATGAGCAGAAAATACAAGTGCAATTAGTCATCTGTCAGGACAAGAACTAGCAAAGAACTTATCACCAAGGACAATTTCCACCCTAGTAGTCATCACAATATTCTGCTTCCTTTCTTCGCTGACCAATTCCTGAGTAATTCTGTAATTAACATATTAGAAAGAGGCATTAAAAACAAAAACAAACAAACAAACAAAAAACAACAACAAAAAAAAACCACCTATGCCAGCACTGACCAAAAAAGCAGAAGACTACATCACACAGAAAATGTTTAGTTCAATCTGAACAGAAAGAAAGCTTGAGTGTAACCTTCTGTAGGTTTGGGTACCACACAGGAAGAGAAAGGAATGTGAGACAATTCCCCAGATTAAGTAAGAGTTTACATTACTTGCGCGTTTTTCACTGGAACCCCCAAAACAGATGATCCAGACAATATTACGTATTTCCCTTCTAGACAAATCAATACTATAAAGAGCAGAACAAAAGCAATGCCATCAAAAACACCTTATAACAATCATTGATAATACTTCTTATTCTTGATTTCAAGTCCCATTCTACACGCAACCATGATTCACTACACTTCTATATAACTATATAACTTTTTAATATAATTTTATTAAATTATTCACAAGTATTCACTGGGATTCTTTTCATGAGTTAGTTTCCAATGTAAGAGTTCTATAACAAAATGACTTTTTGAAGTAAAGCCCACTCCGCTCTCGAGTTTTTTGACGTCTCCAATCCACAACAACATCCACTCTCTCAGTGAATATTTAACTCTTAAGTGGATATTCAGCAACTAATGGCTAAATTTATTATTTTAAACAAAATGATTTACACAAAATTTGTGATGATAGCTGCCAAGCAATACAGTTCTCGAACATATACCACTTATTTTCAAGAGTTAACTCCTATCAAGAGACAGTACACTAGCTGTCACCAACCTAATTGTCCCAGACAACCTCCTAAGGCACAAAGCAAACAGGTAACTCAAGGGCAGCTAAGAACTCAACTAAGCCTCTAGCTCAAACTAAACAACTGAAAAGGGAAGACAAACATTGTATCAAGTTTAACACAGCTACAAGCACTAATAGACTGGATGAAATAACCTGATAAGTGTATGAAGGTTGAGATATGTTTTGTTTTTTTGTTTGTTTTTTTTTAAACAGTGTTTCAGAAAACACAACAAAAAGGGAAAATGCTGCAAAAGAAGGCATTTCTAGTCTACAGAACAAGCCCTGAGAAGAACTTTTTAAGAAATGTAAATGCCTTAAAGTCATGCTTATATCTTTAGCACGTATCCTGAAGCTTACAGCTTACAAGCATCAAAGGCCAGCCTCACCTGATGCTTGCCCGTCTCTATGCCCTCCAAAATAGTCTTCTTTAAGTCCTCCTGCTTGTCCTGCGGAAGGAAAAAGAAGAACTCACGGATCTTGTTCTACAAATAAACATCATTCTTGGTCATGAAGACCTGGAATGTGAACTTCAACGGAACAGAACCACCAGCAGAATACTCTGCTTTGCTGGACAAGCACAAAGGTAAATCCAAGCAAGCAGCCCTCACCAGATGAGTCTCCTACTGCAAGATATTCCTGAAGATAGCACAAAGGTTACGCATAGCATCTAGTTAAGAACAAAATGTCTTTTTGTTCACTACTGGCAAAAGAAAGTATTTCATTGTATTTTATACCACCCAGGAAATAACAAAATGCAGCATAAAAAAAAGTGTTAACTACAAAATAAATAAATAAGTTTGTCCTTGCTGCCTTTTCCTTTACTTTTAGAAGACTGAGGGACCTAAATCCCCTGACATTCCACCAATGGTCCAAGAAACAGTATGGAAACTCATCCCTCACTCCAATAAAAATACAGCTACTTCCGTTATGGCTTCACTCAAATCCTTCAAGTACTGGCTATTCTTGTAGGTAATTAAATGCTGCCTTACATATACTGCACTGAACACATAGTGTCACACACATATAGGACAATGAGTTTCTAATTAAGGAGCCATATCAGGATAAGTAATGTTAATCTGTGATCAGCTGAAGGCAAAGTAACAATCCCTACAATGAGAAGAGAATGTCTGTAGAAATATTTTTGTCATCAGGGAGTGGTCAAGAGGTAATTTGGTATGCTTTCTTTTTTTTGGCAACTGGAGTTACGGGCGTGCCAGGTCTACTCTTAAGAAACAGCACGTAGAATTTTTAAAAATATGCTAAAATAAGATGAAAAGACGAAGCTGCCTTCAGAGCTTCTCTCCCATCTTTCAATTTCACCACAAAAGTGCCCGTATTTTTTTGTAGTAAAAAGAAAATCTCCATTACTGGATCAACTCTCCTGTGTAATGCAGCCTCAAGTAAAGCTGCAAGGCAGTCCGGATTAGAAAATCCTATCTCAAAACTCCTTCCCATACTTCACAGCTCAGAAAAGCTGGGATCTTCTCAGTGTACAAAAAAGAAGATTTGTTTTGTTTCCAGCTATATCGGAAGAAGCAAAGATGCAACAACTTTGTCAAGAACTGCCTTGTTTTCGAAAAGGAGATACAAATCTCAAGATTTCAGTACTTAAAAGCAGGATATTGCACCTCATTAAGTACCACCAATTATCTTTCTGACTTTTACAGACCATAGCCCAGTTTCTGAGGGAAAATGCACATCTTCACTTCAGCTCACAGCTTGTGTAAGATATCTGCTGGTACACTCAGGAAAAGATTACATCTCTGATAGGAAAAACATTTCTCACCTTTGAGATTTCAGAAATTAATGTCATACAGGTAAATAACTATTACTGAAGCATCGGTTACTTTTCACTGGCGCTAATAAGCCACGGTATTGCTTAAATAAGAACTCTGAAATATGATTAATTAAAACTCTTATCTCCAAAGTTTTACTCCTAATCATAAAATCTCAAGTAGGTGTTTTGTCCTGTCAAGAAATCTGTAATCAAATATAATTTACATTTTGTCCTGTAGCAGAGATTCACTGTGACCCAAAAGTCTTTAATTCTGCTTGCAATAAAGGAATCAGAATGCAACTAATATGGGGATGAAATCATAATCTGAAGTCTTCAGATATGCCTCATAAAAAGTCATTCCTATGCTCAGGAAAAGCAAACGAATTTCAGGATGGATATATTAACATGGTGTAGGTCTGCCAGACAAACTTATTTTGCTACACATTTTTACAAGCAAACTTTGTTGCCTTACGGACATGCAAGACATCTCCTAAAGAGCTTCATGAGAAAAGCATCAAAATAATTGGTAAGAAGTCAGACCAAAAACAATTAGTCATGTCAAATTACCATGCATGAACAGCTCTGCAGAAGACAGATAAAGACAATCTAACATTGGCAACGTCTAATATTATTTCCCACCGTAGAGTTCTGTGATAAAACTAACCACAAACCAAAGAACACTAATCCCAGACATCATTTTCTTTTAGTTCTCATGGTACCTATATAAAGCCACATTGCTTAACTAATCTAGCATAGCTCTCACAAAATCTTAACTGGTTCCTGGACTTAATGACATACTTGATATCTATGCCAGAAGACAGAATCTTGGAAAGAAAAAGCTTTCTGCTTGCAGGAAACACATATGTTTTATGTAGAGGCATAATGGTAATAATTACTCTAAATTCAAACAATACTGTACTGTGATCTAGAATCACTTGCTTGAATTTTGGCTCAGGATTCTATTTCCAGATTGACAAAAATGCCACTGGACATGAGCAACACATAGAAGTTAGTACTGAAGGTGGGGTGCATGACTTCAGCAAAGTTGGAACAGTTCAATTTTCTGTGAACACAGTAGAAGAAGCTGCCTGAGAAACATTATCCGCTTTCTACCAATGTGAACAGTGCAACCTGAAAGAGAACGCTCCTCAGAACTGAAGACCCAAAGCCTCCACCTTGAATCCCACACAGTCCTGACCTCTAAGCAACTGAGACTTGAGAAAATAAAACAGATTTGAGGTCTTAAAGCAGATAATGCCTTGCAAGTAGTGGTTTTGAATTGGGAAGAAATGAGAGAAGTGATTATAATAGATCTTGGCGGCCAGTATTTACTGTCCTTTTAATTTGAAAACATTTGGGAGGAAAGAGAGGACCAACTTTTTTTCCTCAATCTAGAACCAGAGAAAAAGTCTCAATAGTGGTGCTCCTTGCCTTCCTGGTGTGAAATAACACACAGAATGCAGAAATCTCATGAAACAAGAAGTATCAACAACAGAACTCAGCACAGGCTACACCACTACTGATAAATAAAACTGGGCTAAGAAACAAGCTCAGGTCTGGGATCCACAATTTTCACACTGCCTCTTCCTTAGCAGCTTCCCTGGCACAGGTCTGACCCTGTCCTGAATGACAGAGAGCACCAGAGACCATTTCCAATGGGCAGTATGGATGACATGACGTCAAAGGTTAGTGTCCATGGATCTGAGGCCTTTGTACCGTGAAGAACTTTAAGACTTCATCCCACAGCCCAGGGATGTCCACTGCACAATTCCAGTATTGTGCGAGGCAAACACAACCCTGGTGGACTGCAACACAGCCCATATACCAGCATAGCTGCTGGCAACCCAAAACCTTACAGATGCAGTGCAGATAGGTTCAATGACAGCCCTTTCTCCTAGCATTCCAACACAAGCCTTCAGCCTGCCTTCTTTTACTATATAGGTATAATCAATGCTTTCCTCAAAAAAGAACACAAGGTCAATACCCCATTATCCCCAGGGAAAAGCTGGATTCTGGAAAAGAATGAAGTACTAATGAAGGCCATCTCAGAAATTATTACAGTCACAGTGTGAAAAAGCAGAGAAAGAAAATGTACTGAAAATGTATTTTCACCTGCAGTATCCAAACAACAAAAACAAAGTAAAATAAACCAGAGAAACTGAAGACAGACAGAGCAACAACAGTCTAGATCAGTGTGCAATTCCCCACTCCACTGCAGACGACTTCTAGTAGTCACAGGACATCTAATCTAATTTAGATCACAAATGAACACTGAAATCTAGAATAATCATCTACAGTACTGCCAAAGAAGGCATTTAATATTCCAGTCATAAAGTAACACACACTTACAAAGCCTACCTCAGAACTATTATAAACATAACAAATTTATTCAAAGCAGTTCACACATTCCAAAGAAGCAAAGCAATGCAAAAATTTGAAGGAAACTGTTTAAAACTTGAGGCATCTACAGTAACTTATCACTGCAGGTATTTCCCTGTTCTAAGCAGTTTTCATCTTTACTGTTCAGATATGATTATACCTTTGTCACATGGCTTTTGACACATCTTCCTTCTCTCTTTAAGATAGAATTAAAGAAGAACATATCTATGAACATATCTATGCTACAGACTGCAATTAGCTTTTAAGTTTATGACTGTTACTTAATGTGACAATCCAAAAAATAGGAAATTATATGGCAAGTCTTTTCACATACAAATCAATGCTCCAATAATAAGCAACTATTTGGGTAGGCTACAGCCAATTACCACTTACTTTACTTCCTTACTATAACTCTTGACGGCTTTTCATTTTGATTAGTAGTAGTTAAAGTGCAGTAAAAACACCTTTAGGTTACGAAGGCATGCATTTTCTCAGCATTATCAACCACATCTAGGTGCTGCATAACACTGGCCCATATTACCCATTCACATGAAGAGAGAGATGAAAAAATAAATTATTGTAAATAATTCTAAGTAATGCTTAAGCACTGACCACTGCATCTTTTTTAAAGCTTATGCACACTGATTTATGTTCCTTTGTTTCAAGCTTTGCAGTTGTGCTCCTCGTTATCATAGAATACATCTTTCACAACAAAGAATACATGTATTCTTTAAATCTGCAGTAAAACCAAAAAGGAAAACTAATCTCACATCTATTAAAGCAGTTACTGCTTGATAACTAACACAGAAGTTGTGCCAGCCCCCTCCCAGCTTTTCCTGCCCCTCCCACAATTAACATGACCTTCCTCCCTGGTAGAAACAGATAATTATGAACTAGAACTTTCCTGCAGATAAATTAGTAAGGCCTGAAAGAAGAATAATCACAAAGAGCAAACATATTATTAATTCACAGTTACAGCATTCATTCATATTTATCAATGTGAATTTTGAATAATGAAAGACTTCCAACAAGACAAAACAAAAAAACAACAAAAAGAAAACAAAAGCAGACTGTGGAAAAAGAAAAGGAGAATAGTTCTGGCTCCTGAACTACTTTAGTACACTAAGGTATCACTTGCTTTTTCCTACTTAGAAGTCAGAAAAAGCACTATAGCCCATCTCATTACAGGACAGAAAAGTGAGCAACTGGATGAAAAAAAAAAGATAATTTAGTTATGGTTAAAAGCATCATAGAGCAAAAACACTAAGATAACAATATACAGAAATAAAAATAGAAGAAAGAAAAGATCTCTGGAACAAATAAAAGAGACCATACTAAGCAGGTCATTTTAGAGGTGGTACTTAGTTTAACTTTTGACAGCTACGACAAAAATGTATATTAAAAAGCCCTTAGAATTAACAAGAGAGTATTAATAGCTCCAAGTAACAAAACATTTTAATTTCACAGCTGTGGAACAAAAACCCCAAGAAGTTTATGAAAAAATAAGTTGCATGAGAAGTAAAGGTAAAGCAGAAATACATCCTGCTAGACAATAAAATATATGGAACACACTGAAATTAACTGTCACAACTGTCACAAATATAAGCGACAGCTAAAATTTTTCACTGAAGAGATCAGTAGTTAATTAGAATTTTTCCTTTTTAGACCAAGCAGAATATGCAGACTTCTCAAAAGTTTTCCCATCTCTTTTTACACCCGTATAAGAACCTAAGAATCTCAATTTTTGGAATCATCTTCTTGCTCTACAAGCAAATGAGCTTTGGCATTAAGTCTGAAACCAAAGATTTTCTCCACAAGATGTAGCAGAAACCTTACCAAATCAGCACCAGCTTGAAGCAACACATCCGCAACATCAGTATGTCCATTTTCACATGCGTAGGTCAATGCTGTATCTCCTGTTGCTGTGGTGGCATGAACGTTTGCTCCTAGAAACATTTTTTTTTTTTTTTTATTACTGGACATCACAACACCAAGTCATTTCAGAAAAAAAACAAAGAAGTCAAGGCACTATTTATTCATGACAGCAGCTCAATCCTAGAGGCCAAGAACTTCCACATCATACAGGCATCACTCATACAGTTAAAAAAAAAATTTGCTCTCACAGTGAAAATACTCTGAGAAGACAGGACAAGCCAAGGTTTAAAAGAGGCTTGACTGACAATCTAAGCACTTAAACCTATATGCTCACTTACTTCTAAATCTTCCCCTACAGAACTGAAATTTCTAGTGCTATCTCAAATAGTGAATCCAGATAGTTGTCCAGACTGTCCACCTGACAGGTAGTTGCATGCCAAGGAAAGACAGATTAAATGCTCTTCACCGAATAAGTATTAACGTTACAAGATCGTGTTCTTCTACAAATTTCATTTCTTCAGCTCTTTAAAATAATTTTCTTTAAAGCCACGTTAGTGAAATAATTAATTAGTTTCATGTACTTATCAGCTACCTGAAAATTATACACTGTTCTTCTAAAAAGGTGTTATTACCCGATTTCTTATATTCAGTGCACGGGAGGTATTTAGAGACTAACTGATGTCAAAACAAAGCTCCTCTATTAACTTCTACATTATCAGTGTAAGTGCAGTGCAAGCAGAGCTTCAAGTGAGCTAGCGACTAGTGTCAGATGCTGGTATCACTGTACAAAGACACACAGTTGTGATTTACTGTCATTTGATGAGCAGTGAGTGTTACTTTTTAGAATGACAAATCCAGCAAATTTTATGCTTGTTCTTAGAAAAAAGCAATCAAATGAGTCTGAAAGGCTACTCTGAGGTCTCCCAGAGCCACCTTCTCTTTTCCCTGCTGAACAGCCCCAGTTCACATCCTGTCATTGCAGGGGAGGTTGGATTGTAGTTAGTTCTTTTATATATATGAGGATAGTTTCATGTTACAACACTATTGTCACCGAGCTAAGGTATCTTCTAAATCATATAGAACATCAATTCCATAATGTCTGTGGGATAAAGATTTGTACTGAACACATACCTGCTGCCAGCAAGTATTTCACCAGTTCAAGATGACCCTCTTGAGCAGCTTCCATCAAAGGTGTTGAGCAACCAAGTTCTATATCAGCTCCTGCCTTAATAAGGAAGTCAGCTACTTCAGAAAACCCACCACAACATGCCAGAGTAAGAGCTGTCTCCTGCGTTTCTTCAGTCTGTGCGTTTATATTTGCCCCTAGGAAACAAAACAGTTGTTATTTTAACTGACCAAAGACAGGGCAGAAAGACGAATGCTCCTTACCTAGCAGCTTAGGTGTTCTAGTTTTGTTCTGCAGTTACAGTAACAAGCAGTGACAACCACATACTAGGTAAGATGAGTTTGCACAGAATACTTAATACCACATGTTCCATAACGAATGCTAAAGAAACAATAGTGCTCTCACCTTGTGCCAGTAATAATGCCACCATCTCCTCATGGCCTTCACGAGCAGCTTCCATTAAAGGAGTATAGCCTTCATCATTGACTTCCTCCAGGTTAGCTCCCCTTTCTATCAGGAGAGCTGCTAACTCCACGTGTCCACCACAAGCAGCCAGAGTGAGAGGAGATTCAAATGAATCCGCAGGCATATTCACTTGAGCACCGCTGTCTAAAAGCAAGCGTGCTACTTCCACGTGTCCATCCTACAAAATGGAGATGAAAATTACAGACTGTCAAACTCATTTATTCAGTAGTAGTAACTACCATTGCACTAGGTCTGAAAATGATTTTGAGAAGTCTTATTTATGATGTTTCGGTTTATGACAATTATTATAACACTTGGATTAAACTGACATTTAGATTTCTACCAACACTTATGTTACATTTCAGTGCACAGCAAAAAATTTTTTGATTTTTAGATTTTTTTTCCCTTCCTTTCTTGGGAAGAGGTGGGGAAGAGTTGTGAGGTAAGATATTCTTAAATACCAAGAAAAATACACATGACACAAAAGCAATGCAGATAATAAAGATAACAATTTCCACAAGTAAACCCAACACATGACAAAATCTCAAAACAAGTAGTGGAAAAAAAAAAAAAGATTTCTCTTTGTAGTTGACTCACAGTTTCTACAGACAAAAAAATCCAACTGGATGTTTCTGTATCCTGGAAAGATACCTGCAGAAGAACTTATGTGGGTTACATCTAAGTAGTTTAAAAGGAGCAGGAAAGGCTGGAATAAATCTTAAATGATAGAGAAAAGTACCCTGGGGTGAACTGATCTTTGCTGCGCAACAAAGAGGATCCAGACTGCCATATCAGTCTGCTTGAGACTTATCAATCAAAATATATAAATGCAGCTGTTAGCTTCACAAGAGGCTATTATTAAACTCCTCAAAGTTCCTTCCAAATATCAAAAAGTTATGTTTTAAAAGTGTGGTTTGTAAAGAGCCAGAATACCTTTGAGAACAGGCAAACATAAATAAGTTTAGTCGTCTGGAAACAAGAAACATCCTTACAATTTTCCCTCTCACATTGTTTATTGAAGTGGGACCCAAATTTTTGGAACACAGAGAACAGAAATTGGTAAACCAAAAATGAATACAAATTATGCTGATAAAAGACCCAGGTAATGAAAACCGTGCTCAATGAGATACAGGAATCCTCTGAATAAACCCTAGGAACTAAGAAATGGTCAGACAGATTTGATGATTTCGCAATCCTCACAAAGCTCCGTGTCCTGACACAGTGGTTCTCCTTATTATTATCTTTATAAAGATATAAAGATGTAGCATGCCAACTTTATAAGAACATAAGTGCCACAATTCAGAGGCACTTACAATATAATTGCTGAAAAAAAAACAGACCCTTCAGTTTCCTGTATTTCTATTCAGAACCCACTGGATAAAAAACCTGTGAAGACTGGCATAAAGCACAATAATTTGCCAGAATGGTTCCCTTCTCTAAGAGTGTAGGTAGAAGATAACAAGGAAAAAGCTTCATCATGAAGACTTGGAATCAGGACTTCAAAGGGTCAATCCTCCCTCTCTACAATCCTCCCTCTGCCCTGGTGAGGCCTCACCCGAAGTACCGTGTCCAGTTCTGGGCTCCCCGGCACAAAAAGAGACAGATCTCCTTGAAAGTGTCTAGCAGAGGGCTACAAAGATTATAAAGGGCATGGAACACCTCTCTTATGAGGAAAGGCTGAGAGATCTGGGTCTGTTCAGCCTTGCAAAAAGAAGACTCAGAGATTATGTGATCCACATCTAAGGAGCAGGAGGCAAAGGGATGAGGTCAGACTCTTCTCAGCAGTGTGTGGTGATAGGACGACACGAAATGATCACAGACTGAAGCATACAAAGTTCTGCACAAACATGCATGGAACTTTTTCACAGTGCAGTGACGGAGCACTGGCACAGGCTGCACAGAGAGGTGGTGGAGTCTCCTTCTCTGGAGATGTTCAAGACCCATCTAGACACCTTCCTGTGCTACCTGGACTGGGGAGCTGCTTTGGTAGGGAGTTGGACTCAAAGATCTCCAGCGGTCCCTTCCAACCCCTACAATTCTGTGATTCTGTGTGATTAATGGAAATTACTCTTTTAATTCCTCTAACTGCTATTAAAGGTTAAATTCACATACTGCAATGCAAACTGGTCTGAAACACTCAAAAATTACAATACATAGGCCATCCATGCGGTTTGTCTTGCAAGAGAGACTATTCATAGCCTCCTTCATAACCCACTGCTTAGACTACCACAGTGAAAGTAAAGAAGTGATTGAGCCTAAATGCTGCAGTCTCCTTCAGGTGATACCATACACCCAGCACATTTCCACCAGAAGACTTCAACACAAGATGTTATATAATCTGATCTGGGTCACTGGCCTCATCATATCACAGCTGCAGTAGAACAATTGATCCTACTGCTCTCAGAAGACTACTGGAATACTGTGACTTCCTCTAAATGTTGTTGCCTACTGGAAGAAAACTTTTTTCTTCCATTCTCTATGCTACCCTATGAAATCTAGGAACTAAGAACTGAAATAATTTTCTCCTACTTTAATTTTCAAAGCAAAAATTCACAGCACCTGAACTGAAACCTACAATAAACTGTACCTATGCACAACACTTGTTTCCCATACTGGAGAAAGGATAAGTGTAATGCATTAGTCATTCGGTTCAATGCACTTTTAGAAGGCATATACCACGATGATCTCTGAGGTCTTATTTATAAAGACAAAGACAGGAAACTGCAAAAGAAACAGTGACTTGGGCTCAACCTACTACCCAATGGCACTGCAAATTACTCATCCCTACACTTCACATAAGGAGCATTTGCGGGTGACAGAGCACTGGAACAGGCTGCCAAGAGATGTGGTAGAAACTACTTCTCTGGAGTTATTCAGAGACCTGACTGGATGCTTCCCTGTGCAACCTCCTCTAGGGAATCAGCTTTAGCAGGGGGTTGGTCTGGATCCCCTCTAGTCCCTACGGTTCTATGACTCTGTGGTTACAGTAGGAACTGAAACACTCACTTGCAGACCCAAACTGGATTGTTATCAAAGGCTCAATTCATTTTATCACCTCCTCTATTTCTCTCTCATTGAAGAAGCACCAGTACAGATAAAGGCTATTTACCATGCAGGCCTCCATTAACGCTGTGTGCATCTCATCTGTTTTATGTTCTTGATCAGCTCCAGCTTCAAGCAAAAAACGAACCATATCTAAATGGCCTTCAAATGAAACAAATAAAAATAAGCATTTAATTGCAAAAGCCTTTAGTACTACAGACAATATTTTAATGAAATAATTTAGATTTTCATTGCTTACTATTAGAAACAAGTCATAAGCCCACTCTAAAACCTCTAATGAAAAGTAACAGAGTAAGTTAGATTGTCTTTTTCAATGAAATTAAAATAGACCTCTAATTTATACCATAGGAACATTTCCTTGTGACTTCAGGTTATAAAAGACTGTGTTAGTTCCTTGTTCAACTGTATACAGACAAATCACTTCAGTGTTCCAAAGCAGCATATAGATGCTTTCAAAAGGGAGTTATCTAGCTTCTAAAGACAGGCCCATGTAGATCTGAGTTTCAAGCTTGTTATTCACAGCACTTGGGGAATACTTCTGAGAATTTGAGGAGCACAGTAGGATGTTATGTGCAGATATAGATACAGATATACAAATATATATATGACACTATTTTAAAAAAATTTCTACTGAACTTTAGCAAAGCTTGTTTCGAACTCAAATCTGTTATGGCTTCTGTTGTAAGGGACACATTCTAGAACAAGTTATACATTTCATCCTCCCAATTGGCAGATAAATCTTGTCCCTCAAAACCAGATTTTCCTTTACACAAACTGATAGGAAAACAAGGTAGCTTAATTGTCTTGCCAAAAATGATACAGGAAATCCCCAGTCAATGAAGATATTGCATTACATCACTACTAACTTCACAGTGAAAGAAACAGGAAAATTCCTCCACGCATAGCCAAAAGTTCTATTCTCATAATGAACTACTACTACATGCTGCAGGAAATCCACGACAGAATCAAAGTTATTTTATGTAGAAACTTTGAACTGCAAAATAAATTAAGCCCACAAGAGGCCATAATATACAATTCAAAAACAACCACCAAAATTACACTACAGAAAGAGTATTCAGTAATAATACTAACATTTTACTCCCACCAATTATCATAGAAAAATCCAATCTAACAACATTTTCCTAACAACTAACATAGATGCTTTCAAAACTTGCAGGTCATTGGTGAGGAGAATCTAAATGAAACAGTGAATGCAGGAGTGGAGGGAGAGAAAGTGGTGCTGCGTCAAAGCACAAGTATGGACGTAGCCATTCACAAGATTTCAGCTCCAGCATGCTGCGTATGTCCACCACATTTGAATACAAGCAGACCACTACACCAAGGAAGAACATCCCCTGACATCCATTTTGAACAGTTAAGAAAGTACTAGATCAAAAGTTTGGATGGAAATTTTAGCTAGATAAAACCCAGAAATAAATTTCATCAACAAAAACCACAAAACAACGTACAAAACAATACCTTTGTAGCATGCAAGTGTAAGTGCACTTTCTTTGAACTCGTTGGAGTGAGTATTGATTCCTGCACCATATTCCAGCAATACTCTTGCAACCTCAACATGACCTGCACTGGCTGCTTCCATTAAGGGGGTATGCCCATTCTCATTATGGTCTTCTATATTAGCACCTGCTTTCAATAGCACCTTGACTATGTCAACAAAGCCCCCAGCACAAGCATAAGTGAGCGCTGTGTTCCCTGCAGAGAAGAAGAAGTTACATGTAAGACCTCTCCATTCCCCACTTCTAATACAGAAAATGAAGTAATTTGTCAGGATTTTTAAAACTAAGTATACCACTAGGAGCAGCCTCTTATGTCACAGTAAAGTTACTTCAGGCAATATCTTCAACACAATTGTAATATGAAAAAGCTTTAACACTTACAAAATACTCAAAATAAGCATTTTATTCTTTGATTGTCAAGTTTCCTACTTCAGCATGCAAAAACTGAAAATTACTCATTTATCTTCTTCTGCGTGAGTCTCTTGAGGGTTTTTTGGTTTTGCTGGGGTTTTGGTCTGCTTTTGTGTTGGTGTGGATTTTTTTATTTTTTGTTTGTTTTAAGATAGTACCCAGCGATCCCTTGAAAAGCTTCTATTGGTTGAATGAGAATAAACTATTACAATTTTAAACGCTGATTCTGAAAATGACAATCACACTGGTTCACGTTTTAAATGTTACTATCAATTTTAAGACAAGTTCTACTTAATATGACTAAATATCAAGATAAAAAGAATGTTACCCACTTAAAAAATAAAAATAATTCCATCTTAGCAAAATTAAGATGCAGGTTAATACTCTCAGCAAGGTTAGTCAGGTTGTGGTCAAGCATCAGCAACGTGGACAACACTCAATGCTTAAAGAGCTGTACTACTTCGGGAAAATGCAACAGACCAAAGTAACTGGTCTTGATCAAATACATCCAGTAAGAAGCCCATGGGACAACTTTAGATTCTATAAATGAGAAAAAATGAACTTGATGTATCTTTCTGGTTATTTAATACCACAGTGGCCTTCTGAGGAATAGTGCTTTCCATTACAGTTGGCATTAAAAGCCATCATTAAAGCCTCATCTGGCCATTGTTAAACATATCCAGTACGTACCTAGCCTATTCTTAGTCATTCATATTACATGTACTTTAACTTAAATAGTAGCCAAAACCACTCATGTTCAGAGCAGAAACACCTGGCTTATGCTCTAGTTTTGTTCATTTTTTTTTTTTTACCTGTTGAAGACTGAGCATTGACTTCTGCACAATGAACAAGGAGAAGTTTAACAATGTCTACATAGCCTCCGCTGGCAGCTGCCATTAAGGGAGTTATGTCTCCCTTATTCCCTCGATCTTCCACATTTGCATGCATTGCCAGTAGTACCTAAAGAAAAAAAGTTCACTATTAGAGTGAATAAGTTCTAGTACGGACATTTTGATTCTAGTTCAGTGGAGCTTAACATTGATTCCCCAGTTAGTCATGACATCCCGTTACATTAATACCCACAGCAGTGAAAGGCTGAACAATGGTACTTCTCAGGATGACATATAATTACCTGCCTCTGCTTAAGGCAATGCTATTTTTCTACATTTATTCATATCTGTTAAAATCAACATTAAGTTACAGTACAGTACTGATGTTTTCAAATGTCACAGAGCAATTCACTAACCAAAATGACAGCAGATAAACTGTAAGTTTACATTAATGACTACAGCCCACATTAGGTCAAGCTTACAGGTAAACAGTTCCCCACCTGTACAATAAAGAAGCAGCTGGTCACTTTCTGAGAATCAACACTTAAACCAAAAAGATAAATTGAGCTCTTGAATACACATGTAGAAAAGCAAGATATTAACCCACACTAATTCAATGCTGATACAGATGTGATTAAGAAAACAAATGAGTGAACGTAACTCCTTTTGTTTGCTTGGGTTTTTTTGTTTGTTTATTTTTGGGGGGGTTGTTTTGGTTTTTGTTGTTTTTTGTTTTTTGTTTTTTTTTTGCAATTACTGCAATGTCTGCTTGGCAGAACACCTTGACTACATCTAAAATAACATGAGAAAAAACAGACATCTTAAAAACACATGATACAGTCCTCAGACAAGTCCCTTAAACCTTAAGGTATATATTTTAACAAAGACAACCAATATCAGTGTGCTCACATTAAGATGATTAATTATTACTCCTTTTGGGTTATAAAAACTGTTTTAATCAAGATTGTTAAGGTGTTCAGCTATCAAAGAAACCCCTTTAAACAATGTCTCAAGAAAGTTTAGTTGTGACTATGTTTGTTACTTACTTGTGCCAATTCGTAATATCCAGCTGAACATGCCAAGCAAAGAAGACTCTCTCCTTCTTCAGTATGTTCATTTACACTTCTTCCCTCATCCAGCAGCTTCCGGACAGCATTTACATCCCCATCTGAGCATGCTTCTGCCAAACTGCGACTGGAAAATCAGTTGCCACAGAGTAAGCACAAAAAAGAGCTGGGTAGCCTTCTTATGCATAGAAGAAGTCTTAAGAACTCAACTCATCTTCCTAGGAAATACAGCTTGCAGTTGCTTTTTTTTAATTTTATTTTTTTAATAAGAGAAAAGTACACATATACATTATTTTCACTGGTAAAATGGAAATAAAGACCTTCCTCATGTCTACATTAGCTCTTGTTCACATTTGCTAACTCACTCAAGCGCTTATATAAGCTACATACAGAGAAGAGTGCTCAAAACTAGGTGTCATGCAGTGTGTACAAAACACCGAGGTAAAACCTTGCTGTTGTATTCAGACTTCGGTGGAATGCCAAAGAGACACCGGCTGTGACTATGGCAAACTGCAGGTACAGAGGAAAATTTCCAGCAGAGACAAAGCCAAAAAGTGAACAGTATAGTATCTAGTATCACAGTGACCACCAATACTTGCTATAGCAACAAGCCAAACATCCTTACCATTCTCTCTCCTATAGTAGGGTTATTTCCTTCTTTGCACTACCTGAATATCTTTTTCTTCTAAGCAAACAAACCAATGTCTTCTCTTTAAGTAGGCATTTCAAACAAAGAAGAATCCTTACCTCACCTAATGACATCTTGGAGGAAGAAAAAAGTCTTACTTGTTGATCATGTTTCTTCTCATACAATCCTAAGAGCATTTAACACAAGTTTTCAGATGCTTTTGGCATCTAAAAGCTCAGGAAGTCTACTGCCACTACTTCAAACATCTATAACTTCTGCCAAGAGAAGTATTTTCCCTAAGACCTAAAAAAATACACTAAGCAGACCTAGGTAAGTGAGCTTCAGTTTATTTTGAACCAAGTTATCTGTCCTTTAAATATTCTTCTGTACAAAAAAAAGTCTAATTCTAAGGTGATGGTTAAAGCACTGGTAAACACTTAAGTTTAAACAAGAGCAAGTCACTCTCAGCACCAACTCAATTACACTTACCTACATGATGAAAGAAGTCGGATTTAGAAAATATACGGGAGAAATCACTGTCCCTAAACAACTAGTGTACTGACTGGAGAAGGGAAGGGAGGGAGAGCCTTCCATTATAAACACTGGTGGACAGTATGCAATGCAGTCCTCACTGGTATAATTTGTGTAAAAGAGTAGGAACCTCATTTCTTTAAAAAAAAAAACAAACCTGAAAAACTAACATACTCAGATGCATTAAATACCTTAAACTTCTACTTTTCTTCTGTCAAAGAGACAATCATTCAAGAAGCTTACTTGCAATTAAGAATATATCCATTTGACCACAAGGCTTCCTCAGGAAAGCACATAAGTTTCAATTTTTCAGAGACAAGTAGTTAAAAATAGTTAAAGTCTTATCTGAAAGCATGAAAAGGAATTCATTTGCAAGACACTCCAAAATGGACTAAGCTATGCTAGTAGCTGATAATTAAGCTGAGAACTGACCAGCAGAGAATACCCAGTACCAGGATCACTTATATTTGCAGTATAATAAGTTCACTATTTTGACAATAATAATTGAAAATTAAACGTACACAAAAAGAAAAATACTTGAAATTTCTGACCTGAGATTTGAAGTACAGCTGTATACACAGTTATACTATCTCAGCAGTTTAGGAACAACTTCTATTCATCTGTCAAAGTAGAAAATACTCCAGGACCACAAACAATGTTTTGAAATTACCAATGGAGAGGAAAGCTTTCAGATGCCTAGAACAAATTCTCATTTCTACAGTCATGGAAACTGAATGCTGTCCTCATTAATTATTGCCTATGAAGGGTTACCAGGTATATAGCTTCTTTTTCCCCAAGTTCCCTGACCAAGTTTTCTGGACAAACTGCTACCCTTTAAGTGTTTGTACTAAAAGCTGGAAGAGAATATTATGAACTAGATCCTTTGTTTCCAACAAAACACAAAGCAGTAAACAGAGAACTACCGTGAAAAGTTTAACCAGTTTCTGAAAAAAATAAATCAACTACCTAGCACACAGAAAGAGCAGCACAACCTCTAGTCAACAAATTAACACTTGTGTTACACTTCTAAAGCTAATAACCTGATATAGCAGTACTTAAACCTTCATTTTGTTTGCTAGTACTGCACATACATTACTGAGGACTAACCGTAAAAACTGAATTCGATATGAGATATATCAACTTACATTCCAGCATTCAGAAACGAAGGAGTGATCAATACATACTTGTCCACTTGCCCTGCATTGTGATTGTTCTCTGCCCTCATCCGCGTCAATGCAGCAGCAGCTTCATCCAATGCACAGCTGACAGAGGACGTCAGTCTTCTGAGAACCTCAGGATCTGCGAAGGCTTTACCGTCGGCAGTGGACAATTTACCAATTCCTTCAGTGCACGTTCGTTCAGTGAGGTTAGTATGAAAGTCACACACAAAAAAAAAGCAAAGACACTATTTTAGATCTCAGCCACATGCATTATTAGTTAACAATCATTTGGAAACATGCCAGAAAATCAGCTATGTAAGACTAGCTGTTAACACTTGTCAACTACCTGACCATTTTATTAACTGTGATAAGATAGCAACAAAACTATTTTCAACTGGCAGTTTAAATACCTGTCCAAAATTCTCAACTCATATCTTTGAAGAATAAAACAAAAAATAGAATCTCTAAAGACAAGTCCAGGGGTCAACCCCACACACAATTTGGAAAACAGGCATTTTTCCATAGACATGATTTTAGGTTAACTACATGTGAAGAGTTTTCTACTTCGTACGTGCAACTCTACTCAAAATGAGGTAGACTTGCTTCCAAAGCATTATTATTAAGAGCAAGAAATATATATACATAAAAATAAGCTAAAAATCCCACTAATTTAATATTCTAAACTGCACACCTCCGGATACAAAGATGAAATAAAATTTCCCAATTTTTAAGTATACTTGAAAATAACGTCACCTCTATGCTACCAATGCACTACAGAGTAGAAACCGACTCAATGAACTTTGGTAACAAGTCCTTTGTTTTAAACATTTTCTTGACTACAACGTTAAATCTGAAGGGTAATACAGAATATCAATCACCATAAGCAGCTATTGATTTCATTCATTAACATGGCTGATATAAACTTAAGGTACAGCTGCACAATTTACTCCACACAGATTTTACTCTACACAACCCCTCACAGACTGGAACACAGTGAAGAACTGAAGCTCAGCTCATTTTATCATTTAAACATCACTGCAATTGCCTCTGCAGCACATGTAGGGCCCAGATTTGCCTATACTAATGTGGAAATAACATAAAGGGAAAAAACAGAGGTATAGTACAAAAACCATTTTCACAAGGTAATGAAAGAAAATGGCTACTGGTTTACAGGTTAGCTACCTTCACCAGTGAAGGATCAGTAACCTTTCTGTTACATAGTTAAATAGAGTCAAATTAGATACAAAACTAAGCAACTTTACACTCCCCCCAGCCCTTTCCCAAAAACTGCCCCAGAAAAATAGTTGTTTCTTAGAAGTTTCTCTTTCAAGAATACACTTTCCTGCAGGTAAGGCTTTGTATGGGAACTACTGCATCACAGCCTGAACCACTGATTGATTAACTGAGGGAAGCACTGAGTCAGCCATGGGAGTATGGGTGAAGGCAATTCACCTGTGAGACTGGAAGGGGTGGAGTCAGGCTCTACCTCTCCTAAACCCCACTAAAGGGCTGACCAGCACTGGGAAGGATCTCTTTTTACAGATTGCTTCTTTGGGGTCTTTTTATCATGAACCTAGGACACAGGTGAGCACTTTTTTCCTTTGTTTTGATTGTCCCTTCTCTTCCACAATAATCTGCCTATACCATCTATAAAATATCTTGACTATAATACCATTTGATATTACTCATTGTGTTAATGTCACACCTTACATTTGGCAAGCCAGGCAGGCTTGAACATTAAAATGTCCTTTTTATGGAATATCTTCAAACGGGGTAGAGGTGAGAACATTACCCCCCACCCAGATCAGACCATCCCAGGTCAGATCCCAGGATTTCTTGGATCATCATGCTATGGACTAGCTACAACAAATAGAAAATGGGGTCCCCTGCAGGTTATGGGGGATATTTTTTCTCTATCGTACATAATGGATTAAGCAAGGATATACTGATTACAAAAGAGCAACAGCCAGCTGCATCCACTGTGGCACAGCCTTAAATAAAAAAGAAACAATAAATAATAACTCAGAGGATGAAACGTAACTTTAGCACAATTGAATTAAGATAATATGCCCAGTTGTTGTTCTAACAGTGAAGAAACTAAATTAAAATTTCCCAGTTGTAGCGTAAATAACCCCCAAGAATGGCACTCCATGAAAATAGTACGGAAGATGGTATATTTTAGTAGGCCTATATAGATCATATACAGACAAATAGCAAAGGAGAGTGACTCACCTTTATGATTTTAGAGGCTTGCTGTTGACTCCAC
>VXAB01005999.1:74553-113182 GCA_013399175.1 Odontophorus gujanensis | reverse complement strand
GGACTTGAGAACTTCTTGCTGAGGAACTTGATGAGTTTCAACAAGAGCAAGTATGGAGTCCTACTCTTGGGGAGGTATAACTTCACATATCAGTACAAATTATGGGCTGACCTGCTAGAAATAAACTCTGTGGAAAACAAACAAGGAGACCTAGCGGTAACAGGATGGACACGAGCCCGCAGTGTTCCCTTGTGACCAAGAAGGACAATGGTATTCTGGGGGGCATTAAAAAGACTGCAGCCAGCATGCCAAGGGAAGTGATCCTCCCCCTCTACCATGCCCTGGTGAGGTCACTTTTGGAGAACCGTGTCCAGTTCTGTGCTCCCCTGTTCAAGACAGGGAACTTCTGGAGAGAGTCCAGCAGGGGGCCACAAGAATGATGAGAGGCCTGGAGATCCTCCCGTCTACGGAAAAGCTGAGAGACATGGAGCTGCGCAGCCCTGAAAAGAGGAGGCTGAGAGGGGATCTTATCAATGTTTATAAGTATCTAAAGTGTGGGAGTCAAGTGGATGGGGCCAGACTCTTTTTAGTGGTGTACAGCGGTAGGACAAGATGCAGAAGGAACCAACTGGAACACAGGAAGTTCCATAACAACACAAGAGAGAACTTCTTTATTTTGAAAGTGAGAGAGCACTGGAATAGGCTGCCTGCAGTGGTCATGGAGTTTCCTTTTCTGGAGATGTTCAAGATCCACTTTGAAGTTTTCCTGTGCAATCTACTTTAAGGAGCTGGCTTTAGGAAGAAGTTGGACTAGGTGATCTCAAATGGTCTCTCCCAGCCTTCATGATTCTGTGATTCTGTTATTCTCTCAGTGCACTGGCAGACATCAGATCACCAAAAGAAGATCTCTTTGAAGAGCAACGGTGAGTGTGAAGAGAGATCAGCAATTGTGTTAAACTCCACCCTGTTAGCAACCAGAGTTAGTAAGTAATAAGTGCATCGTCCCAGCACTTAAAAACGTATTTCAGGCACAGTGTCAGACATTTACTCTGAGAAAACTCATCTTGCCTGAGGTGCTCAGATAAAGCATGGACAAATTAGCACAGACACACACAAAAGAACCCATATAGCAAGAACTAAGGTGTTCACTACTGAAACTTTTAATAGTTGTGCTGAATGAAGCCCTGGAGGAATGAATCTATTATTCATATGAGTAAACTGGGTTACAGTAATATTCTGCAGCTGAAGTAAACTGAAGTAAACTTGATAAATTGAAGTAAATTGAAAGTAAACTGAAATTGAAAAATTGAAGTAAATTGAAGCTTCACTTCAATTTTTTTAATTGGAAACGTCTATTGTAAAAAACACTTACCACATGATGGCAGTACAATCCAGTGGGAGCATGGCTGTCATTGCTGGGAAACGTTTTGCAGTTTGTAGGGGGCTGATTGTTACAGAACCTCGGAACAGCTAAAAATGAAGTGTTGGCAGCATCTGAATGGCTCTTTTGCACTGTGGATGCTAAGTGGCACACTGGGTTAGTATCGTAGTCTTTTTCTCCCAGAGTCTCGGCCTTACATCCTGGCTTAGCCTGCCAGTGGTAGCAAGCTGGGTGGTCCAATCCCAGACCCCATTTGTGCATATCACAAAACCACCCCACAGATTGGCATGACCAGGCACTGCTGCCTGGAGGAGGAGTGGGATTCAACAAGCTGGCAGGGCAAGGAGCAGTGTGAAGTAGCAACTCTGTGGGGGGAAGCTGCGTGGCACCTGCTAAGTCCCAGTGACTGTCACCATCTGACATCAGCGCTGATTTTATTCTGAATATATTTGCACTGTAGTTTACTCCCTGTGTGTGAAATACTAGTCAAATCTTTATTTTATCCTTCTCCCTACTGCAGTTAATGGGAGTTTTTCCAGTTAGAGAAGTAATCAAGCGTCAAAGAATTTGGCCTGTTCTTGTGTGCAGTTACAATTTGATTTAAGGATTTTTGAAGCAAAGGTTGCATGAATTCCCAAAGGCATCTCAAATATCTACAGCACAGAAGCATTCAAAGGTCCAGAGAAGTAAGGGCAAATCCTCTGAGTCTGGAAGTTGCCCAAGGTATTACTCGGCTTTATATGTTAGCTCCACTGTATGGGCTCTCCACAGTCTTTATAATGGCATCGTAGAATCATGGAACTGTTTGAATCGGTCACCCTCTGGGTGACCTGTTCTAGTGCCTCACCACTCTAATTACAAAAAGCTTCTTCCTTATCTCCAGTCTAAATCTCCCCTCCTTTAGTTTGAAACCATTTTCCCTAGTCCTGTCACCACAGATGCTGCTAAAGAGTCTGTCTCCTTCTTTCTTACAGCCTCCTTAAGATACTGACAGGCCACTATCAGGTATTCCTAGAGCCTTCTCTTCTCCAGACTGAACAGCTCCCTCAGCCTGTCCTCGAAGGAGGGAGATGTTCCACCCCCTGGAACATTTTTGTGGCCTTCCTCTGGGCATGCTTTATTCTCTGGAAACAACCCTGGCACTAGGATGGTGAGCTGTTATCCCCACTTGTCTGGAAACGAAACAAAGACTGAGAGATTTATCAGAGGTTATCAAGGAAACAGGGATTCTATCAAGATCTGAATCATTGTTTATAAAGACCTATTGCAGTGATCTTGGAGGTGAAACTGTACTAGAGAGGAGTAAAGAGCTAAGAGAAAAAGTGGGATAGACGGAGAGGGGAATATGGTACTGGAGCAAATAGGAAAATCATTAGGCACTGAAAAAATCATGTGGAAAGTGAACACAAGTTGAGGGGGAAAAATAATGATATCAACAGTACTATAAAATGTCAGGAAAGAGAGCTGGTTTTTATTATATTAAGAACCTTTTAAAAAATAATCTCAAAAAGTTGATACTACAATCAAGAAAAAAATTCTGATCAATAAGGAAAAGCAGAAAAATATATGATGTGTGGGGAAGGGAAGTTGTAAAAGCAGAGAAAAATTATTCATTTAAGAATATAGTGCTGAAAGATACAGTTTTGAGGTAAGTGCTTATGAAGCTGTGCCAGTTTTTATGAATAAAATTGGCTTTAAAGTGAGGAGAGCTAGAGAAGTTGAGCTATTTCATTTTGACATTTTCCTTGAAAAATTGTGCAAAGTTTTTTTTGAGAATGACCATTCACTTGTTCCATTTAACTTTAAAATCAATCCAGAAATGAGATTAAAATGAGATGTTTCAAGAAGGGGAGGATAAAACATTTAGTTATACCTGAAACAGACTGCTCTTTTTTTTTTTTAAATTAATTTAAAAAATTAACTTAAGCAATAAAAATTGTTTCATGATGCCATGGAAAAATTTTATTCTCCCAAGTTTTTCAGTTCTCTCACTGAAGTGAAAAATCAATTATTTGTGCAGACCTAGTTGTGTAATGAGGCATGCTGATGAAAAACTTTAGTTAGAGATGAAAATGTTTCTGTACTAATATTTTGGCATTTTAGATACCTCTGTGTATCTTAGAGCCAGAAGGGAGGAAAAAGGACAGAAAAAGGACAGAAAGAGGCTCGCCATGCAGGATGTTATCTTCCAGCTATCATTCTCTTTACTGTCAGAGAGAATCTTGTTGCTTCACAGATGTTGCAAGTCTGGGTTTTCAGACTGGCGTGGAGGTGTAGACATCTCTCCCCATCTCCCTATTGCTCCACACTTCTAGTGTAATCCAATCTCTTAATTAAAAAAAAAAAAAATCACAGAGAACCAGACAGGGAGTGATCTATCAGCTCATCTCAGTTTTTTTATCCTGTTCTGGGAAACAGCTGGTCATGCTACAAGCAAGTTGATGACACTGTGTTGATTACAACAAGCACACTAGCACCTTTGATCACATCAGAAGCAAATTACACTCTTCTGGATCATTTTCATTCTTTAACATTATTAAATCAAATACATGTTATATTACTAGTTGAAAAAATGCCCTCAATTTCTTCTCAGTTGTGTCTGCATTGGAACACAGATGTCACTAGTGCAAACGAGTCCTGAAGCAAGGCAGAAGCACTTCCTTGTGCCAGTAGTTCATTTTCCACATGCATGATCCCTTTGCTTTGTATGGGCCACACACTGCCACAGAGACATAAATTCTTGTCTAAGAATGGCATGCCTCTTTGTACCTCAGCTTCCAAATGAAAACACCACTGAAAAATTACAGAATACTAGAGGTCTTTATTCTGAATGAGGCCACAGAACTGTGAGGCCACTGCGCCAGTAATACCTCCAAGTGATGCACTAACCTTTTCTTTATCTCTTCATGTTGTGATAGTAATTCCAGAAACACAAAGATACTTAACTGAATTGAATCAAAGAATGAATGGTAGATAACTTAAAAAAGTGTGGAAAATTACGTGTATGCATTTTTTAACACCATTACTTGTTTGGTTGGTTGTTTTTTCTTTTAAACCTGTATTTATGTATTGTTTTTGCTCAAAATGCTGCAGATGGATCAGTGGAGGTCATTGTCCAGTTTTGTTGGTATGTTCAGGAAGGCAAGGCTTCTCACTGCTGTTTCCATCTGCTCCAATCAAGACAGATTTCCAAATGCAAGTGATTCAGCTCATATACCTTCCCACTCCTTCAGACAAGACACTTACTTCCATTAGATAGTATCTCTGCTAGCTGAAGTTGTTGCCAAATGAACCCTGACACCATACCAAACTACTTCTGTGAGAAAAAACAGTGGATTGTCTGGGATGACCATGGTGTTACAGTGCTGTAATATCCCAGTCAAAGGACTTCTATTGCTTTCCATGGCACTATTACCTTTTTGCATTTGGACCATGTAATTATACATTCAAAATGAACTGGCAACTTTTCAGTTGCTGAATCAATTAAAATATAAATGCTTACCTTTTTAAGATTTTGCAGAGATGTATTTACATACCTAAACATGAATGAACTTCAGTTGGACGTTTTTTCTTTTGTTTTTTAATGTTCCTTCCTGCCCTCCCTTCCTTGTCTTCTTTTGTCAGTGGTTTTTTCACTTGTCTATTTTTCTTTGATCTTGGAACTCAGATATTTGAAGTGAGGAAGCCCTGCTGTGTAAAATGGCCTGGAATTTCTGAAGTCCCATATTATGAGTTTGTTTGCTTTGAGTTTGTGTAAAACTTCTGTTAGACAGGCTTTGAAAGAAATCCCCCCAAAAAGCAGTAATGTAAAACTATTTTTATTGAAAATACATCTACAAAGTAATGTTTCTCAATCCACTCTGCGTGCATACCAATGCAGAACCAATGAGGGCTGAGCAAGGGAATCTTTCTGTAATACCTGATTTCCATAAGAAACAAAGTTAGTATAAAAAAAACATCACATACTTTGTGAAACAATTCATTTTTCTCAGCTGATGTCATAGAAAGACAGCCATTTACATTATGTCTTTGCAATGTATTTCCAAACAGAATCTTAACAAAAATTAAATCGTTATGCTGTACATTCTACAGTTAAAATTTATACACACATTTTGAATACAGTGTCTATATAAAAATATCTCTAATTACACATATCAGAAAATGTCTATATGTATCCTAGATTTGCATTCTGTTAGCAAAAACATAAAAGTCACACTTGCTTTCTTTCAGTGAGAAATTAATTTAAGAGCTTTGTAGGTTTGACTACTCGATGCTCTGAGTTAAACCCTGCTCACTTCAGTCACTGAAGAGTTCCTGCTTCTATTGTCTGAGCTAATCAACTGGAGAAGATGGGCAGGAGTTTTCAGTCCTAAACAAAACAATCTTGCCTTGTTGCTCTAAACATGGGAAAAAATTTACTTTCAATGGGGATGTTGACATTTTCATTACAGTGAAATACACTGCATTTATGTTCTCCTACAGACAAAAGCAGCATACTGAATATTTTTTGTGTGGTGCTCAGGACATTACGAGGGAATCCTTCATTTCTATTATCAGATTTTATTTTGTTGGGAAAGAAAGAAAGGAGAAAAAAGAACATTTAAGTAAAAAGAATCACTCAACATTATTTTGCCTTCTGATTAATATTTCTTCAATCCCGTAACTGTAGCTGTATTATAAAACTTTCCAGTTTAACCTCTACAATAATACAAGTTAAAAGGAAAACATATATAATTTATAATTCTAAGATGAGGCTTCGTTGGGGAAAATTGCTGGAATGAATAAAAAAAAAGCAATAGGATTACAAGTGCATTGTCTCTCGTTTTTCATTCTTTCCCTACTGATTCCCTGAAAGAAGCCTAAAATATTGAGCTTTAAAATCCTTTTCTAATTTATTTTATATTAATTGTAGTATTTACTGTATTTTCTAGATTTCTTCCTAGTAAAAAGTAAAAAAGCACCCATTAGTTTTACTTTCTAAAGGGTTTTTTTTTTTTAATTTTTGGGATGCTGCTCATAAATGCATAAAGATTTTGAAAATTTACATTGAAAGAGGGAGCCTTCTTCTCCAGGTGGAAAAACATAAATCTGGCTAACGGCTTTATTACTTATCAGTGGAAGGATCAAGGGTTTTGGAACTCTACAATCAAAAGATCTCTTGTTAGCCCTAAGGATTCAGATTTAGAATCCAGTCCTGTTAGGATCTGAACAACTCACCCTTCTGCACTTTCTGCAGAGGGCTGGCACTGCCACCTATTTATATTATTGCTTATTATGTAGATTAATTGGTGTACCTAAAGCATATGTTTTTATATCCCCAAAAGTAGAAGAAGATGCATTTCCAGTCCCAGAGTCAGTACAGCCTAGGGCCTTGCCCCTACAAACATTTACAGACATTGATTGTTCAGCCTGGCTGTGGAATTGAAATTAAAGGGCAAATCCAGTGTGGAAGTACATATATATACATACATAAATGTCTGCAAATCCATGGGAACTGACTAGGCTGAGTTTTTGTCAAGATTAGCTGAAGATAATGTAAAAAATAGTGTCTATCTCAGGAAAATTTCAGCTTAGCTGACGAAGTGCTGATTGTGGGAATTATTTCTGTATCTATACACCTCCTTTTTTATTCTTTCACTTAATGTTCTTTTATTGTCTTGCTAGTAATTGAACAAGGTTGTAATGTAGAAAAAAAGAACATTAAGTGAAAAAAATCTTGTTAATTTACTCAGCTGAATGTAGTTATCAAGTTGGAAGTATTGATTGTGTGCTTACAGATGTTAAAATTTTCCAACAGGTATTTAAAAAAATAAAAACATTTTCAAGCTCTGTTATCTGTTTTTACTTTCCAGTTCATTAAAAAAAAATCACATTTACAGGACTGAGTAAAAGATATGCTTTTTTCTTTTCCTTTTAATTTAATTGATGACTTCTCTTTTTTTCTTTTTTTTTTTTTTTAATTTTCACTTAGCGCATGTCTAGCAGGACCAGTGTTGTTGTCTGTGAACTTTATTTTTTTTTTTTGTGGGAAGCCACTTGATCACTGCTAGTTTGGAATATATTTCCATTAATTCTTTTCAGTGCTAGCATAAATGGAAAAGAGAAAGAATAAGTGAATGTGGTGAACTCAAAATATAAAAGGCTGGAAAAAGTGTATGTTTTCTGCACTTGTAGTGTTAGACTCGTACCTTCTTTACTCTACATCTTGGTTTCACTGTCTAATGGCTTCTCACTCTCATTTTCTTGTGAGATCAGCTGGTATGGTTTCTTCATTTCATTCTCCTCTATCACAGAATTCCCCATCTCAGCATCTCTATTCTTCAGCTCATGCCGTGACAAGTGTTCAACAATTCCCGCTCCAATGGAGTCTCCCAAGACATTGGTAGTCGTACGGAGACGATCCCTAAGGAGAAATTGTAAATTAGCCTTGAGTTTACCACTTGTTCTGGGAAGTACGCAAGATGAGATATTAAAATGTCAATTACATATCTACTAGATGATTCAGTAGTTCTATGTGAGCTGTTAACATCATGATTCCTTCTACAGAAAAGGATTTGGAGAAACCAAGTGTGTAAAAACAGTTGGCAACTTCATACTAAGTAACAGTTTGTGATGAGGAGAACAAAAGGAACATATGGCACGTGCTTATCAGAGGCATTTTTATAATTTTTTTGGGTTTATACCCTCTGAACGTGCAAGCCAACGAGAATCTGCCTTATTTTCATGTCTTCCCTGATCGAAGTTTCCTCCAACTTCTTGCAAGGATCACTTGAGAAGATTGAAGGGTGAAAGCCTCTGTAAACTAGCTCAGAGGATATAGATTGTAAGAAAGATGCCTGTGATTTATTTTTTGGATCTAAGAGATTTCTGAATATACCTACAGATGTGGCTGGACTGTCTTCTGCAGACAAAGGAACAGAACAATTGATATGCATTATGGTTGCTGGATAGGAAGTAAACAACTATTTTTCATTTCTGTGTCTATGGGGAAGACATTAACCTTTCATGGACTAGCCTGGCTACAATGAGCAGAACTGGGTCTGAACCTGTTAACTGCTGTATTCTAAAACTGATTGATGGAAATACTGTTATTAAAAAGCAAAAAACAAAAGCAACAACAACAAAAAACACAAAACCAAAAACAAACAAACAAAAAAGGACTAAAGCAATTCTTTTCTAGTTGAGTTACAATGTATCTGAAAGCTTTCTTAGTAAATTAGGGATCCAGGTTTATAAATCATCCTTTTGTACACAAGAGGAGCCGTCATTAGTCTACACCATCTGCTTTAAGAACAAACACTAATTGCAAGAAACTGTGATTCAAGACTTCCATAGCAAAAGCTACACTACAGACTGCAGTATTGACAAATCTTGCCTGCTACTGCACCTCCAAATATGGTCTAAGTTCTTAATTCAGCCATAAAAGTACTTACAAGAACCAGTCCACTGCAATGATAAGAGTGATATCATCTGTAGGCAAACCTACTGATGTAAGCACAATGACCATGGTGACCAGTCCAGCTTGAGGAATGCCTGCAGCCCCAATACTGGCAGCTGTAGCTGTTATACTGTGCAAAGAGACAGCAAGAACAATTAATCGACTTCCTTAGCAAATACTTGATCATCTGGCAAACATTAAAAACAAATACAAAGGAAGAAGATATTTGCTCCTCAATTAAAAAAAAAAATGCTAACCCAGTTCCTAATTTGAACACTGCACAGCTGCAAGGGCATGTGGATTTTAGTCCAAAATGCATACAATGATCATTTATCCAGAACTCTGGTAACATGATTTTGTGACATGGTAAATACTCCTCTGTGCTTATGACCAATCAAAAACAATATGGGTACATGCCACCACTCAGTGAACAAATCAATTCCCACAGCTCAAACATGTTAGAGTTGATCTGATGCAAAAAGTTTTATTCTCTATCCATCTCACTATAACCTTATGCCAGATGAATTACCAAACCCTGTGGCATTTTGAATTCAGATATCAGAAAACAGAAAACTGGCAAAAGCCCTGAATCATACACTCTAGTAACTTGGCAGATATATGTTTGTTCACATTCACTTCAGGAAGAATTTTCTTTTGTCAGATGACTTGTCCAGGAGCAGCTCTAGCATTGATGAATGTTGAATTACTGCTCTGTAGTATGAAAGCATTTTTACCTTCTATTAACGAATATTGAATTAACCTGGTGGGCTTTATGGAGAGAGGTTCTTCTGCTTGAAAATCTCCTGTGTTTCCAGTTCACCATTTCTGAATATTCAGCGCTGCTGAGTAATAAATAACTGTCTGTCCTACACTGTCCTGCTTTCCCCTTACCGATATTTACCTATGCTGCAAATGTACCCATCACCCTTTTCTCTTAAACCATTTCAGCCACATTATAAAATCAGTGCAAATCAATTATCAAGTGCTACTTAGGGTTTTTTCTTTTGCTGTTAAATTTCAAATATGAAGGCTTGTTTGCTTGAAAACTCATCTTCTCCACCTCTGTCATCCCATGTAACAAAATGTATTGCTTCTCCCTATACACATTGCTCTACTGAAGACCAATAAGGCTAGGAAAATACTACCTTCCTGGCCTTAGCACTGCACCATGCCACTTTGCTGCTCTTATGCTACAGACTGGTACATCCACTGTAAACTATCTGGTCCAGATCCAAAAATCTGTGTGAATACTTCAAAAAAAAATTTTAATCACAAAAGAAATATAAGGCTTCTTGTTGACCCAACTACATGCAGTGATAGGTATGTTATACACCAGTTTTTTAAATGTTTACCTAATGAAGAGTATGTTCTGGGGCTATCTTCTGTGCAGAGGCAAATCATTACAGTTATTCAGCTACTTTAGCAGTTCTTGTTTTTAGCACTAGATGGCTTTTTGTTTAATCTCTCATATAAGGGCAAGGAGTCGTCACTAAGATGCTTTTATTAGATGTAGGTAGTAATGGCTTCTGTACCTGATCGTGATAATCTGACCAAAGTTCAGATCAAAGTTGTTAACCTGTGCAATGAAAATTGCAGCCAAAGCCTCATATAAGGCAGTTCCATCCATATTAATCGTAGCACCAACTGGTAGTACAAATCTTGTAACTCGTTTGTCCACTCCATTTATTTCTTCTAGACACTTAAATGTAACAGGCAGTGTTGCAGAACTGAAATGAAGATCATACATGATATGAATTTTACACAGTGAAATGTAAACTGTCATTCATAGTGATGACATGACTGTTCTAATAGTCTTAAATTTTTGTGATCTACTGGAATATTAAATGTATATACCATGTATATTTTATATATACATATTGTATATATAAATGTGTATATAACATATGTATATATTTATACACATATATTGCCAAGGCATATATAATACTGGAGGTTCTCCTGATCCTCTGGGACTAGTTGGGTGTTTCATAAGGGTAGACTTGGCTCTTTGTTCTTAAAGATGCATCTCTCCATCTGATCATACAGAAGAGGTTTTTCAGCAATCCATATTACTGTGTTTCAGTGATCTCTTCATTGCTAACTACTTCTCAGACTTGGAAAACTTTATGAACAGTGATAAAATAAAAATACTGATAAAGTGTAAAGAAGGGCAGTAAAGATTGTGCTAGAAAATCTCTTTGATGACAGTCAATATACAGATGAATTTTGAATAGTTTTTAAATCTACTTGCATTATGCTGTCTTGATCCAGCAACTGCTTAGGTTCCTACTAAGAATCTTGAGCAGCTAGAATTGGAAAATACACTCTAATGACTATTACTCTTATGAACCAAACTAGTTTTGATAAAATTAGATATTTATTTTAATTGCCACTATTTACCTGAGCTATGTTAATCGTCTTTACTTGCACTATCTTCCTTTTAAAATCATTAAGAAAATTCCCATTTAGGCATTCTTCACATTGCAAGGACTGTCTTCAAGATTTCAATTACAGAACAGTCAGTTTCAACAGTAGTTGTCTCTATTTAAATGCAAATATGTTTGCACAGTCTTTTTTAAGTCCTCAAGAGCCTTTTTTAGTGATACAAAACTTAATCAGACTGTATACTCATAGTCCTAAGAGCTTGTCATCTGGATATGGTATAGGAAATACATATTTGATTTCAACAACATTTTCTTTCATTGCAAATACAAGCAGATATAAGTCCTTCTGACTTCATCAACAAAGAACAATAGGGGTCTTTTTGTTGCAGGTCCAGGGTCTTTAGCATAGAACATAACCTGCCAAGAAAGACTCCCAATCTCTCTCACAATTCCCTCTGAGACTTCATGCTTACTTCTTTGTTTTGCAATGCATAAATGTAAAAATTATTTTGCCAGCTTCATCCTTTATTAACAATTATGAACTACCTACAGAGCTCAAAGACAGAGACTAACCAATGTCACAAGAGCCCCAGCCATACAATCTGCATCTCCAAACACACCCATTTCATGTCTGTTCAGGAGTTCTTAATAAAAATAAGAGTCCAAATCAGTATAATGAACCATCTCTATCACAGTGATGTTAACCAGATGCATTAGGCAGAAGTGTTTCTTAAACCAATAATATTAAAATAACTATATCTGGCCTTAAAATATTATACCTGGAAGATGTTCCCAAAGCTGTGACTAGTGCCTGGATTAGGCCTCCAATAAATACCCAAGGATTCTTACGAGTGATTAGAAAGTACAGAAGAGGTAGAACAATGACAGCATGAATAAGCAAACCAATTATAACTGTTACAGTATACATGGCAAGCTGACCACCAATCACACCCATATCTTCCATCTCAACAATTTTTCCAGCAATCAAAAAGAGAATTCCGAGTGGAGCATACCTGCAAATAAGAAATGAAATTAGTATTGTAATGAACAATATAAACCAGCCCCTATTCGTATCTTTTGTATGTTTGTATGCATGCATGAAGGTAGGATATTACTAGTAGGATGACTGCAAATCAGAAGCAGTTCAAGAGTTTGACTGTACAGCTATTAAGAGTTCAACCTGGATGAAACCACAGTGTGAACATTTTTGGTAGGTTCCGCTAGACTCAGAATCTGGGAAGCGGAATATGAGAGGAGTATGGCATGCTTTTCAGATACAAAAACTTGGAGAACAACTTAAAAAGTGCATGAAAATCACTTAGTAAAACTGGATTGGCCAGAGACATGAAAATCGTTGCAATGTAAAGGAAGAATCTTTAGAAAAACAGTTTCAGCTCAAAATTCTCCAGCAATAAGCTTTCACATGTAGGGAGATGAGCTCCCTTAGAATTCAAGTGTTGTTTAAAATATGATTTAGCAAATTCTGTTAAAATTCTGCCTGTTAGAATGAAGTCTCACTCAATATAGTTGGAGATCATGCTAAGTGTCTATCTCTGTTCACTCTTCACTGTTGTTTCTTATGTAGCTGGGGAAAACCAATGATTTCAAGCTACTTCTGTCCATTCCTAGAGGAGCACTGCATAAATACTTCAGCATGAAACTGTCTGTACAGCAGATGTTATGGCACTGTGGGGTAGCAACATAAGTGGTCTTCGCTATTTCCTCCTATCAGTAAGCACAGCTACAAATAAAGGGCTTAGTACTCAGCATAACACTCTAAGATCTACAGAAACATAATTATATTATTACAGCAGAACTTCTGATACAGCCCTATTTCCATAAACACCCATTTGTCTTTTTACACTAAGTTATCAGAGAACATCATTATCTAGAATATCTTAATTGCAATTTGAGCCATAAAATCCACGTTGAAATTTATCAGAAGTAAAATTTTCTGTCCTGTGCTTTATTATCTTGTATGTACTCATACATTACAAGAAAAGATCTTTGATTTGCACAGATGATTCCTGATTGAAGAGAATTTTATAACATACTAATTTTTAGTTTTGCATTTAGTACTAGAGAAGTATGCGTAGGTTTGGAGGTTTGGGGGATTATGAAGAAGGCAGCAAGACATTTCAGAATTATTTTTTTCAAAATCAACCTTCTACATGACAGAAAACAAGACTTCTTTTTTGAAAAATATTTCCTAATGTTTGAGGGAAAATGTATAGGTTTTATTTATACATTGAACATAGGAAATGACATAGCAAAAAAAAATACGTTGATCTGTGTGCAGCTACGATGAAAGTACATATTTACGTACTACATGACTGCAGGAACTGCTTGGGTTGGAAACTAATTATAGCAAGGTCTTGCTGTGTAGAAATAAGATTGTAGGAGAGATCTATTGGTTTCCTCCAGTGAAATCTGAGTAGATTTTGATTGCATGTTATTTTGACTTCTCTCATTATGAAGAGAGTGACTATTAAGGGAATCGGAAATTGTGCCTAAGATCTTCATTTTTCTCAGTGTAAAAAGCCAAACACCCTGAAAGACTAGATATACAAAATTGCAGGTTTGGGGCTCATTTACCAGAAAGGAACAATTAGTTAAGAACTTATTGTACAACTTCCTGCCAAACAGACTCTAGCTTCTCACCATAGTGAAATAATGAAGTTAGTAACTTAATACACAATTTATCAGAGGCACTTACCACATGATTAGAGCTACCAGTCTCATGATAGCCTCATTAAGGCTATCAAAGAAATCTTTTAATGCCTGACCTTGCTCCTTCATGCTTCCAATCACCAGGCCAAAGCTTATTGAGAAAACCACCAAACCAAGGGCATTCACTCCATTTACAGAACCTGGAACAGGAACCATTTCCTCTTTCATTTGTGTGAGTGTTTCCATTGCTGCTGATACATTACTTATTATGGAAGCCACTGTGGATGTTTCATTGGACGGGATATCTACTTTAAACATTCTCTTTTCATAGTTAGTTTTGAACTGATAAAACAAAAAGAACAAAAAGAACAAAAAGATGGAAATCATGTGAATTGTGCAAACAAAGGTAAAAATCACACATTAAATTAGTAATTTCTATTGTAGAATGTGCATTTTTCTGTAAAACTTGTTGTTAAGATTAACTGATGAAAAAAGACTTTCCAACGTAAATATACACTGACCTTAAGAGCTGAATTTTCTCCCTTTGGATTTAAGGACTTGTTCTCTCAGAATTTGAAATTGAAGACACATTTGTCATGCTTGTGAGTTTATCACAAATCTATTGATATTTAGTTGCTTTTTGGTAAGTATTATTTCCAAGATTTTTTCTACTGTTTTTGAATTAGAAAAAAATAGACTGAAAGTAGTCGAAATGTAACATACCTACTCTTCCTTATTTTTAATCGGAAATTAGTAATTTGATATGAAAAAGCCATTAGTTTTCTCTACTTTGCAATAAAAAGGCTCCACTTTTGTTTATATGGAAAAGGTTTCTAATTTAAATAGTTTCTCCATAGAATGGGAAAAGAAAATTAAAAATCACAATGTTCTACTCAGTGTTTACTTTGACACTGTCTTCCACCACCTGTTACTTTACTGAAAAGAAATGTGTGCCCTGAATGTTTATTTCAGCATTCATAAAAGCCCTCATCCCCATCCTTTTTAAATTTTTTTAAGCACAGGCAATATTAAATGTAACTCATAAAATGTTTCTAGTATATCTTAGAATACTAAATATCATATTAAAGCAGTGAGATACAGGTGTCAAGACTATTCAGCATCTTCAGATTTTTATTCCTTTGGATGTGCCTGCAAAACGCAAATGATAAGTTCAGAAGTTCTAGTATTAGCAGTAATATTTGCATACTCTGAAGGTATTTGAGTGAAATGAAGCTACTATACTTAATACTAAGATAAGAAACCCAAATATCAGCACATAACAAAGCTAACATAGGATTCTGTTACTTTCCATAGCCAAAGAGTTTTGATTTACTCCTACCACATATTTGCTGTATCTCTCGATGGCTTCAAGTTTTTCAGAATTTTGAGTAAAATTACAGGAGATTTAAGGAAAATTTCTGAATAAGATGTAACAGAACAAAATCCTGTGGAGATCAGATATTCTTGAGTTAAATGAAATTTGCTAAAAACTTATAAAAAGAAGTGTTAAATGTCTTATTCTAGGGGAGGCAAATGAGCTATTCAAACAGCTGACTGTTTGAATAGCTCACGCAATCCCATCTGTGTTAATTTCTTCTCTGTGTCAGATCATGTTTGATCTCTCCATGAGACAGCATTGTTCTTTAAACTGGCAGGAAAGTGATCAAGCAAAAAAGTGGCCTTTGTTTTTTTCATATAGGTTTTGGAGGTGAATCAGGTCACCAAGGAATCAAATGCCAGTAGTGGAGCAACACTGAAATTGGGACTGTTGTCTAAAGTTGCACATGAAAGACTCCTAATTGTTATATTTTTAGTGTTTAATAGGGGTGTGATGACTCTGCAATAATAATATTTTTATTTCTCTTAGTCATTATACATAATAAAACAAAACCAACTAGGTAGACATTTCTTATTTCATATATGTAAAGGTTCTAATTATGCTGGACTTACAGACATGCAGATTAGACAAACATAAAAAATTAATCTCTTAATGAGGACTGAAGTTAAGGACTAATTTCCTAGAGAATTTCCTATTATTTCTTGTACTCCCTAAGCACACAGTTACTGACTTTTCCTTCATTCTCCTAAATTATCCTCAGATTCTTCTCTTATTCTTGTCTATTTGGGTAAGTCCAAAGCAGCACATAATAGGGTTTCTAGACAGTGATAGATGTGGGCTGTCTGCTGCCTGCTGCAACAGGCTATTGACTAAGTCATAAACTACTTTTATTTCACTGATACCACAGTTTTTGTTTATGTAAGGCATCCACTCCTCTGTCAATTATATTGGCGCTGCTGGGCTTCAGTATTAACAGCGGGAACTGAGAAAGAGCTGGGCAGAGGAGGAGAAAGCACAATCACATGAAGTTTCTGACCTCTTTGAAAAGGGAATTAGAAATCATCTTAGGTTACAGCATTTATTTCTTTTTCTTTTCCTTCTTCTTTCCTCTCTCTCTTTTTTTTCTTTTTTCTTTTTCCTTCCTTTTGCTGCTTCTGGAATTCTCTCCCAGTGGGAAGGTGCCTGCATTCATGTTTTTAGGGGGTATAATACAGATTTTAGAACTTCTCTTAGCAAAGTCTATTCCCTTTTCAGCTACTACTATGTACTCTGTGTACTACTGGCACACAAAGCTGTTGATCTTTTCCGTTGACACACACTGCTGGTAAAAATGAAGTATTCAGAAATGTTGGCTTTACCCTAGGGAGATCAGTCTTTCTAGAATTCTTCCCAGGGTGGAGAGCAGTGGAAAAGCAGTTCTCTTAGAGTGGAATTCAAAATGGGAAATTTAAGCACATGACTCAGAGAGCAACCTTTATTTGCTTTAAAACAGTCACTTGTGTTGTCCTTTCTTTCATTAGTGATAAATGAGGTTAAGGTTAAATTGACTGATGTGTCTGTCTTGCTATGCACAATGTTGTCTATTAAATAGACTTGAGAAACTTCTTGGTGAAGCAAAGGAAATAAGGGAAAAACCTAAGTAAGTAAAAATATTTACCTCAAACTGAAATTTTATTATCACATTACAGTTCTGTGCATCCTCATTCTTTTGCATCATTCAGTACTGGAAGAAAGTAAATAAAGAAGGACTGCCCCAATAATACCTACATGTAGACTTAGGGTTTTCGGGAGAGAGAGTTGTTTTTTTTTCTGGGTGTCTGCACACCTACACTGATAATCTGGGATAGGTCAAACAGCATCTCTGTGGTCCTGAAATTTTTAAGGGTGTTTTATACATTTTGTCTCCAGGTAAAAAAGTTTTTGCCTGATAAAATTTTAGATTCAAAATACTCAAAAATTTTTCATTAGTTCACATACAGTAAGCAAACACATAGCAAGGAAAATACTGCCTGATACACAATGATACTAATGGCCTTCTGTGAACAGCTTTATATACAAAAAATTCTGTAGTATAGTTTCTACAATTGGAATTATTTTAAATTAAGCTATCTCATTATGAAATAAACAATAGATTTACTTTATCATTATAATATAGTATAACGAATAGCCTACTGAATACGTGAATAATATAATGAATTACCTGCTTGTACTTGAACTATTTTTTTTTATTTGTGGTACAAGATACTCATAACCATCTCATTTGAATTCATTGCATGACTNNNTGACTTTAAGAAGCAACAGGATATACCATGGCAGTAGCACATGTCTCTATTTAGCTTGTGAAAAATGTAATTGCATTGGTAAATGCTCTGCAAATTTGCTATTTACTATCAGTACTCTTATAATCAGTGCTATCTGTTCTAAGTCAATATGGTGAAGTAGTTATTAGTGAAAGATGATTTTGAAAACAAGAGTTTTGCTACCCCCCTTAAATACAAGGCTAGGTAAAGATAAATGAGAATGAGACAGATCTTAAAAATGAAACTTTCTGATTAATTTTTTCCTGTCCTTATGGACACATGAAAGCTTTCTAGATGTTCTACAGAAGAGCTGATGATACAGGTTAAAATACCTCTCAACCAGCCAAAACCATAATGAAGAATAGACAGTATATACCAGAAGTCTTGTCTCAAAGTGTAATTAACACTTCCAATCCCCTTGATAAGAGTAAGTTCTGGAAAGAACATTAATTAAAAACAGCTCAGGTGAAATGCAGTTATCAGATACACCTTTCCAGTTCTTTAAGCTTCAGCTGGAATCAGATTCCCCCTATTCACAGCACAATGACCTCCTCCTGCAAATTATTTGACTGACTCTGTTTCTCTTGATGTCCCAAGTTCACTCTTTGTTTCTTTTGTCTTTGATATATTCCCAGAGCACAGCACAAAGAGCAATCAAATAGAAAACACTTTCTGACTAACAAGCAGGCTGCTTACGAGTGATAGACAGCATCTTTGAATTTAGTGTGGAAAGAGAAATGAAAAGCTACTAGCCAGAGATGAAAGATAAATTCCAAGATTTCTTTGTATATCCTCAAACTGGGGGTGTATACTGGAATATAGAGAATATTTTGAACAAAGTTATCTAATTTTAGGGAAGTGTGGAATATTTATCTGCCATTAGTCTTTTCAGATTCTTCTGCTGCTGAAAAGCAGTCACAATGTCCCGCATAGGAAAAGTAGTATCAAATGTCCATATATATATAAATAATCAGCACCAGAAAGTTTGTCACAGTCTTTAATATTCTGCTGTTTCCAGTGATCCCTATCTGCCACTGACTTACATGCAGCAGGTACTGATAGAGAAGGGGTGCAAACTGATCTTTCATGAACAGAAAGTGGTTAACTAGTGGAGAATACAATGAACTTAAAGCCTGACATTTTCCAAGTTACTATTCTTAACTAGGCTTGCTAGATAAAGGTGTGTCCTGAGGCCTTCCTGGTGTGTGGTGCTGAACAGCATCAGCTGGGTCTGAAATAGATCTTCTGATTCCCAGCTGAACAGATTGAACAAGGATTTCTTTGTCTCTTCTTCCCGTTCTCTGGGAAGAAAATTTTCAGAAAAGGAGGAGGAAGAGGTGGGAGAATTGCAGGAGAAGGAGAAGCAAGAGGAGGTAGTTTTGTTTGCCTGACAAATTTGCTGTGAAAATACAGTGAAAGGAAGTCAAAGGGCAAGGAGACTGATTAGGAAGCAGCAGACAATCCAGCAAGATCCTTCCTAATTGAGATCTCAGGTCCCAGTCTTCTATCCTGTTGCTTCTCACACCAACAATGTCAAAAAAGCTTTTGTAGCTCCATCTGGAAGGCCCTTCCATCTTGACTACCTCTCTCTTGATAACGATTCTATTTAATTATGCAGAAAAGTTATTCCACATTCAGAAGACCAATTTTAATTCACTAAAATGAATTATGCTAAGGAAAGTTAAATTTTCCACATTAAAAATTTGGGTCTTTTGAGGTAACATCTTTGGTGCATTAGTGGAACTGTTTTTGAATGTATCTGTTATTATTAGGGAATGTAAAGTGTCCAAAAATTGCTGTGACTCTTAACAGAGTCATTAGAGATTCTATATGGTGGTAATAGGAAGAAAGAAATAAAATCCTTCCACTACAATTCAGTGCAGATCTCAGTCAGGAAAGAAGCTTGCTGAAGGATGCTGTAAGACAGAATGTGTGCATCTGATATATCGAAAGATCTGATTTAAATGTGGAGTGTATATGCAAGTGACATCTGCTGACAAAAGTCAGAAAAGGCTTACATTAAACATTTCCTATTCACTGAACTGTTATTAAGAAAAGCCTTTAAGCTGTGAAGTGTGTGGGAAATTCAACATACATACCAGAAATAGAATCCACAGGACATCTGCAATTAACAACTAGGATTTAGAAGTGCTATTCACTGAGTTAAATTTCCTGTTGTGTAGGAAACTGTTAAAAACAGATAAGCTTTTTAATTCTCACAACCCCTAATTGAAGATTTTTTAAGACTTCACCTTACACCTGTCTTGTCACCGTGATAAACCTTCTTCTAGTTAAAAAACCTTATACCAATTCCCAGTTCATATTCCATCATAGTAATTTCCATGTCAATGTTTGCAGGGGCCAATTTACTCATTATTATGCTTAGACTTTTTGTAGGTTTAAAGTGTGCTAAGCCATACCACCTTCTTCGGCATTTGTTCAATAACTCAAAAAAAAAAAAAAAAAAAGAAAGAAAGAAAAAAAAAAATCAAATACACATATCCTCTGCTCAACTTCTTCATTTTCAATATGATATTAAAAGATCAGAGTCATTGCACATCTGTGACACAAAAATAAAATAATGAAGTAAAATATGATCAAATCAAATCAAATCAGCAAAATTCGAATGGGAGATTATAGGCTATTCTGGTAGGGTCCGTGTTTCAGACACTTTTGTTACTCTTTACCTTTCTTTAATGCATTTTTCTTTTGTTACTAAGTCTTTTCTCCATCCTTTGAAGTACTTGTAGCCTCAGCAGAACCAAGAGCAAGCTAATAATTATTAGCTTATTAAAACCTATTCCAAAATCTTTCTGGAATTGCAGTTCAACAGGCAGTATGATTACTTTCTCCAGTACAGATAATATCTTCCCAACTTGACAATCTTATTAAAAATACTTGCAACCAGCTATGTAAATTCAAGCCCTAACTCTTTCATTATTTTGAGATGAAAATGTTGTCATTTCCTGACTTTATTACACAAAATTACACAAAATTCTCTCTACTATTTTCTAGTTTAGCTTAGATTTTTCCATTTTCACACTGCCTTTCTGCGTCACTGTCATGACTCATAATCTTTTTTGAAAACAAGTGGATAGTGTTTGTTGGTTTTGGATCTGTGTCTAGTGGATCTTTAATCTTAAACAAATCTTTAATGTAGAAAGTCAATGCTCTTCAGTGGTCACACCTTATGTGAGTAAAGAAAATGTCACTGTTGATTTAAATTCTCTCCTGCTGTAACTCGACTTTTCATAGTTTTTACTTTATCCTCTTGCATTTTTACTTCCACATTCCAGCCCATTTGGTTGCTACAGTAACAACTGGTAAATAATAAGTTTGAGATTGCTTATGGGTTCCGTATGAAGTAATTATGACATGGTACATTTAAAATTACACTGGACCCATGATGTCTTGTTTTTAAAAGAGGTATATAACTAGTTACAATAATTTTAAATGTAGAATAGCTTAAGTTATGACTAGCCTAGTGGGAGAGAAATTTGGGAAGCAATGAAGTAAGAACATTCCTATGCATTCCTATCACAGGTGATGGAATGTCCCCTTGTTTGCTATTATTGATATCCACAGAACTGTTGCCTTAGTTTCTAACCCAAAAACATTTTCTGCTTTTGAACATCTTCCAGTCTGTAAACATTTCACATATCTCAGTATTTCCAAATTTAATATGAGTTGGAAATAATCTACTTACCTGTTTAAAGCATGCTTCCACCAAATTTGGAGGGAACATATTTCTGTGAAAGAGAAAGAAAATTATATGAGAAATAGTATAACTATAAAAACATTTTAAGTAGTGGCACGGTCAGTTAAATAGTTGACCAGATAATTTTCAAAGGTACCCTAAGATGAGTATGTATTTATGCATACAGTTACATACAATGAGTAAAGCTTTGTATATGGAATTGGCCTGGTTAGCTTTATCAGGACAAAATGCCTTAGGGTTGGATAGATCATGACAGTAATAATCTTTGGATCCATTATTGTATAGCAGGTCTTGTAATGGAGCAGAACATGAGCAAATTTATCACATGAACAAGGCTGTATGTATTAGTACCAACTTTTAAGTTTACACTTTTTTAATTTGCCTAGAACCTAGATTAATAAAGAAATTATGAATACTTAATGCATTTCTACTTCTCAAAAACATTTGCAGTCACTTAGCCTTGTAAATAATGACTTTGATAACACAATTTAGTGTCTTGTGATTAAAAAGTAAATATTTCTGAAGTTGATGCATTCTTTAATAAAAATACAGACACATATAATAATACATGTGTGTGTATACTTGTCACATATAGGGGTTTGTTTACTTCCTTTTCAGAATGGTGATATTTCTGAGGGGATTAGAGGCAGCGTAACTGAATAAATCTTGAGGAATCTGAGTGCAAACCTCTTCATGGATCTTTCTGAAGTCCCCCTTCCTGGCAGCATGACTCTTGGAGGCCTTTCTCCATGTCTCTGGCTTCTCCAAATGGGTTAGTGGAACACAAAATTTTGATGGCTTTACCTGTGGAAAAGCTCCTGAGTTCAAAACCTCAGTTTCCCTACTCCCTGGAATACATCTATGACATATTAACTCTAGAAAAGAGGCATCGCAGAGTCTCTGAGCAAGGAGAAAACAAGATTTTGTATTTGTGCCCCTCTAATTTCAAGCATTTATTTTGCCTGTTCCTGGAATTTATTTCCCATCCATATAATTTAAAAAGATTGAGTAGACAAAACCAGGTTGGCATTGAAGAACAGCTATATCAGGGCTTCAAGTGGAATGTGAAAAATGCTGAAAGTTGGAAGTAAAGAAAGCGAAGGAATTTGGTTATAAGGATTGTGCTATGGAAGGAGGGGAAAAGACCATGCAGATAGCAGAACAGAAATCTTTACTTTGTATGTGAAATAATCTTTCTTTCTTTGAATATTAAAAACAACTTCTTCCCTTGCAACAGCCTGACTGGAATATAAAAGTATGCATTGTAGCATTGTAAGTGTTAGAAATATCGGTATAGCACAGCTGAATGTAGCTAGTTTATAAAATCACTATCTAAATGTATTCACTATACATCTCATGTGAATCCAGATATTACTGTTGTCATCAGTACAAAAAATGTGCAATATCATAGCCATACCTGATTAAATCAAGAAAGGCATCTGCTGCTGTCACTTGCACAATTTTGCCTTCTCTGTGCATGTTTTCTTTTGTACCTTTCCCAGGGTGGATGATGACTACAATGATTATACCAATCAGTACGGCAATGATCGTAGTACTCATGTAGTAGACTACTGCTCGGACTCCCATTTTTCCTGATGCTTTACTGTCCAGGGCAGCAATTCCTAGTAAATTCAAGCACAAGCACATTTGACTCATGAATAAAGACTATAAAGTCAGCATAATGCAAAGAAGTTCATGGGAAGAGTTTTGTGGATCAGAACAAATAAAGCTATCCAATGTAAGCTGGCCTTTTTATGTGACTCATACTACCAGTGTTTTCATTTTCCATCCCTAATGCTTGCTATCACGTTTTCTATTAAAAGAGTCACAGTTTTCTGCCCTTTCTAAGCACTTATTGAAGGCAAATACTATTGGTGTGAAGCAGTGTGGTACTCCCTGTATTCCAGTGAGCCAATACCTAGTTTTTATCAGTACAATAACCACAATATGAAAAATCTGCCCTAGAAATGTTCTGCACCTAACTTGTAATGATAAGGAAGAAAACAGAGTGCTCTCAAGAAATGTTGATGATGTTACTACAACCAATGTGAGTTTTCTTCAATTGTTAGTGAATGACCTGAATTTACCTAAGTTCCAAGCCAAGGGAATTTAAAATAGATTGAATGCTGTTAACTTGTTTCAGAAAATCTTCGCTATTTATGAATAAGCATTTAGAGACCTTTATAAGCTTCTCAAAACTTGCGACATTAATCCTAATTCTTGGCTGGTCTTAATGTGTCTGATCTATAGTGAATACCAGGGTGCTCAGTGTGGCATCTGTTAAAGTATTTGTTCCACAGTTTGCACCAACAGGGTTGTACTGTGGTTGTTAAATGAATGAGCTTACAACCTCTGAGAAGTATCTCAGGAGTACTGTCAGAAATGGAAATGGTCTTTCTCTTTCCGAACAGGTGCAGATACTGTTTTTGTACCTAAAATGTCCCTTGGTACTTTCTCTTTAAAATTTCAAGTAGTCAGTAACTTTCCTAAACTCCATCTGCATGGTTGCACCATCTGTTCCACAACAGTGTTAATGCTTCTTGTTAGAATAGTGCTTTCAAAGTTTGAGATGAAGAAAGACATTATGAAAGGAATTTCTTCTATAGACTCCTATGAAGCACTGTCACATTCAAACTTTGCTGACTGTCCACATGCAGATTTAGGTGATATTTTTTAAACATACTGAGTGTAATGTAAGCTAGCTGTATCAGGGGAGAAAATATCTAAAAAGGCAAAAGGATTGTTTGAATATAATAATTCAGAAACATGAAATGAGAATCATAAACTGACAAAACCAGGCATTTTCTCGTAACATCACTAGATACTTTGTACTTCTTTCTATCTTTTAAATAGGGAAATATATGCTACCAGAGTTACAGTGAGGTCCCTGGCAAGAGTCGCTCATGTAAATGAGATCAAGGCTGCACTATAGGCTCTGATCAAATCTTCCAACTATAAAACCAATCACATGCTTAATTCCGTTTCATTTCAGCTAGAGCTTGCCCTGTAATAGCAGAAGCCATTACAGTCAGTAAGAATCATATCGACAAAATGATTTGCACCCTTAGTTGCTTGATTTATATCTTCCATTGCCATTCTAGTAGGAGAGTGAAATGTTACAAACACAGCAAGAAACTGAAATCAGAAATCCAACATCTGAAGCCTTCAGTCATTTATTTCTCTGTTCAGCTTCCCCATCAGCTAAACTGGATGATAATATACGTGGTAAGTTAACATTTGTAAGCTTTGAAATTTGGTGAGGATTATTGTAAATGCTGCCAAGAGATAGTTCTCTTATTTTTGTTAACAGGAAGTTGATTCTATAGCTAGGCTTGTGGATGGATGGATGGAGGGTTGCTGTTTTTCAAAATAATGCTAATGCAAGAGAAGTTAAGTATAATTAACTAGTTAATAACAAGTAGATAAAGCAGTTAATAATTGGTAGAGTCTTTCAGTCTTTCTGCTAATAAGCTGCACAGTATTTATATCAGATAACATTTGTTATAAACTTTATTTTTTAAGTATTACTATGTATCTTGAAAAGAAGTCTAATTTAAAAAGGGAAAAATTAATGCATGCATACTAGTTCACAGCCAACTTTATTTTTACATGTTTAAATTGCTATTCTATGTTCTTACTTGCTATCTCTAGGGTAACAGTAGTGGGTTGTATATTCTTTCTGTTTAGCCAAGATCAGCTCTAAAGTTGGATTACATCTTAAAAAGTGAACTTAATTTAAATAGCTCAGTAAGAAGATATTGAAATGCACAGATACTAAATTAATCAGTTTTCAGTATCCTGCTTTTGCAGTATAGTCAGGACCAGAGGCTGAGCATGGTCATCCTGCAGTGTTCACAAAGCCTATTGCTTCAACCAGTTCTGATCTTTGTATTCCACGATGGATACTGGACTGAGTCTCCTACACTCCAAAAATCACTAAGAGTTGATGTAGGTCATATCTTACCACTGAGGAGTGCTGTGTTGAGGGATTAGAGCTTGTGATCCTATTTCTTTCTTGGACACATTTCGGGATCAAGCAGTGAACCATGTGTACCTGATATGTCAGAGAGCAAGAGTCATGCTCTTTCCTTTGTAAGCTGCTTTCTAGCTTGGCTTCCTACTATGCATCCTGGCTGTGACTACATGGCCCCTTATTTTAGGTTGCTTAGCCTCATTTCTGCTCTTGCTTATCATATAAATGACTTCTCAGCTTGAAAGTAGGGGACAGCAATTCCTCTCTTCTTAGGCTCTAACTGCTGATGGCATCTATAGTAGGAAGCATTCACAGCAGAGGGATGGCAGGCACACGTGTGAACAAAAGCTATATGAGAAGGAAGCAAGCTCTTGCCTGAGAGAAACCTTACTGGGGAGCTGCTGGGCAGCTTTTCCTCAGGCTGCAGTTAATTGGAACCTGAAGAGGAACACCCAGTACCTACCAGAGCTAAAGCTTCAAAAGCTTCCAGTGCACCAACAAGAAGACATCTAAAAAAATATTGAAAATCTGTTTTGGAACATGAGAAAATGAAGGTTTTTGTTTTCTTTATGTTTTAAGATGTTGACAAGATTTCTTAGAGCTGAATGGGTCTCTGGAAGGGTTCTTAATGGAGAAGCAATAAAGTTTGCTTCAAAGCTTTCATGTGTCACAGACCATTGTATACTCAGTGTGTCCTTTCATAGTCAGCCAGAAAAACTCCCATTGTGCCACTGGAGATGTATGTGCCCCTTTCATCCCACTGCTGCTTCCCTCTCTCCACGGTTGCTGGCTCCCGCACCCTGCAGCCTCCTCTCTTCCCCTCCTTCCCCTTCCCCAAGGGGCCTGGGAAACTCCACTGGGCTGCTGGTCCCCACGCACAGGGATGCCTTGAAGTTGTCAGGGCAACCTCAAGCACTGCTCCTGTAATTCCTCCTAGCGTGTGCACACTCACAGTGTGAATGGGGACAATTTTTGTAAGTGTCGGTGGAGAAGAGGGGAGGGCAAGAAAGAAGAGGGTTGGAGTACATCTACAAAACTGCAAGGAAACCCAAACCCCTGCCTGTCCTCTCTCTTCACCCACTTTTTTCCTCTCTTGAGAAATAAGGAGCAAATCAGTCACACTGTGAATGAAATAAAAACCTGTTGCGGAGTTCTTCAGAGTGTCAGAACAAAAAGCAAAGCACTGTGCTGTTCTTTAACAAAGGTATTAGAAAAGACGATATTTTTGAAAGTAGGGAAAGCAAAAAAAGCAAGTAAGTAGGGTAACTGCAAAAGAAAGAAAAAGAGAAAAGGAGGAAAAAGGAAGAAAAATCTAGTTAGGGCAATTTGTTCATTTTTGAATAGTTGATCTGGCTGCTCTTGCTGTTTGCCTAACTTAATCGTGGTTCTCCAAATTAGTATAAGTTGATCATGAGGCAGTTCTCTTGAGTAGTTAATCCACCACTACTACTTTTCTTTCAATTATATTTTTATTCTTCTTGTGAGTCTAAATTATAAAGAATTCTACAATGTATAAATCAGTTTTCTCTACATTGCAAGCAAACTGTACAGAGTCAACATGTAGCCCTGTATTTTACTAGGGCACATTAGCACAGTCAGTACCTCAGGAAGTTCAAAGATAAAATACATTGATCATATTCTCTATAGATAACATTTAAATCATTTACTTCAGAGCTGCTTACTGAAAAAAATTAACTATTTTAAAAGCCAAAAATCAGAACCTGTGCTAAAAAGTCCGACTTGGGAACACTTCCTCCTATTGTTACACACCTAACCCTTAAGTCATAACTTGTGTGCTGTGTAAGTCTGAGGTTTGAGTTTAACCCCGTACCTACTTTTCCTGTCACAGTACCTTAGCGTTTCTACCTGGTTTGTTTTGTTGCTGTTGGCTGGTGGTGGTTTGTTGTTTTGAGTTTGGTTTTGTTTAACAAGGAGTATACATATTTACCATAATGATAACTGGTCAGCAGCTGGTATGACTGAGGTCCTATTTCTGCACATAAATCCCCAATCAGCAAAGCATACTTGAACTCCAATTTGTCCCTAATGTTAATTACTAACAAAGATTATTTGTTGAATAACGGCCCAAATTAACAGTTTTTAAATGGAATATTTTTCTTTACACATGCTGATCCTGATATGTTCCAAGAGTAAGGAATACTCTGCTGAAGAATTAGGCAGCTAACAAGATCCATTTTGCTTTTCCTAAAATGGCGGTCACTGCTTATGAGTGATCCTAAAGCCCTCAGTGATTTTATCATTTGTCAGAGCAAGCAAGATGCCATTGTTGGAGGGGGAAGTGCACACATGTAAGTATGTCAATAACCTTGGTCTGAAAAAATTAAAGTGACCAACTATTACTTTTCACATGAAAACTCTCTGTTTCTGAAAGCCTTTTGTTGTCCTTTAAAACTTTCAGAAAAAATAGGTTATTTTATGTATTTGCTTTTCTATGGTATAATTCTTGTGTTTTGTGTGAGAGAATCTATAATGTTGCACCAAATAAATATATATTTTGGTTACTTTAAAAATACTCAACTCACTATGATTAAGATTTTAAATATATAAGATAGTCAACTCTGAATGAGTATGCACAGTGAACTCTGCTGACTAGTCCTCATAAATATTCACTACGGCAAATAAAAAAGGGAGATTTCTAAAATTGTTTCTTTTTTTTTTCTTATTCAATAGAACTGAATTGATAGCACTTTCTTGCTAATGTAGATTTTTGTATAAATTTCCTTCGCATGTTTCGAACAGAGTTTTTAAAAACAGAACATTATGAACAGAACATCTTTTCACTGCTAATTATTTTCCTGTTTATTTTTTCGAGCCTGTTCATTAGGAAATTGCAGTTGCTTGTTAAAGACTCTTATGGTAGAACAGCAATAATGGCAACTGTTGATTCAGGAGTGTTGCCCTAATTTTGTTTCTTTTAGGTTGTCTTTCACTCTCCTAATGAAGCAGCCTTAAAAGGACTACTCCCGACCCCCTACATCCACTAAGCACTATGTGATGAGTAAACTCTCAGTGTGAGACCATGAGAACAATCCCTTTTGCGTATGCTGATGAGGATTTGTAGAAATGAATAACACTGTGCAAGCCCATGGTGAAATATTCTGACAGAAAAATTCTAAAGAAAAGCATTAGTTAGGTAAAGTCAGCAGCAGTATTGCCTAACTTTAATTAACATGATTCAGTTTGAAGCTTTATTCTGATAGCTGCCAAGTGTTCCCAGAAAAGAAAAATCAATATTTTAAGCTTCAAAAGCTGAGTCCTATGCAAGATCAGGTCCCAGACTAGTCCCAGCTTCAGGTTATTTCTTCTGGTAAGAAAATAAAATTGAAAAACAAACAAAACAAAACAAAAGCTAAGAAGCATTTTCAAAGAATTATTAGCAATGGTGAAGTTAATTAATATTAAATTAATGCAACTAATAAATTCCTGAAGACACATAAAATTCAAGTCTGAAATAGAACTGTCTGCCTTTTTTACAAGAATCAATAGAAAACTGCCCCCAGATCTCAGTTTAATTTATTCTTACATGAATATGGAAATCTAAATAATAAAATAGTGTTTTAGTATTTTTGCCTTGTCCATTAAGACAATTCGACAAATCTCTTGGGAAAACTATTAATTACACTTGATCCAAAGTTACATGACTCTGATTAAGCCAATATGAATGAAGAAAACCATGACAGGGATGTAGTAATGCAATTTCATGAGCCAATTAAGTGATCATGAGGGGCTCCTGAAGTCACACACTTTGTAGCCCAGCCCCATCCCTTGCCATCATAAAACTATTTACTTTGTTTGTTATATAATTAGTTTTTCTGTCAGTTTGTTGTTCTGAATCATCTCAGGATGGTATCAGACAAACACCAGACCTGGTACAAAGGAAGCAGAAGGAGAACATGTCTGTGAGAAGACAGGCAGCCTATCTGGCAGCAGTTTTCCTTTGCTTTGAGTTGGCTGTACTATTAGACTGCGTCCTTTGCCTATGTGGTGGCAGTGCTGCTGAAGCACATTCAGAGTCCCTTGGTTTGCTCTGCTTATCTTTCAGCTGGGTCTGCTCTCACCACTTCGCAGAACACAGAACAGGCACCAGCTGGATGACAAGGGGTGAACAAAGGCGTGAAAAAGAGCACTTGGGCTCAGGAGGGCTCTGAAGAGCCTTGGCTACTTGAGATAGTACTGACTTCCAAAAAATCAACATGAAAATAAGCCATTCTGAAGATATAAAGAAGTTCTTACTACATTTAATAAGAAATACCATTGTGTGAATGAATCAGAAATCACAGACCTTGACAGGAAGGTGGACCTTGAAAGCATGTAGAGGAGACCACATAAGCACTCAAAACAGTGTCTTTTTCTGTGGATTCTTCATCACCACAGCAAGGAGAAAGGTTGTATATGATGCAAACCTAACTATGCTATGAATACTTACTGCTGGTATTCATACAACGTTTGATTTGAGTTATATCTGAATGTGGGCACTGGCTACCAGTCAGTGACCACTGGTGCTAAACCACTCTCTGTGATTCTGGAAGGTTTTGCACAGGCAACAATACAGTGATATAAACCAGACATCATATTCCTGTTCTGTTGCCTCTTGAAAGAAACTGTATATAAATACTCTAGCAAACAGGTATAACGTTCTGCTAGCAGCAAGTGTATATTGTCCTTACCTTTCTAACTCTTGTTAAGGGAAAACAGTTAATAACTGATCATGCTTTAATGGTCTTCATCCTCCTTGGTCTTCAAACCACAGTTACATCATCTGTAGGTGTTTGTGAAACCATAGTAGGATACTGTCAGAACATCATTTGCTGTGAATGGCAGAGGCCCAAGTAAACTTCAGTGGGTTTGCAGTGATTTTTACCTTTCACTTAACCATGAATAATGAAAGATTATTTTTATTGTCATTCATAACTGATACCACTCCTTCAGTGGAATATATTCATTTTAACAGTATGATGTTCTGCTTAATTTCAGTGCAGCTACTTAACTTGTTATCCTGTTTTTTGAAAAATGACAATAAACTCATTTGCAAAAAGTATTTCCTGGGACGTGAAGTGTAGTGCACTGATACAGCTGGCAAATACGCTGTAATGTCTTGGTCAGAATTTTATTTAGCTTGAAGTTCAGATCAGTTGCTATTTTAACTTCAGCTGTTTTTATGATAGGTTATTCCAGTCTTGTACTCCTTTTACTGAGGTTGCATTCAGATGATTTTTTTACAAGTAATACACAAATAACTTCATTTTCTTCCCTTAAAGGTATCCTGACAGTGTCAGTCATTGAAGGCAGAGAAATCAAGAAGCCTCCCAGGGCTGTGGCTGTTGCTAGATGATATGCAGGCATCAGTGTATCACAGCCTCCACTAAACTAAAATAGGTAAATAACACTGAAATACTGCATTTACTGTGTACCAGTGATGCGCATATTAGTGAAGAAAACCTCTTACAAGAATATGCTGTACTATCCTGAAGACTGTCATTGATTTACTGTCAGGGGTTACAAGGTACCAGAATATGTTTGGAGAAAGATATTTCCTGAACCTCACATCTGCCTGAGAAGAAGCCTGCTGTGGGCCTGTTTAGATACCCATTTAACTCTTCACATTATTCCATCTTTTGCTCACAGTATTGGAATGTGCCAAACAATATGCTTTTTGAAGGGAAACTAGGGAGTAATTTATCTTCTTTATGTGTGCTAAGCAGAGCAGGAGGGAGAAGCAAGCAGGGATTCACAGCAAGCCATGGAGCAGTGATTAGTAACAGCTGACAGTCTCAAACCAAGACTCTCTTTCTTTGGTTACCTCATTGTAATAACAGAGTACAAAGGACTGACTGTATTCAAGCCAAGAATCAGGGGCTCAGGAACACAGAAAATAGCAGCTCACATTTTTTTGGTAACAAAACACTGCTACTACCTGCACAGTGCGATTTGAAAAAGACATAATTTTGGGTCCAGACATTTGGACCAAACTTCCCTGGAAAATGAGATTCTTCTGTTGGGCATGACGCTGCTCATTTTCTGTATCACAACTAAAACAATAATCACATAAAATTTGCATAAGGAAAAGCATAATGTAATATGTAAGTTATGACAGGTTGATCAGAAAAAGTTCATTGTGGCAGCTCCCAAACAAATTAAGTTACCTCAAATCATACAGGACCTGTAGTTACAAGACTGAAGTAAATACACTAGTAACTACCACTTTTGTAGTAACAGACCTCTACCCAAGGATGAAAATACCACTTTTCACTTACTTTGAACATATTGCCAAAAAATACCTACTTTAAACACAAACGGTAATGTATCCTGGAACAATGCCATTGACAAGGATGCCTTTCCCTTCTGAATGGTGCTAAGCACATTACTTAGTGATCCATAAAGGTAGTATCTTAAAATACATATGGAAGCTTTTAATCTGCCAAAATTCACGTCTGAGTTTTGGCAAACTGTCCCTGGAACCCTTCAAAGACAAGCTTTTATTATGTGTAGAACTTATTGAACAATATTCCACAAATGTACAGTCGCTGCATACCACATGATGAAGCTGTAAATAATTTACTATACTCATGCACTCCTGGTCAACTTCGGCCATTACTGAAAAAAAAAAATATTATGACATACTTTAACACATAAATACAAGACTGAAGATATACCTAAAAGAGCAGTAGTCAGTGCTGCAGTCTAACATAAAAATGCATTTGCTTTTACATATGAAGTGGGTATCTGAAGAGACACTTCTGATGAATTGCTAAAAAATGAAATGAACATTATTTTAGAGAGAGGGGCAAGATTATATATATATATTTGTACAAAATGACACTGGATTTGGTGTATGGGATTGTATAATCTATAACTTGTAATAGTTCCATGCTAGAGGCATCACCTTCTCACTCAAGATGTGATGCAGTATCATGGGCCAGCCAACTCTTGGCTTCTTTACTCAAACATTCAACAACTAAAATATTCAACAATATACTCTATTGAAGCATAGTGTCGTTTATTTGTATGATTGTCTGAAACTGGTTAAATTCATGCAGCAGCCATGATTTGGAAAGACTTTTTGCTCAGTTGGATGGTACTCAACTAACATTTGAACTAATGGCATTGTGTTTCTAAAGCATATGGTAACAACCTGGCCATTGGGTTCCTCCTTGCATTTTAATTTTAGCACAGTTTTTAAACCATGAGGTATCTTTCTTTGCTAATTCAGCAATATTAAGGTAACTTTGAAAAGAACTGTGAAATGTTTCACAGTTGCCTAGAGATATGTGAACAGTACTTGATTTTTTGGAGTAATCTGGGGTTACTCCAGCAACTGCCCACTCATTAAAGAATCCTGCATAGTTTTTGTTGTTGTGGTAGGTACTATTTATACCTGTTCCCTAATAATCAAAGCTACGCTGTCTTATTACTGACTGGTTCTTCTGTGTCCAATCCCAAGGTGATAAACTTTCAGTTTACCTTCAAGCTCCCAGTTCATCTTTTTGCTGCACTTTTACCTTTCTATCTTCCACAGAACTGTATCTGAGCTGCTCGTGGAACTGTTGCTTTCTTTTTTGTCTCTGTTACACAAACCCTACTGATGTTTACATGTTCTTGTAATCCTTTTCATTTATTACATTCCTTTCCATTTGCCAGGTATTTTTTGTGTTTTTACTGGTTTGGATGTCTTTTTCTTCCCCGATATTATATATGTTTCATTTTGCCATTCTTGATTGGCCTTCACTTTGTTCCCTGATTTTTCTCTTCTCACACCTCATGTATAATTTTAATTTCCTCCAAGTTTTAGTGCTATCTGTATTCACTTGATAAGTCTATACTGCTGTTGCCATCCAATTCTCTGAACCAACAGAAAAATATCTTAATTGTTTATCAACAACACTGAAGTCAGCAGTTTAGACATGACTTCCTCTCAGTTTGGGACAGTTTGTCGTGAAAGTTATTACTGCTAAAATCATAGTGACTTTGGTGCAATACCTAGTGTAATGGGACATCTGTCCCTCTGATAGTACAAATAATATGCACTACTAAATAGTGTTACCTGTCTATGTTAAAAAGGAATACATATTTGGTCCTTGTCATCTCTTTTATTATTCCTCATCACAATTTGCATTAGAAACTGCATAATAGTAACTAGTCAGACAATTTGGAGTATTTTTAGCTTATCTATTTTCTAAGAATCACATTAGGTTGGATCTGGTAATAAAAATTGTACATATAGAGTTTTAAATAATGTCAGAACTTGAATAATCTTTTAGTAATGAAACTAAAACCATCCTGAGACTTCTCTTATCAGGTATAACGGCATCTGTCTAAAGAGTTAGGGATTCCATGTATGTATATTAGAAAAAAAATGGTGTAATATTTTCAAATGTATGAAATAGCAGACTTTTAAAATATCAGCTGTAACCCATCAGGTAATCTCTTAATATTAAATAAGGACATTCTAATTCAGGAGATGATATGAGCGTTTTATTTATTTATTTATTTCTTGCGGGCCATAGGAGTGATTTAATTTATATCTACCCCAGTAATTTAATGGTAAATAACAGATGAATCTTAGAGAAAACTTATATTTTATCTGTGAATTTAAGTTCTGGTAACATGCCATATGTATACTGAGAAGTCTTTACTTCACCGCAATGAGTCAATTACGCTTTGAATTGCCTTTATATTTTGGTCTTTTTTTCATAGTTCAGTAATGATGTTAAGGCTGTTCTGAGAACTTGTTATGAAAGTGTGGGGTTGGAGTTTCATGTGAACAGGCTTTTGTTTTCCTTCTCTTCTCTCCTTTGTTTCAGCGACCTCTTGAACTCTGGGTCACTGATTCAGTTACAGCCTTGCAACATCAAAGCTGTACATATTTTGCTTTGTCCTTCTCCACCTTACCGACTTCTAGGAGGCAATGGAAAGAAGTGGAGACTTCCTCTGGAATGCCTGACAGTAGCAAGGAGTACTTTTTAATAATATTATTCATCCCTTTTCTGGGATCTTGTAGTGCTAAGCAGGGCTGAAAAGGGGTTCTGACTTGCATGATTCAAGTGCTATACAGTTGCCATCTGGGTATCATCTGTTTGCAGGCAGAGCTGAAGATATGAATTTCTATGAGAAGTCTGGGGTACCAAAGAAAGTATCAGCTGTATTAAAACGAAACAGATGAAAGAGATGTTTTTTAAATTTTTATTTATTTATTTATTTGTTTATATTTAAGATACCTGTTATTTTTGAACTGTTATGTTTTAAGGAAGAGGATCCTGTTTACTTTTTAAGGAACAATTTAACATCCTATCTTGAATTTGAAAAGTTTATTTTCCTTTTTTCCTTATGGATGCAGTTTCTTTAAAGATTCGTTAGTCTTGAGACAGACATTAGCAGGCTTCATAAGCTAACATTCTCAAGCTTTTTTTACTAGACTCTGAGAGCTAAGATGTACTGTGATTATAAATACTGATTATAGAGGCTGATTTTCAGTGCAAGAATGTATTTACTGATGAAACATCCATTCATTAAGTGAACTCCTGACCAAAACCTATTGTGTCTCTAGCTCTGAAAAAGAACCATTTTCAAGGGAGAATTTCTGATATTATCAAATATTCAAATCTAAGTTAGAAGTGGGTGGTGAATGTCAGAGTAAAGTAAGCATTTAGGGTTAGCATTCAAGTAGCAAGAGCTGTTTATGGAGCATAATAATTCTAGTGCAAATACAGTACTTACACTACTCTGCTGTATTTTTCTTTTTCTTATCAATCACCAGTTAAGACCTATTTGCACAATTATCTGAAGACAAAAAGGTGTAGTTATCTGAAAAAATGTGAATTCAGTTTAATTCTGAATTACTGAAAACCTGATTCTGATTCTGAAAACGCGCTGATCTGAGGAAAATTCACAACTTAGGATCCATAAGGTCATTCAAACACTTCAATGAAGTAGTGTGCATTAATACTGCCTAAAAAAATATACTAGAATCAATAACTCCAGCTACTTAGGAGTTACAACTCATGCTCTCCAAGTATTGGAGTAATTTAAAAATTGTCGTTTTGTAAAACAGGTATTTTTGTTGACTGAGTGCTCAATCTTTTGAATATATTCAGAACATATTTTTAAGTTTTACTTCACAGCTAGTGTTAATTTGCTTAGATATTTCACTTCTGTAAAAGATGAATCTTTAAAAATGACATTAAGATTTGAATGCTTTTGAAGGCACTGGACTTGAATGCTCTATAGTTTTCTTTATTCCTATGTTACTTATTCAGAATTAGAACTGAACTGCTATTCAATTGTTTAAAACTGTAAAGGGTTCCAATTTCCTATACGGCAACATAAATAATGAAACAATTTTTTTTTTTTTTTTTTTGTACAAATCTTTCCATGTCCTAATAGTTTTTACTTCCTTTTGTAGGCCACCATTTTTACAGCTGGTTTTGATAGATTCCTGCAGAGTAAAAGAACATCTTCAAGAAAATATCTACAGAATAAATACATGGGCTATTTTCATCTTGTTTGCTGAGTAATCAAGATTTAAGAGTTTGCAGTCCCAGCAGCTTCTCTTACCATTTTGGAAAATACAAGTGTTTTCTCAACAGAAGTAATTGAGAGTTAAATATAAATCTTTCCTGTTCCACTACGTGTACAAAACTTGGAGGAATTTATGTTTGCATGAATTGCACATGTCCTTCCTTCAGAGAGAAGGACCATCTCTTGCACTGACAAATTCTCTGCAGAGTTGAGAAAAGCTAAATGTACAACCACTGCTGACCTGAGAAATTCTGAGAAAAGCTAGATGGTTATGAGAACAATCAATGGCCCACAAGAATTTCTTTCTCCCCACTTCTGGAATCCAAATGGTGTTTGCTACCTGCCATAGGCAAGCAGATGGGGATTTAGAATGAATATAATTGTCATTGCTGTGGTATGTATCAGTGATTTCACTCTATGCAGTCAAACCAGGGCAAGATTAAACCCTAGAGAATAAAAGGAAAAAGACTTCATGCAAATGGGGGAAAGTGTCATCAGAGTAGCCCCAGTAAGGTATCTGATGCAGTGCAGAGAAATAGCAGAATATGGACAGACCTATCCAAATCTAAAACTGTCTAGAATTAACCATCACCAAAATCAAACCACCTAAAAATCCAAACCAAACCACACCAAAACAAAACAAAACAAAACAAAACAAAACAAAAAACAGAACAAAACAAAACAGTGTTTTCTGAGATTGATGGAATGAGTTCTGCATAAAGCCCTAGCAGTGTAACAGCGATGAGTTACACACTGGATTGGTGGACATGAAGAAAACCAGATTAGACTATGTGAGCCTGAAAATGTTGACATTATGAGGCTTTTTACCCAATCAAAGCAGGCTGACAGCTCTGCAAGGAGACTCCATTTTTTTCAGCAAATATTTTGCCTGCCTCAGGCACATCTGGCAACAACATTGCAACAGATGAATAAGGAAAAATTATCACACTGTTTCACAGATCTGCAAAAAGTTATCAGCTATGAAAAAGAGCTATGAGACAACTATGAAGTTATTCGTAGCAACACAGCAAGTTCTTAAATACTCGTCAGTGATATCTTTTGTGATGATCTTAATTTTATATGCAACAGCACTGTTTATGTGTTGTTGTTTTGTTTCTCAAGGGCTAAATTGGAGGCTGCAGAATGTATTCATTGCAGCAAAGAAGAAATGATAAAGAAAAAAATGTGCACTAACAGGAGCACCTGGGTTGAAGGAATTGTAGAGGACACAATCTGCTCCATGACAGTACCATGTGGTTCAAATGACACATGTTGCTGTCTCTTTATTATAACTTCAATCTCAAAAGATCTTTCCTCAGTTAGAAATTTCTGTCCTGAGTTCTGTTTTTCCTCTTCAACCCCCAACAGCAGTGAATGAGGAACAACTAGCAGAGCAGTCATCCTACTCTTCTAGGTAATCAGATACTTGACTGGAATCCAGACCCAAGGCTTGAGTCTTGTAGTTCCTATGGTGCCTACTGATATCCCTAGTTTAGAATTGCTCAAGAATTTAGGTGGGACATCCAGCAGTGCTATCAAAAGACAATACATGCCTCCAGTAAAGATAATCCTACTTTACAGACTTTTATAACAGATAGATATGTTTGAAGGGCAGCATATAGCTAATCTGGAAATTACATTTGAGAATTTAATCAAAATAGTACATTAAAGATCAAGAATTGCCCAATATGAATACACAGAAAAAGAATAAAGAGACAAAACAAAGGTAGAGGGCCTGATGATTACATTACAGTCTCCTGAGAGCTGAAAACATTCTGCTTATGCACAAAAGTCTTAGCTTGAAGTGGGTCCTTCAGCAATGATCAGAGCAGCTGATGCAGTGTTTCAGGAAGTAATTTGTGTCTGTCAGATTTTATAACTCTGATGAAAGGATGATAAGCATTACTTGTGCTGGTGTGCAAGAACTCCCAGTAGTGTTCCTGGTGTCCCTAAAATGCACCCCCAGAAACATTCTTGATTGTGGGAACATTCTTGACTGTTTAGACATTTCTGGTCTTCATGAGTGGTTGCGGCAAGTATCTTTGTTCAACCTCCATTAAAGTAGAGACAAAGTGACAAGGAAGTAAATATGTTGGAGCTGTATTATATTCACGGATAGGAAACAAGGATGCAGATCACACTGTTCAAGTTAGAGGTAACGAGGTGAAAGAAGTAGGAAAACTAAAGCTGCAGGCTTAATAATCAACAACTGCTGTATCTGTAAAATCTCCAGCTTTGTTTCAAAATGGTTAACTTCAGACTTGTGCCAATTTGCAGCACAATTTAATTCTGCTCTAAGTGAAGAATTTTATTTTATTATAAATGTACTCCCAAACTATTTAATTGGACACCCCGTATTTCCTTTATTATGAAAAAATCATTATGAGATACAGTAACTACTACATCTAAGCCTCTGAAAATGATTTATGATTTCTGCAGACTTTTATGGCAATCTTCCACTCCAGTTTTATCTTTTCCAAGCCAAAAATTGTAGTCTGTTTAATCCCTGCTTGTATTTCACTGGAACTCTATACCACCAGTAAGCATTGTTACTTGCTCCGTACTGTTCATGGTGAGTCTGAGAACTCTTTCCTGTGTACTAATGGCCAATTAAGAACTAATGATTAGGTGTAGTATAGCTGTAGTATAGTCACCTTTCCCAGGTGTATTACGTTGCATTTGGCACTGCTCATCTGCTGTTTTATCACAGTCATTCACTATTGAAAACATCATTCTTTACAGCTTTTGTCTTCACTATAATGAATAAAATACTAGTTCTGAGTCCTAATGCATGAACTGTTAAGACTTTTTTATAATATAAATGCAGCTAATTTTGCATTAAATAATTTGTTATTGGTTTTTCCTTATCAGGTACAGTGTTCAGTGTTTTGATTTTTGTTTTTTTCTTTTTTCTTTTCCTTTTCTTTCTTTCTTTACTTATCTTTTTTTT